>BLSH010360722.1:163573-183840 GCA_018402905.1 Glandirana rugosa | reverse complement strand
ATAGTTTTCTCTAAGCTTCTGCGTTGGTATGATTGTGCGTTTGGGCCTTACACTTTGCTCTGCGATATCTACAGAATTTGCTCCCTGTACATCTGTGTGGTCAGAGGCATGATGTATCTGTGTAGATTCAGCAATAAAAGAATGTTCGGAAGCTTGTCTAGACATTTTTTCAAGTTTTGCAAAAAATGGTTACTGTCTCTTTAAGAAGACGAACAGCAGCTAGACAGGTGGAATAACACAATCCAATGCAGAGAAACAGTTTTTATACATTCACAGGCGAAGTGCAATAAGCTTGTGCGACCATGTGCTTTTAAAAGATGGCGGATGGCACTGAGTTTGATTGCAGATTAAACATACACAGCAAGAATACTAGCACGTTTGACTTCCCATCCACACAGCAGGCAGAAGGACTTCTAATATGTTTTGACTACACATCCACATAGCAGACTGTAGGAATTCCACTATGTTTTGACTATTCTGACTCCTAACTGTTGTAATGGCGACTTATCCCTTGTTGAGACCTCTATGCCTGGCCTGTATAACAGATATGATCACCGCAGACAGTTCTTATCAGATAGTGACTCACCAATTACCGATTTCTTCCATAAGCGTTTATTCATTGGAATAGCAGGTACAGCATACAACAAATGTGACAGATGGTCGAAAGATGGTAACTGCAGGTCAAAACATAGTAATGTGTCCTAGGATGCGAGTGGATTGAGTGAGGCCTTCTAGCATGTAGCCATATTCTTTAACTCATGAGAGAGAGGACACAGGAAGAGGAACTAGAATAGCAGAGTGCACCCGGAACAGGAAGTTACAGAGTAGAGTGAACTAGGAAGAGGAAATAGCTCACAGAGGATGGGGGGTACACACTTAGAAAATACAATAGATAGGTGTAATATCCAAAAGAACCACAAGATGGCATTATAATAACCAACTATAAAAACATTACTATAGCTGCATATTTATGTTACATGCAAATCATGTGACAGAACAGGAGCTGTTTACACTTTTGGTATTTCCGAATGCTTCCGAGCGTCTCTGAGCTTCACCAGCGCCCTCGCACTTCTGGCCACATGCGGTATTGCATGCATAGAGGCTTAATCCTGCTCGTTTTGCGAACCGAGTCAGCATTTTTATTTTTTTTTTAAAAACTGCTCGTATTGTGAAATACTCGTTAACCGCGTTTCTCGCAATCCGAGGTACCACTGTATTTGTAATTTCGTTTGGATATGGGCAGCTCAGTCTTAAATGCCCAGGCCTATTTATTGTCCCAATCCGAGCCGGCTGTGGAAGTGTAAATTACCCATCTACCCTCTGAACGTTTCTCGGCCCAGGATGTGCGCATTACCTGACATTGCCTATCATCTTGAGGATATGCTGAGAGGTACCAGGTCACCTATGAAGTGTACTTACCGAAACATTGCAAATCAGATTTCTTACTGATTGGCCTTGATCACTGCTTTATCTATGCCATTGTAATGATTAGGACTGCCGTCAATAATACGATCCTATGCACTAACCGAACTTTACTTTTGTCCAAGTTTGGTCCTTAGTCGTCCTCCAGCGTTGCTGAGGAAACCTTTACACATGAGAATAACCATTAACCGACGCGTTTCCCATATTTTAGCCGATGTAATTCTGTATTTCTTTTCTTTTCAGAGTGAAAGAATCGAAAAAGGCCAAGGAACTTGAAGATATAAAACAGCGCCCCTTAGCAATGTGACAGTGCTTTTTTGGACTGTTTCATTTTCTGTTTTTAGCAGAGACATGCAACAAAAAAAACAAAAATAAAAAAAAACAAAAAAAAAACACTGCAGTTTTCAAAAGATCACCTGCAGGATTTTAACAGTAATCTTTTTTGGTCATTGCATTTGCACTTTCATGGACAACTTTTGCTTTGTTCAGCAAGACATCTTGGAATTTAATCTTCTGTTGAATCATGGGAAATATAAAAAAAAAACGTATGGCGCCAGGAGATGATTGACCGTCGCTCCAGTCTCTGAGACCTGGGAGCCCTGAGATTCATATAGGGCTGAATTCAAACAACGTGTGGAACTGTTCAAACGTTATACCAAAAATTATTGAGCAACAGGTGGAAATGCACAAGCAAATTCTGAATGCTAAACCCACAGCCATCGATCACTCACAAGGAGGGCCATGGACACCCTTGAAGGAATGGAAGGTTTTTGGACCGTACTTTATAGCTTGACTGTCTTACTGTCCCGTACCTGAGCTGCATCGTGGACAGTACCTCCGAAATTCTAGCACTCCCCATAAATACGTCATAAAACATGCAATTTATAGGCATAGAAATGAATACCATTATGCTTAGAAACACCATACGTCTTCAAGAGATGCAAACGCGTCAGTCATTTTAGTGTCTTACTGTCCCGTACCTGAGCTGCATCGTGGACAGTACCTCCGAAATTCTAGCACTCCCCATAAATACATCATAAAACATGCAATTTATAGGCATAGAAATGAATACCATTATGCTTAGAAACACCATACGTCTTCAAGAGATGCAAACGCGTCAGTCATTTTAGTGTCTTACTGTCCCATACCTGAGCTGCATCGCGGACAGTACCTCCGAAATTCTAGCACTCCCCATAAATACATCATAAAACATGCAATTTATAGGCATATAAATGAATACCATTATGCTTAGAAACACCATACGTCTTCAAGAGATGCAAACGCGTCAGTCATTTTAGTGTCTTACTGTCCCGTACCTGAGCTGCATCGTTGACAGTACCTCCGAAATTCTAGCACTCCCCATAAATACATCATAAAACATGCAATTTATAGGCATATAAATGAATACCATTATGCTTAGAAACACCATACGTCTTCAAGAGATGCAAACGCGTCAGTCGTTTTAGTGTGGCGAAAGGAGTCAGCCTGACCACCTGTAAAGAGTGGTTTTTATGCTTGACTTTTTTTTTTTTTTTATTATTTTATTCGAAATTCTATGTATATAAAACATATCTATGCATTGTGCACATTACTCTTGAGTGAGGAGGATCTAAAGTCAGCATCTGCTAAAAAAAAAAAAAAAATTATAGCTGACATAAGAACGGTTGGTTTCCACATTTCTTCACAAAGTAACAATTAGAAAAATCTGTATGATATATCCATCTCACGAAAAAAACGAGTGTGCACGGTATAATTACTACTAACCCCTATATACGATAAATATTCAAACACATGCAGATTCAGTATAATCCTGCCGACGACGCCATTAAGCTGTCCTGTAATACTTGGTTACAAGGCCACTTTTACAGTTGACCATTGACACTTCTTGCCTCTACCAGTATTTAGCAAACTCCACTTTGAAAGCGGAGACCTCTATGTTATGCACAAATAATTATATATAAAGATATATGTAAGCGGAATGAAGATTATATCTTCTAAAAAAAAAAAAAAAAAAAAAATTATTTTTTTCATGAAGTTACACGTCCATTGATGTTTAGGTATTAGTTTGAGTTTAATCTCAGAAGATAGAAGCTAGAAAAATAAAAAAAATAAAAATAAAAGAAAAAACACCTTGTGTGTATCGATTGCCTGCTTCCCAGAAGGGTTGCGTATACTGCCCAATAGGGATTACCCATACTGCCCATAGGGTTGCATTTTACATTGCCTGAACATTTTGCCACCTAAGAATCAATTGGTGCTGCGTGCTGGCCAGTTAATAGTATATTTGGACTTCTCGAACAAAGAACAAGAGAAAGAATTGTATACAGAAGGCGGGAATGGAAATGGGAAATACTATTTCAAACAAATATAAATTCATTGGATGCACGGTAACACCATGGCTGGAATCCCTTATATGTGTAGATTGCTGGACTGCATTGGAAATGTGTGGATGAGTTGTCTGTATATATTGTATATATTAATAAAAATAAAAAAAATTAAGATATGTGCATGAAACCAAGAACACAAAAGAAGTGAAAAAAAAAAAAGCAAAGCATTAGTGGCTATGGTCTGTAAAATGAAACAAAAATTTTATTTCACTATAAGAGTAATTTATTTTAAATGTTCTTTAGAAGAACATTTTGCTAAGCATGATTAACTGCAAAATAAAAAAAGAGCTATTGTATTTAGACTTAGAAAAAAAAAAGCTAATTAACATTAATAAACGGATATGTTTACATTTCATATTTGGCTACCAAAACATAATTTTATCTTATTTTTTAATGTTTAATCTTATTTATCTTTTTTTTAGTTCTTATTTTTGCCAATGGTGCCAAGTAAACGTGAATGCTATATCGCTTAAGAAAATTTAGTTTCGCAAAGCAAATACTCATACAAAAAAAAAAAAAACTGTATGTGCTTAAAATCATACACTCACGCCAATAAAAAAAAAAAATGTAGACTGAAACTCAATAAAATGCTAAGAAAAAAAAGTAAAAAAAATAAAATAAAATAACTCAAATAGTATGAAAGTAGAGAATATGTTTCACATTTTCATATCTCTTTGCTGGAAGTCAGAAAATGTTAACTAATAATTGCACACAAATGAAAGTGTAATACAAAAGTGTAAGAAGTATTAAAAAAAAAAAAAAAAAAAGAAAAAAAAAAAAAGATGCTAACTGGTCTTGTAGGGGACTCATGGTATAAGATATTTCCACACAGGAACAAGCCAAAGTGTTCAGACTATAAAGTATTTGAATGGAAAGAGAGTTACAAAAAATGTAGGTGTGCTTCGGTAATAAACTTTTTGGCACTCATTGCCGGCGTTTGTTTGAACTTTTAGACTTACAATCTGCAACATATTTGATTGTATAGGGAGACAGTACTATTCAGGTTGTACTAGCCTTTTTTCCCTACTTCAACAGTTTCTACTGTATATTTTTTTTATACTGAGAAGTAAAATGTAAAGATTACACAATGTGCATATGTAAGAAACTTTTATCCAGGACGTTTAAGACAAAAAAGGCTTGAAAACGAAGCTCAAAATTGACGAGGTCAGTACTCTTGCTGCATTTTTTTAAACAAATTAATTTTCCTTTCATGTGAGATGTACAGATAGGAATGACCTGAGAATAAAAAAAAAAAAAAAAAAAAAAAAAAAAAACGATGTATAGGTTATATACTTGTCATAAGATCACGCACAATCCACCATTATGAATAGTCTGTACATTAAAAAAAATAAAATAAAATAATTATATATACTGCTCTTTTTTGACGGGACATTGAGTGTTCCAAGTAGAATGTATTTTATTATGTACTCACAAGGAACGGGATGAAAAAAAAAATAAAATAAATTAATACACATATCAAAAAAAAAAAAAAAGCCTTTTTTGGAATAACACTGCTGTTGTGTATTAGTATTAGCGTAACTTTTTGAATTTTGTTATCTGGAACTGTATATTAATATTTCCACTTTTCATGAAGAATGTAATTTTTTCTCACCTTGGCAAGAGTACTGGTCTCCCTTGTAATGCTGTATTCTCTGTATATTTGTACTAAAAAAAAAAATACACATTGAGGTCGGTGTTGTGCAGTGTGTCGATAAACGTTATCCGATTCAGTAACATTGCAGGACCTTTCCAAGTTACTGTACCATCAGAAAAAAAGCAGTCACAAGGGCCTGTTCTAGCACTTCAGATGCATTGAGCTGTTCAGATGAAAGAGAGAGTGTCTGTCAAAGCAACTTTTTGCAATAAACCTTTTACTGGCAGTGAAAAATCTTGGATTTTGAATGTAAAAAAAAATGCATAAAACAGCTAACTTGGATGGAATACATAACATTTCCCAAGTGCCAGGAGTCTGTCATAATATGTAATTGTTAAACGTATTCTGTCTCTCAGCATTTTAATTTTCTAGATTATTTCTTTTTTTTTTTTTTTTTTTTTTTTTTTTTTAATTTATGTTCAGCTTCTGTGAACATTTAAAAAAAAAAAAAATAATAATAACATCTGTACTGTGTGCGAGAAATAGAATTTATAACGTGAAATCCCTACATGGTTGCACGCTTACAGCAGTTCCACACAGTAGTTGGCGCCAACGGGGGTCCCCAAGGCTTGCATGTAAAGCTAATATAGATGTCTCCTTTTTTGTAAGTTTTATTTTTGTAATTGTGCATGTAAAAATAAAAAGATAAAAAAATCACTGAGATCAATGGATCTGTTGAAGAAATCAGCTGCTGGAACCATGCAAAATGTTTTGAATTGCCCTTAAAACTATGGAAAATGTTTTCTGAATGCTTTCTATTCTTTCTGCTGTAAATTACAAACAATTAAAATTCCCCATATTACACATGTGTCCGTTTATTTCTTTTCTCTTATCCCTTATTTTTCATTTCCTTTTTTTTTTTCTTTGGTAAATAATTTATTTTTCACTTTAAACAATAGAAAGAAACTGGAAAAGCAGGTAAGAAAATAAAATACAAATTAACGTTCTACCTATGAATCAGAATTTCCATTGCAAAGAGGTCCATTTGAAAAGCAGCGGTATGCAGGGCCGGCTCTACCACTAGGCGGACTAGGTGGCCGCCTGGGGTGCACTGCCACCAAGGGCGCCCAGCTGCTGTTGATTCATCACTGCGCTCTGCTCTGCATAGATCATTCATGTTATCACAGCCAAGAGAGCCGTGACTGGCAACCCCCCCTCCCCTCAGAGGCCACTCTGCCCTGATCAAGTCACCGGAGAGCCGCGACTGGGAGCACCCCAACAAGGTGGGGTATATGCGGGCATGGCAAAGGAGGTGGAGCCAAGGGGGGGTGGCAAAATGAGGTTTCGCCTAGGGTGTGAAAAATCCTTGCACCCAGGGGCGTAACGATAGAGGTTGCAGGGGTTGCAATTGCTCCCGGGCCCCATGCTCCAGGGGGCCCTTGTGCCTCCTTGTACACTTGGATAGGAGGGATGGCGGGGGCGGCATTGAGAGGAACCATTCTCCTGCATTTTCCTCCTAATGGAGGAGATTGGCTCCTCTATATGCTGGCCCCGCTGCCCCTCCTATCCAGTTTACTTGTCTTCTGCTGTTCCCACGGTCCCCGTGTCCCCCCCACAGAGCTGCTGTCTTCCCCCCTCCTGTAGAAGATGGGTCATGATGGAGAGATGGGAATGGGTCAGTAAATTTGTCATTTACCGGCTCCTTACTTTTCTGAATGGACAGAGTCAGTGATTGGTACCAATTGGTTCATTCATAACTGAAGCATAGTAAACTGTTTCTACTATACTTCCATTTCTGAATGAATGGGAGGCTCGGTACTCAACTATTTCTGTCCATTCATTCTGTGCAGCTGCGGTTCCACAGATGGAGATTAAGAGGTGAGGTTTGTTTAGACCCCCTGATATCTCATCAAAGCCCCCCCAACAGAGCTCCTAAAATAAATTGTAAAAAATTATAAAAATAAAAGTAAAAGAGATAAAATGAAATGGTAAAAAATAATAAAAATTAAAAACTACTGACACCAGTGAGGGAACTATCAGGATTGCAAAGGTTGCAATTGGGACCGGGCCCTGGCATTTCACCATCATGGGGAGGCCCGAAGAAGGCAGAAAGGGGCCCCGCTGCAGGACTTGTGAAAGAGACCCACGATGGGAATAAAGGGCCCCAGGATCAGTGGGAAGAGGGAAGGGCTCTGGCCGGGAGTCAGGGGGGCCCTTCATACTTTCTTGCACCGGGGCCCTGAAGGTTCTAGTTACGCCTCTGCTTGCACCAGCCCTGGCAGTATGACCATACTGCAGCCATACCACTGCTATAAAAAAATTCTGTATACTGTATACAGTGGGGAAAATAATGATTTGATCCCCTTCAGATTCTGTAAGTTTGCCCCCTTACAAAGAAATGGAGGGTCTATCATTTTTATCATTGGTGTATTTTAAATGATAGAGACAGAATATCAACCAAAAATCCAGAAAAACACACAATACAAATGTTTAATAAATAGAGTTGCAATTCAGGGGGTAAAATAAGTATTTGATACCCAATAGGGATTGGCCGAACACCCCCCGGTTCGATTCGCACCAGAACATGCGAACAGGAAAAAAATTTGTGCGAACATTCGTTAAAGTCTATGGGACCCGAAACATGAAAAATCACAAGTGCTCATTTTAAAGGTTTATATGCAATATTATTGCCTAAAAAGTGTATGGGGACCCGGGTCCTGCCCTAGAGGACATGTATCAATGCAGGAAAAAGTTTTTAAATCAATCGTTTTTTCAGGAGCAGTGATTTTAATAACACGTAAAGTGAAACAATAAGAATGAAATATTCCTTTAAATATCGTGCCTGGGGAGTCCCCTTAGTCTGCCTGTAAAAGGGCGCATCTCTGTGATGTTTAGAACATAGCCAAAGCAAAATTACATTTGTGAAGGAAAAACTGTGATTTATTATCACGGCTGTAATGTATTGCCGGCTCCCAACAATATACAAAAAAAATCACTGAAAAAATTTGAGTGGGGTCCCCCCTTCCCAGTCCAAACCAGGCCCTTCGGGTCTGGTTTGGATTTTAAGGGGAACCCCGTGCCAAAATGTTTTAAAAAATTGACGTGGGGTTCCCCCTAAAATCCAAACCTGACCCTTATCCGAGCATGCAACCTGGCCAGCCAGGATAGGGGGGGATGAGCGAGCGCCCCCCCCCACCTCCTGAACTGTACCAGGCTACATGCCCTCAACATGGGGAGTATGGGTGCTTTGGAGCGGGTGTGTACTGCGCCCCCCACCCCAAAGCACCTTGTCCCCATGTTGATGGGGACAAGAGCTTCTTCCCCACAACCCTGGGCTGTGGTTGTGGGGGTCTGCGGGCGGGGGGCTTATCGGAATCTGGAAGCCCCTTTTAATAAGGGGGCCCCCAGATCCCAACCCCCCATGTGGATTAGTATCAGGTACATCGTACCCCTACTAATTCACCAAAAAGTGTCAAAAAAAGAAAAAAACACAGGAGACAATTAGGGACAAGTCCTTCATTAAAATATAAAAATAAAAATAAGGGTCCCCCGTTTTAATCCATTGTCAATCACGGCGAGCGACGACCCAAAAAAACAGCTCCTCCTCCAAGGGAGGGCTCCCGCCGCCCGAGCTCTGTTTGCTTTGACGTTTTATTTATAGTGAAGGGTGGGGCCACCCAGTGACGTAATTGAGTGACCCGCCGTCACATGATGTCAGAAGGGGGCGGGGTCACCCGTACGCCACTCAGTGGCCCCGCCCTGCACTATAAATAAAATGTCAACACAAAGTCAGCGCAGACGGCAGCAGCCCTCCCATGGAGGAGGAGCTGTGCGCGCCGTCGGCGGCAATGCATTATGGGGCACTCCGCAGCGGCGAAGTCGCTGCGAACACCCCATAATGTTCTCAATTTGATGAACGGGCGAACGCCCAATGTTACGTTCGACTCGAACTGTGGGCCCATCCCTAATTCCCAAGCAAAACATGACATAGTAGTTGGCAGAGAAACCCTTGTTGGCAAGCACAGAGGTCAGACGTTTCTTGTAGTTGGTTACCAGGTTTGCAGACATCTCAGGAGGGATTTTGGTCCACTCTTCTTTACAGATCTTCTCTAAATCCTTAAGGTCTCTTGGCTTGGCAACCCGAAGTTTCAGGTCTCTTAATAAATGTTCTATAGGATAAAGGTCTGGAGACTGGCTAGGCCACTCCATGACATTAATGTGCTTCTTTTGAGCCACTCCTTTGTTGCCTTGGCGGTATGTTTTCGGTCATTGTCATGCTGGAAGACCCATCCATGACCCATCTTCAGTGTTCTGGCTGAGGGAAGAAGGTTCTCATCCAAGATTTTACAATACATGGCCCTGTCCATTGGCCCCTCAATGCGGCAAAGTCGGCCTGTACCTTTAGCAGAGAAACAGCCCCAAATCATAATGTTTCCACCTCCGTGCTTGACTATAGGGATGGTGTTCTTAGGGTCATAGTCAGCATTTTTCTTTCTCAAACACGGCGAAAAGGTGAAAAGGCTAAAGCAGGGGTAGGCAACCTTCGACCCTCCAGCTGTTGTGGAACTACATTTCCCATGAGGCATTGCAAGGCTGGCAGTTACAATTGCTCCCAGAGGCATGATGGGACTTGTAGTTCTGCAACAGCTGGAGGGCTGCAGGTTGCCTACCCATGGGCTAAAGAGTAGTCACAAGAAATGCCACACTGAGAGCAGAGATCTATCTATGCCTAGATGGGCTTGGTAAGATATCCAGGGCTCCCAGACGTTCAGGAACTAAGCATGTGAGTGTTCAAATACAGACTTTTATCTTTTTCGTGGACCATCGTCCCCATCAATCTGTGTCAGACTTTGGCGAAATTGAGGAACGGTTGTTTCCAAGCTGTAGCCAACATTTGTCGAGCCGCCAGGAGCACAAATCCCAGCAACCGCTCATATATTTTGAAAGACAATCCACCTAGCTAATCTAAACAGTCAACATGTTGTGGATATCTGACCATCACATCTGTATAAACGTCATGGACATCCCATACCAATGACACTAATATGGGGTTCCCAGACCCCTGTCTTTTTACAGCTTCCCCTTTTCTAGGAAGGCTTTTTACAAGATTTTGTCTGTAGGAAAGTTTGTCTATTCAGCCAAAAGAGCATTTCTGAGGTTATTTTTAGGATTGTGCAACATGGTGACCTGCCTCGTAATTGCATTCCAATTCACCCCAAAGGTGCTCAGTAGGGTTGAAGTCAGGGCTCAGCGAAGGACACTTGAGTTCCTCAACAGCAAACTGGCCAGACCATGTCTTTATAAAGCTGGCTTTGTACACAGGGGCACAGTCATGCTGGAACAGAAAAAGGTATTCACCAAACTGTTCCTACAAGGTGGGAAGAACACAATTGTCTCACAATGTCTTTGTGCCGCAGATTTAACAACACCCTTCACTGGAGACACCTGGACTCAATAATCAGGAGGGGTGTGCATGCTGGTTCTGTAGAGCAGTGTTCCCCAACCCAGTCCTCAAGGCCCACCAACAGGTCATGTTTTCAGGATTTCCCTCAGATGAATCAGCTGTGGTAATTACTAAGGCAGTGAAACTGATCAAATCACCTGTGCAAAATAATGGGAATCCTGAAAACATGACCTGTTGGTGGGCCTTGAGGACAGGGTTTGGGAACACTGCTGTAGAGCATGGATATGCAATTAGTGGACCTCCAGCTGTTGCAAAACTACAAGTCCCATCATGCCTCTGCCTCTGGGTGTCATGCTTGTGGCTATCAGAGTCTTGCTATGCCTCATGGGACTTGTAGTTCTGCAACAGCTGGAGGTCCGCTAATTGCATATCCCTGCTCTAGAGTTTCAGCTTGGAGAGGAATGACCCTTTCCTGGGCTCTAAGTGCAATAATTGAATATAAATGTGAATAATAAAATTGATTAGTGTAACTCATGATAAAAACTCATGTAAATAAATAAATTAATTAGAAATGTGAATAATAATATCAACTAGATGTGAATTACGTATAAATCAAAATGAATGGGATTAAATTATATATATGTATTTATTATAAATGTATATATAATTAAATGTGATGTGATAAAAGTACATGCAATAGGTTAATGAAAAATGTGACTAATGAATTATGAGTAAAATGTGGAATAAAATTAATAGAATATAAAAAAATATAATTAAATAATATATCATATACTGAGATTACGTCATAGGTGATAAATTAGATTGAATGTGAAACATTATATCAAATAAAATTATCACTGTGTGTGTGAATTAAAGCGGAGTTCCGCCCACATCATTTTTTTTTCTGGCATCCACCCTGTCACCATACGTTATATACATAACATAATTCTTATCTTAAAATCCGGGTAGTTGTCCTATGTTTTTATTACTTACTTTGTTAAAATTTTTCGTCTTGTCAGTTTCCATATTAGTTGTGGGCATGTGAAGCCCAGTCGCATCCGCTTTGTTTCTCTTCTTGGCAAGGTGCATGCTGGGTAACCAGCATGCACCTCTCTATCTCGCACATGCTCACTGCACTGGCGGCCGTATCCGGCCATATCGCCGAGTGTATCTCTCGTTGCCATGACAACGGACGGTGACGGCCGAGGGTCCCGCCCTGTTGTTATGGCAACATAGATAACCTATCTCTCCCCCACAAAACCAGGAAGCCTTAGGCCATTTTCACACGGACAGACAGGTGGACCTGAACGGACCATCCATGCACCCCTATGGAGTGACAGATGTCAGCGGAGACATGTCCTCTGAACCTGTTGCTCTCCGATCCGCTCCAGACCCGTAAAGTCTGAGGGAGGAAAACCCAATTTTTCCATCTGTCTGTGGCTCAGACGACAATGGACAGACGGATCCGCTGTCATCTGATTTCCCATAGGGGAGAGAGGAGGGCTCTGACGGATCCGTCTCTGCTCTCTGTGCATCCGTTGGCTCAGCGGGGATCAGCGGCGCGATCCCTGCTGAGCTAAACGGAGCCCGCTGATGGAACGGCCGTGTGAAACAAGCCTAAAGCCTCATACACACAGGTGCGATGGTTGTACAACCGGACGTCCAAAATCATATGTTGGCTGTTGTGTCTCGCGTACTGACATGCACAGAGTGATCGTACAACCAAGCCTACCGTAGTGACATGTTACGAGCGTATAACGAGGGAGTTCAAGTGAATGTGATTTGTGAATTAGGAACGTAGGTTTCCCACACTTCTGGGCGTTCCTAACTTCTGAGCATGCGTATTTTGCACGTACAACTTTGTTGGACCAACTTCTCTGTACACAGGATACAACGGTCGTGCAACCGCTTGTTGTACAACCAAAGTTTTCTAGTTTGCTCATCCAACTTCAGTTGTACAACCCTTGTGCGACGGCTGTTGTAATCGCGCGTACTAACGGTCGGATGATCGTACAACAAGCTGGTTGTACGACCGCTGTACCGTGTGTACAAAGCTTTACCCTTGCAAGCAATAAGTGGTCTGGCAACAAAGGGCTTTGTTCCCTTTTTAAAAATGGTGATTTGGTCCGCCTTAAATCGCGTCATTTCCTGTATTGACATAGCACGATTTTACAATACAGGGATGCCCACTGACTCCTGGGAAATGATGACTCAAATCTCCCAGGAGCTCAGGCGAGGCAGGAAGTGATTTTTAATGGTGAAAATCAGCGCAAATATTAAATAAGTATCACCTAACTGAAAGCTGCTGACACAGAACTAGTGCTTTCACTTCAATAAATACCAATTAAATAAACCAATATTTGTGCAGCGCTACTCATCAGTGCTATCTAAATATATAAGTTTATTAAAACTTCCAATTATAAGGTCAAAAGTGTATTTTGCAAACCGTGCAATAAATCACTAATGAATAAATCAATAAATGATTCTAATAAAGTGCTCAGTATTTGTGCAAAGAAAAATATGTAAATGTTTTTGCAAAATAAATCAATAAATGTTTTGTTAAAGTGCTACAGTGCTTGTGAAAATCGTGCAATTAATGAATCAACTTAATTAATAAATAAACGTGCAATTTCATCACAATAAACATTTCAGAAACCAACAAAATAACAAATTCATCCAAAAATCTTTGTGCAATAACTAAATCAGTGGTTCTCAAATAGTGGGGCGCGCCCCCCAGGGGGGCGCGAGGCTCCGTGAAGGGGGGCTCGTTTGACCTCGGCATCATTATCCGATGCAGAGTTCAGCCGGCGGCAGAGGGAGCGTGACAGCTAGCAGCGGCAGGGATTTGGGGGAAGGTGGTCAGCGAGGAGGGCAGATACATGTGAGACCGAGCTCCGCCTCTCCCACCTCCCTGACCACTAAAGAGGAGCGGGCCCGGCCACCCCGGCGCTCCCAGAGCCTCCATTCCCCCACCCACCTCCTCTCTGCTCCGAGAAGAGCGTGGCCCGGAGGAAGAGGACAGGCGGGAGGCGAAGGCTGGAAGAAGCAGAGCAGCAGGAGAAGCTCCGGACCAGGAGGAGACTCGGGGCTGCTGTTCGCTGCTGGCCGTCAGGTACGGCAACATCACATCCACATAGGTGCCGCCTGCCCGCACACAGAGCCGGGGGGGGCAGTCCTATGTGGTCCCTCTCAGCCCTCTGTCTCTCAGCCCCCCCCTGTCTCTCATCTCCCCCCTCTGTCTCTCAGCCCCCCCTCTGTCTCTCAGCCCCCCCCCTCTCTGTCTCTCAGCCCCCCCTCTCTGTCTCTCAGCCCCCCCTCTGTCTCTCAGCCCCCCCTCTCTGTCTCTCAGCCCCCCCTCTCTGTCTCTCAGCCCCCCCTGTCTCTCAGCCCCCCCCTCTGTCTCTCAGCCCCCCCCCCTCTGTCTCTCAGCCCCCCCTCTTCCCCCCCTGTCTCTCAGCCCCCGTTCTTTCTTTTTTTATTCTCTTATACCTTAATAAGGATACAGTGTTATGCAGAGGTGTACTTAACAATTTTATAGACAAATGATACTATTTACAGTCACGCGGGGGGCGCAAAATGTTTTCTTCTTCCTAGGGGGGGCATGACAGAAAATAATTGAGAAGCACTGAACTAAATCAACTTAATCAAATTAAACATGTGCAGTTCAGCAAGCAGCGAGTATACAAGTTCATCCAAAAGTTCATCACAGATCTCCTTCAGCAGGGGCGCCACAGCATAGGGATAAATCCATAGACGGAGAGATAATAGAATGGAGACCCCCCATAATGTGCGTGGAAAAACACTGTTAGTGCATATCTCTATCCTGCACCAGCTTCTCCTTCAGCAGGGGCGTTTATTTATTAAGTTGATTCATCAATTGCATGATTTGCACAAACACTGTAGCACTTTAAAGCGGTAGTAAACCCACGCATTTAACAGGTTAAAAACCAGTCACATTTCCGGCACGTGCCGGAAATGTAACACTCCCATTGGTTGTGCTCTAAACCATACTGTCAAACCATCCAATGGCTGGTGTCATAGCTGATCACATGTGCAGCATCATGGCAGTTGTAGATTAAACAGAGGCCAAGATGGCAGCTTCCTTGGCTGAAAATGATAGGAGGGTTTACTACCACTTTAACAAAACGTTCATTGATTTATTTTGCAAAAAAATTACATATTTTGCACAAATACTGAGCACTTTATTAGAATAATTTATTGATTTATTCATTAGTGATTTATTGCACGGTTTGCACAATACACTTTTGACCTTATAATAAGAAATTTTTAATAAACGTATATATTTAGATAGTACTGATGAGTAGCGCTGCACAAATATTGGTTTATTTAAGAGGAAGTGATGTGAAGCGCCGCGGACCAGGAAGTGGAAGATTACAGGGACCCACTGACTCCTGGGAAACGATGACTCACATCTCCCAGGAGCTCCGGCGAGGCAGGAAGTGATGCGGAGCGCCGCGGACCAGGAAGTGGAAGATTACAGGGACCCACTGACTCCTGGGAAACGATGACTCACATCTCCCAGGAGCTCAGGCGAGGCAGGAAGTGATGCGGAGCGACGCGGACCAGGAAGTGGAAGATTACAGGGACCCACTGACTCCTGGGAAATGATGACTTACATCTCCCAGGAGCTCAAGCGAGGCAGGAAGTGATGCGGAACGCCGCGGACCAGGAAGTGGAAGATTTCAGGGACCCACTGACTCCTGGGAAACGATGACTCACATCTCCCAGAGGAGCTCAGGCGAGGCAGGAAGTGATGCGGAGGGCCATGGACCAGGAAGTGGAAGACTACAGGGACCCACTGACTCCTGGGAAATGATGACTCACATCTCCCAGGAGCTCAGGCGAGGCAGGAAGTCATGCGGAGCGCCGCGTACCAGGAAGTGGAAGATTACAGGGACCCACTGACTCCCGGGAAACAATGACTCACATCTCCCAGGAGCTCAGGCGAGGCAGGAAGTGATGCGGAGCGACGCGGACCAGGAAGTTGAAGATTTAAGGGACCCACTGACTCCTGGGAAATGATGACTCACATCTCCCAGGAGCTCAGGCGAGGCAGGAAGTGATGCGGAACGCCGCGGACCAGGAAGTGGAAGATTTCAGGGACCCACTGACTCCTGGGAAATGATGACTCACATCTCCCAGGAGCTCAGGCGAGGCAGGAAGTGATGCCGAGCACCGCGGACCAGGAAGTGGAAGATTACAGGGACCCACTGACTCCTGGGAAACGATGACTCACATCTCCCAGGAGCTCAGGCGAGGCAGGAAGTGATGCCAAGCACCGCGGACCAGGAAGTGGAAGATTACAGGGACCCACTGACTCCTGGGAAACGATGACTCACATCTCCCAGGAGCTCAGGCGAGGCAGGAAGTGATGCGGAGCGCCGCGGACCAGGAAGTGGAAGATTACAGGGACCCAGTGACTCCTGGGAAATGATGACTCACATCTCCCAGGAGCTCAGGCGAGGCAGGAAGTGATGAGGAGCGCTGCGGACGAGGAAGTGGAAGATTACAGGGGCCACCTAGCAACAAGGCACTTAAGGTGAGTCAAAATAATTAAAGGACTTAAAAGATGTGAAGAATTTTTTCTGGGTGGAACTCCGCTTTAAATGAACAAAAAAGTGAAAAAAAAATCAGAGCATGCTAAAAAACAAATGTGTGCCCAAACCCCAAAATTGGAAATGAATCTTGAAGCTGGGATTACCTTTGTGATGAATATGCCACAAGTGATAAGAGATGAAGTGGAAAAAATTGAATTGTAAAGCCTTAGAGGTGAGTAAGGCATCACATCACTATATAGCGCATATGCTTGCACTAGAGTATCTATGAATTAATAAAGCAAAAAACAAGACCAATAAGTTCATGGTCACTAATAGAAAATAAAGTCCATTCAATGATTATAAGTATCGGCCGTGCTTTACCAGCAAGCCGGCCGGCTCCACCTGTCTTAAGTTAATGTGTGGAGAGATCAGTACTTGCACAGAGCCACCAGTGCACCTCATACATCCAAGTCATCTGCCCATGGAATGAGCTCATGATCAAACGATGAGGGCTTTTATATCATTATCCTTCATAGAGTGATTCTGCACAATTACCTATATTGATCACAGATGTCTGCCATGCCTCCATCCCATGGGAGCACTTGGGCCGCATAAACAGCCACCACGTGGCTTCCTTGGCATCCCGGAATGCCTATGCCCCAACCTCTGCCATCACTTCCGGCGCAATTGCGTGATGGAGGGTTACCGCGCATGGGCACATGGTTGCACGCTGTCCGGGAGCGCTCAAGGGACGCCGCCGGCATGTAAATGCTCCCCCTAGAGGCCGCAAAAGTGTCCGCGGTCTCAGGGAGCGTGTGAAGGAGAGGTGAGAGCCCTCTCCCTCTCCTCACCGTGCCAGGAAGTCTGTCAGAGCGTGGATCTCCATCATAGGGGAGAACCTGGATGGACCCACAGATCGTCCAGGACATCTTGGAAACAAAAACGAAAATATGAAATGAACAACATTAGTACAAAACATAATTTCCTTGTATATACACAGTTATTTACTTATCCCAGCCTTGCTGGAAATCACTTTATTAAGAGCGTGGCTTGTACCACAGCTCATGTGTCAACAAGGGGGGGGGGAGGGGTGTTTAACCACCCAAGACGAAAATTTGTAGAGGGAGGACACAGGAGAAAACTTAGCTGCACACCCCAAACATATTAAAGTAGGATGATTCCCCCACTTATTTTTTTTTTAGCAGCTTAAAGAATAATTACATAGTAGTTTGAAAAAGTATAAATGTTTTTATTGTACAAAGTGTAATAATAAAATTCACATTTTCTAAAATGTAAGCTCTTGTATTACAACATTTCCAAGCATAAAAACATGATAGCAGATAGCACAATCAATATGGCAAACCATATTGGGTTGCTATGACACACTGTATACCGACGCGTTTCGACCTGTACAGTTGTGGTCTTCCTCAGGAGGATTTCTATTGTGTCTACAACAGTACATCAAAGAAAGTATTTAGGATCAATATATAATTAACATTCTAGCACACATGCTTTTTTACATATTGAGTTAAATGGTGTACATATTTACCACAATCGTGTGAGCTCTAATTTTGCAGCCAGAGAATTAAAAACAAGTAGTCCTGCATTTTCCATGGGATGTCCGTGTTGCCCCCACAGCAGTGACCAACTCTGACGGACTTGCAAGAAGTCACCCACTTAGTGCCCCAAGGCAGGGGAAGGGAGTATAAGACACCTGCGATGTAGACATTTTAACATTAATTATTTCTCTATGTATATATTTTTTTGAAAGAATAATTTTCCTAAAGCAATAGTGCCCCATTATTGGTGTCAGTGGGAGGAATAGTGCCCCATTATTGGTGTCAGTGGGAGGAAAAGTGCTCCATCATTGGTGTCAGTGGGAGTAATAGTGCTCCATCATTGGTATCAGTGGGAGGAATAGTGCCCCATCATTGGTATCAGTGGAATAGTGCCCCATCATTGGTGTCTGTGGGAGGAATTGGGTGCCATCATTGATATCAGTGAAAGGAATAGTGCCCCATCATTGGTGTCAGTGGGAGGAATTGGGCGCCATCATTGATATCAGTGAAAGGAATAGTGCCCCATCATTGGTATCAGTGGGAGGAATAGTGCCCCATCATTGGTGTCAGTGGGAGGAATAGTGCCCCATCATTGGTGTCAGTGGGAGGAATAGTGCCCCATCATCGGTGTCTGTGGGACGAATTGGGCACCCCCTGAAGCCTGATTAGAAAACCTCTAGGATGTTGCTAAGAGGGGCCCAGCTGTTACTCCTCACCAGGGGCTTTGCTAGGTCTACAAAAAATCTGGGGCTTGAGCCCATAGCAACAACGTAAAGAAAGTCATACGCTTGGGCGGGCATACACATGTATATAATATACATTCGTGTGTGTGTGTGTGTGTATATATGTGGAGTGTGGATCCCATGGTTTGTTATAATTGATATATATATAAAAAATTAAACAATATTTACACAATATTTCTCACTTCAGATTTTTACATTTCTACTAATGAGATCTCTACCCACATATGTGACTGAGTAATATAGAAACCCAACTGTTGGCCACCTTTACCATATATGAGAGCCCCCCCCCATACTTACGCCAAAGAGCCTCGTGTATACATCAGGGTCCCCAGAGAGCACCCCCCTTACATCAGGGTCCCCAGAGAGCCTTCCCCTTACATCAGGGTCCCCAGAGAGCCTCCCCCTTACATCAGGATCCCCAGAGAGCCTCCCCCTTACATCAGGAACCCCAGAGAGCCTCCCCCTTACATCAGGGTCCTCAGAGAGCCCCCCTACTTACACCAGGGTCCCCAGAGAGCCCCCCAAACTTACATCAGGGTACCCAGAGAGTCCCCCCACACTTACATCAGGGTCCCCAGAGAGCCTCCCCCTTACATCAGGGTCCCCAGAGAGCCCCCCCACTTACATCAAGGTCCCCAGAGAGCCTACCCCTTACATCAGGGTCCCCAGAGAGCCTCCCCCTTACATCAGGGTCCCCAGGGAGCCTCCCTACTTACATCAGGGGCCCCAGAGAGCCTCGCCTTACATCAGGGTCCCCAGAGAGCCTCCCTACTTACATTAGGGTCCCCAGAGCCCCCCTCATTACATCAGGGTCCCCAGAGAGCCCCCTCTTACATCGGGTCCCCAGAGAGCCCCCTCTTACATTGGGTCCCCAGAGAGCCCCTTCCTTACATCAGGGTCCCAGAGAGCCTCTCCCTTACATCAGGGTCCCCAGAGAGCCTCCCCTTTCAGTGCAGACCCCCCTTCAATACAGACACCTCCCTCTTCAGGGTAGACCTCCCTTCAGAGCAGACACCCTCTCTTCTTCAGTGCAGACCTCCCCCCCCTCTTCAGTGCATACCTCACATCACAGGACTAGTGTTGAGCGAACCCGGACTGTAACGTTCGGGTCCGTACCGAACTTTAGGGTGTCCGTGGCACGGACCCGGACATTTCAAAAATCGTTCGGGTTCGGTCCGGCAGTGTACTACGTGGCCGGTTAGTGTCGGTACGGTAATCATCCGTACCGACACTACCGAAGATTCCCGTTTGGTCACTTTGCGAACAACTAACCGACGGGACGTCGAAGAGTTGTGCACCTCATTTTATCGTCTTGGGGCCTGGCTTGGGCTTGCTAAAAACTTTACAGGCCCAGGCACGGTGCCTGTGGGATTTCAAGCCATGCCTGGGCTTGCAATGTCAGGCCCAAGCGAGTTGTGATCAGGACACTACACTCCATACGTGACTTCTCCCCCCCCTCCAGACGTGACTTCTTCTCTCCCACAGACGAGACTTCCCTCCAGATGGGACTTCTCCCTCCACAGACATAACTTCCCCCCAGACGTGACTTTCCCCTCCGAGAGACCCCTGGGACTACATTCCCTCTCCGAGAGACCCTGGG
>BLSH010360722.1:68037-149422 GCA_018402905.1 Glandirana rugosa | reverse complement strand
CCCCCCCCCCCCCCCCACCGGGCATAAAAACCTCATTGCAGTGACCCCCTCACCACACTGCCAGGGTTAAATGCTCGTTACATCTCTGCGTAGAGGAGTGAGATGGAATGCTTATTACCCCTCCTGAAGACTTCTTCCATTCTGTGTCACCTGAGGTCTCCTCTCTATGGTGCTCCAGCCCTGGGTTGCACAATACAAGAGGAATCGTCCTCTATTGTATGTGGGGATGGGGGAGGACCTACCTACAGCCCGGAGCACTGGAGGGGTGAGCACCAGAAGCCTGCTGGAGCGAGCAATAAAAGTCGGGCTTCGCTCTCCTAGTGGCCGGGCAATCCTCTGGGACCTGTGACGTGCCCCCGAAGATTGCAGTGATAGAGGGGCTGCCCAGGGGGAGAGGAGGAGTCCAAGCGACAGAAGGAGGAAGTGGGACAGGAAGTTCCTGTCCGAAAACCAGGTAACCACCCCCCCCCCCCAAAAGAAAAGAAAAATGACATGCCAAATGTGACATGTAAACTTTTGGGTGGAACTCCGCTCTAATGTTGGGGTTTATTAGGGTTAGGGGTCAATGTTAGGGTTTAGGGGGTTAAGGGTTAGGATTGGGTATTGGGAGAACATTTTAGGGGTTATTAGGGTTGGGAATTAGGGGTTATTGGGGTTAGGATTGTGTATTGGGGGTTCATTTTAGGGGTTATTGGGGTTAGGATTGGGGGTTCATTTTCTGGGTTATTGGGGTTAGGATTGGGTATTGGGGGTTCGTTATTGGGGTTAGGATTGGGTATTGGGGGTTCATTTTAGGGGTTATTAGGGTTAGGATTGGGGGTTAATTTTCTGGGTTATTGGGGTTAGGATTGGGTATTGGGGGTTCGTTATTGGGGTTAGGATTGGGTATTGGGGGTTCATTTTAGGGGTTATTAAGGTTAGGGATTGATGATGGGAATTATGGTTAGGGGTTAATGTTAGGCTTTAGGGGTTATTGGGGTTGGGGGTTATTAGGGTTAGGATTAGGTATTAGGGGTTAATGTTAGGCTTTAGGGATTATTAGTGTTGTGGTTATTAGGTTAGAGGTTAAAGTTAGGGTTTAGGGGTTGATAGGGTTGGGGGTTGTTAGGGTTTAGGGGTGGTTATGGGTTGTTAGGATTTAGGGGTTATTGGGTTGGGGGTTAATGATAGAGTTTAGGGGTTAGATTTATGGGTTATTAGGGTTAGGATTGGGTATTGGGGGTTAATCTTAGGGGTTATTAGGTTTAGGGGTTGATGTTAGGCTTTAGGGGTTATTAGGGTTGGGGTTGTGTAGGGTTTATGGGTTGTTAAGGTTTGGGGTTTAGGGGTTGATGGGTATTAGGGTTGGGGTTAATGTTAGAGTTTAGGGGTGGTTACGGGTTATTAGGGTTAGGATTGGGTATTGGGGGTTAATTTTAGGGGTTATTAGGGTTAGGATTGGGTATTGGGGGTTAATTTTTGGGGTTGTTGGGGTTAGGATTGGGTATTGGGGGTTCGTTATTAGGGTTAGGATTGGGTATTGGGGGTTAATTTTAGGGGTTGTTAGGGTTTGATGTTACGGTTTTATTTTATTTATGTTTTTTAATATTTTCATTTGATTATTGCATTTGAGCAGAAAAAAAACGCACGCGGTCGTGCTACGTTGTACCCAAACAAAATCAACGTCCTTTTTTTTCCCACAAATAGAGCTTTCTTTTGGGGGTGTTTTATCACCTCGGCGTCATTTCTGATCACCGCTATAAACAAAAAAAAAAAGAGCGACAATTTTTTGGAAAAAAACAATATTTCTTACTTTTTGCTAAAATACAAATCCAAAAAAATATATATAAAAAACAAATTTATTCATCGGTTTTGGCCTATTTATATTCTTCCTCATATTTTTGGTAAAAAAGAAAAATCGCAATCAGCGTTTGATTGGTTTGCGCAAAAGTTGCTGCTTTTACAAACCATGAGAATTCATTTTGTAGTCACACTCCTAAACCTTGTGGACAGCCCTCCCAGAAGAGGTGAAGCTGTTATTGCTGCAAACGGTGGGCCAACTCAATATTGAACCCTACGGCCTAAGACTGGGCTGCCATTAAAGTTCAGGTGCGTGTAAAGGCAGGCGTCCCAATACTTTTTGTAATATAGTGTATATCTACTTTATACCCTAGTGTTGAATACTTGTGTCATTGTTAGTAGGAACTGGGGGGGGGGGGGGTGTATACAGTGGCTGGGGGAATAGTGGGCATGGCTGCCATCGGCCATACAGGGGACAGAGACCCAATTTACTAAACCTTCATCTTCGGTCTACTTTGCATTGTAAGCTCCTCGGGGGCGGGGACTGATTGTGAATGTGCGGAATGTACAGCACTGCGTTCACTGACAGCACTATATAAATATCTGTAGTCAATTTTTTGGTGCTGATCGGTATATATAAAAAAAAAAAAAACAAATAAAGTTGTACCCGTTACCTAAGAAATTTATTTTAAATTGCAGAACATTTCTGCCCACAGTTGAGCTTGAAGACGCGGCGTAATGTGCGAAAACGCTCGCAGGATCTCTACGCAAAACTGAGCGTTGCCGCTTGCGGGTGTCAGATTGGGGTAATAATAGAATGATAATGGCGCCGTAGGGTTTGGGAAGATACCTCTTGGAAATCCCCTAGTTGGCCATCGCCAGCACCATCCCGATGTGTCAAAGTAGATTTACCTTCCTTTCAGTTAAAAGGGGAACTTCACTTCCTCCATCAACACTGACTATTGTTAAAGTGGTCGTCAACCTGTGACAGCCACTTTAACCTACAGGTAAGCCTAGAATAAGGCCGTGCCCTACATATCTCCCAAACCTGCACGGCTCAGGAGATATGCAGTGCACTAGATGTGCCCACGTCATTTCGTCACATGCACGGTGAAGAAACAGCCTCCGTGCCGTTTCTCCACTGACCCTGTGCCGTGACTGGCGGTGCCATGCGCGGGAGTGACGTCACGCGACTCCGGCCGGTCACAGAGCCGGGCTCGCGGCCCCGGAAGGAAGAGGGGCAGAAGATGGACGCTGCCAGCATAGGGGACATCGCTGGACGCCGCAGGCTTCCTTTCCAGGTAAGTGGTACATAATGGGTTAGTACGTGATGCATAGTAGCCCATTATGCTTCTACTTTACAGGGTAATACAGAGGAAGTAAACCCCATCTGGGTTTACTTCCTCTTTAATCCTTAGGCTCCAAGCACACTGTATCTGATAAACGACCGTTTTTGGTCGTTTGGGCGTTTTTTTTTAACAGCCCAAAAACGCCACTTTGTTATCCTATGTGTCCATGCACACATGGACGTTAATTGCCGTTTAATAGCAGTGGCGTTTTTGGGCTGTTGTCGGAACGCCCTGAATTGGCGTTGAAAAGTCACTAGACAAAAAACGCTAGATGCAGATTAACGCTCATAAACGCCGGTAAACGACCGTTTATCGGCGCCGGCGTTTTTTGTAGTCAATGGAAGCTAATGCAGTAAAACAAAAATAACGCTCAAAAACGCAGACGCCGATAAACGCTCCTGCCCGACCCCCCAGAGAGCGTCCAGTGGGCATGGAGCCTTGGGCTGCTAGCATTAGTAAATAGATGGGAAGGTAGATCGCATTGTTTTAACCACTTGAGGACCAAGCCTCTTTTTGAGATTCGGTGTTTAAAAGTTAAAATCAGGTTTGTTTGCTATAAAATTATTTAGAACCCCCCCCCCCAAAAAAAAAATATATATATATATATATATATATATATATATATATATATAATATAATATAATATAATATAATATAAAATTTTATTTATTTTTTTGCAACAGAATGATCATTTTCGGAGGGACTGACCCTTTAAATACTGACCTGCAGCTGCTTTGTGGAGACAACGCTGGGTAGGAAGGCGTCCTGCAAACACTGCAACACTCTCAGCGCTCTGCTGGGTGTCGGTGATAAGTTTGCTGATCTCTTTGTATCAGGAAGGAATGAAGTCAGCTGACCGTTGTTGCATAGAAGTGAGACTGCACAGAGTCCCCGGCTCACAATGTTGCGTGAATGTGGTAACTTTTTTTTTTTAAATCACGAGCCGCAACCATCATGTGAGCAAAGCTGCTTGTCAGTCTTTTTTTTTTTTTTTTTTTGTCTCTCGCCCCCCCCCCCCCGAGGAAGTAATTCCATTACTGCTGTAATCGCATACTTGGGACTGACTAGGACTCCTTCACAAATTCCCTCCTACGTGTAAAAAAAACCCTTTTTTTTTGCTAGAAAATTAATCAGAAGCCCAAAACATTACAATTTTTTTCGGGGGGGGGGGGGGGATACACTTTTTAATTTTAACATAAAAACCACAATATATATCCCAACTATAAAAGATGATGTTACGCCGAGTACATAGATACCTAACATGGCACGCTTTAACCAGTTGCCAACCGCCTCACATACATTTACTGCTGCAAAGTGGCAGCTGTATGCAGGTCGGCGCCTGTAAACAGCGATTTGCGCACGTGCAGCCAGGGGGCGAGCGAGCGCTCTCGTGCCCGCGGATCAGGCGGACTCGGAGTCCACTTGGTGCAGCAGAAAAGCGGAGGACCACCGATGTAAACACGGCGGTTCCCCGCTATGTCAGGCGGCATGACTGTGATCTATTGATTCCTATACTCGGGATCAGTTAGATCTCTGATGCCCCTGGCAGCCCAGCCCCCTCACAGTTAGAACACGCCTAGGGAACACAGTTAACCCCTTCACTACCCCCTGCAGGTTAACCCCTTCACTGCCAATGACATTTATACAGTGATCAGGGTTTTTTTTTTTTTACATTTCTAATTGCTGTATAAATGTTATTGGTCCCAAAAAAGTGTCAAAAATGTCCGACATGTCCGCTGCAATATCGCAGTCCCGATAAAAATCGCAGATCGCCGTCATTACTAGTAAAAAAAAAAAAAAATTGACAGAAATGAATTCTCATGGTTTGTAAACGCAGAAACTTTTGCGCAAACCATAAACGCTGATTGCGATTTTTATTTTATTTTTTTTACCACAAATATATAGAAGAATATATATTGGCAAAAAACTGATGAATACATTTTGTTTTGTGTTTTTTTTATAATTTTGTTTTGGATATGTATTATAGCAAAAAGTAAAAAATATTATTTATTTTTTATTTTTATTTTCAAAACTGTCACTTTTTTTGTTTATAGCGATGATCAGAAATGACGCAGAGGGGATCAAATACCACCAAAAGAAAGCTCTATTTATGGGAAATAAAGGACGTCAATCTCGTTTGGGTACAACGTCGCACGGCCGCGCATTTGTTAGTTAAAGCGACGCAGTGCCGAATAGCAAAAAGTGCTCTGGTCATTAAGAGGGGTAAAACCTTCCTGGGCTGAAGTGGTTAAAATTGGGCCCACTTGTGGAATGGTGCCAAACGTTGGTACTTAAAAATCTCCATAGGCAACGCTTAATTTTTTTTTTATTTTTTTTTTTATTTTTTTTTTACAGGTTACCTCTTTAGAGTATACAGAGGTCTAGTGGTAGAATTATTGCTCTTGCTGTAACAATGGCAGCGATGTGTGGTGCGAGCGCCATTTACATATGTGGTCGCTTTTTACATTTTCACACCCCCTGTACCTTTTTTTTTTTTTATTCTAAATCACTTATTCCTATTGCAAGAAATGTAAACATCCCCTGTAATAGGAAGAGGGCATGACAGGTCCTCTTTATGGAGAGATCTGGGGCCTCTAATTCCCCACATCTCTCCTCTATGCTGCAAAGCCTGAGAACAAAAATAAAATTAATAAATAATGCCACGCTCGTGGAATGGCGCCAAACTTCAGTACTGGAAAAGCTCCATAGGTGACGCTTTACAAAAATTTTACAGGTTACCAGTTTAGAGTTACAGAGGAGGTCTTGTGCTAGAATTATCGCTCTCGCTCTAACGTTCGGGGCGATACCTCACATGTGTGGTTTGAACGTCGTTTACATGTGCGTGCGCAACTTGCGTATGCGTTCGCTTCTGTGCGCGAGCATGGAGGGATGGAGCGCTTTGATTTTTTATTTTTACACTGTCACCTAGGATCAGCGCCCCCCCCCCCGCATTTAGTGTGCCTGGAAGGGACAGGTACAGCCCCCCCCCCCCCCCGCCATAGGTAGCCTGTCAGTCCTATGTCTGGGTGGGGCAGATCGCTGTACCCAGTTGGTACCTGTGCATCCAGGTTCTGATTAAGCACTCCAAGGCACCTTGCACATGGGGCCACCTAGGAGCAGTGCCCCCCCCCCTGGCATTTAGTGTGCCCGGGAGGGACAGGTACAGCTCCCCTCCCTGCCGCAGGCAGCCTGTCAAAGTCTTCGTGTGGATGGGGCAGATCGCTGTACCCAGTGGTACCTCTGTGCATTCAGAGACGAAGGTCCACAATACAGAAGACCTGCATTCCGAACCCTTGTCTCTAAACGCATAGGGCCCTAAACACAGGTACAGCGTTTAGCGACAGCCATGCCATAGACTTTGATAGGCTGCCTGCAGCGGAGATGAATGCTGCACCTGTGCCTCCTGAGCGCACTAAAACCCCAGGAGGGACGCATTGCAGCTGGAGGGCCCTGTGCGCGTTTTTTGCCCTTACTGATGACTTCAGCTGCGTGCGTTTGTAATATTAGAATTGGGGGTTCTAAGTAATTTTCTAGCGGAAAAATGATTTTACATGTAGGAGAAAAATGTCAGAATCGCCCCCTGTAGGGAAATCATTAAAGTGGTTGTAAAGTCTAAACATTTTTTACCTTAATGCATTCCTTATATTAAGGTCAAAAATGTTTAGGTGCTGGCATCCCCCCCTCCACTTTTACTTACCTGAGCCCTCTTCCGATCCAGCACTGGGCACGCCTTCTCCCCTCACTTTCAGGTCTCGCTGACTTTGCTGGAACATCAGGAGCCATTGGCTCTCAGTGCTGTCAATCAAAGCCAGTGATGAGGAATGGGGGGGGGGGGGGCGAGTCCTGCTGTCTGTGTCAATGGATGCAGCAGAGGGACTCGGGCGCCCCCATGGGAAGCGGCTTCCCATAGGAGCACTGGCCAAAGAAGAGGCTCCAGGAGTGCTGGGGGGGGGACCCGGAAAGAGGAGCCCCCCCCCCTCTATGCAATTCCATTGCACACAATCGGTAATAAGTATAGACAGGTTTGTGTTTTTTTTTACCTTTACAACCCCTTTAAACACAATGCATGGAGAATTCTTGTATATCTGACATTTTATATAAAGACTTTTCTTCATTTAAAAAAGGCTTATTTGGTTTGAAACAAAGATAAACCCCTATAGGTCACACTGATGCATGATGCCTGATGTACAGCCCCAATATAATGTGTGATGTACAGGTACAGCCCCTATATAATGTGTGATGTACAGGTACAGCCCCAATATAATGTACAGGTACAGCTATTATATAATGTACAGGTAGGGCTCCTATATATTGTACATGTACAGCCCCTATATAATGTACAGGTACGGCTCCTATATATTGTACATGTACAGCCCCTATATAATGTACAGGTACAGCCCCTATATAATGTACAGGTACAGCCCCTATATAATGTACAGGTACAGCCCCTATATAATGTACAGGTACAGCCCCTATATAATGTACGGGTACAACTCCTATATAATGTATGGTGTACAGGTACAGCTCCTATATAATGTACAGGTACAGCCCCTATATAATGTACAGGTACAGCCCCTATATAATGTACAGGTACAGCCCCTATATAATGTACGGGTACAACTCCTATATAATGTATGGTGTACAGGTACAGCTCCTATATAATGTACAGGTACAGCCCCTATATAATGTACAGGTACAGCCCCTATATAATGTACGGGTACAACTCCTATATAATGTATGGTGTACAGGTACAGCCCCTATATAATGTACAGGTACAGCCCCTATATAATGTACAGGTACAGCCCCTATATAATGTACAGGTACAACTCCTATATAATGTATGGTGTACAGGTACAGCTCCTATATAATGTGTGATGTACAGGTATAACTCCTATATAATGTACAGGTACAGCCCCTATATAATGTACAGGTACAGCCCCCTATATAATGTACAGGTACAGCCCCTATATAGTTACATAGTCTAGTTGAAAAAAGACACAAGTCCATCTAGTTCAACCAAAAAAACCCAAAACATTTATATATATATAACCAAATAATCCCATATACAATCCTTCACCCACAGTTGGTCCAGAGGAAGGCAAAAAACCCCAGCAAAGCCAATGCTCCAATTTTTGCTATAACGGGGGAAAAAATTCCTTCCAGATCCCCCAAGAGGCAATCGGATTCTCCCTGGATCAACTTTACCTATAAATGTCAGTGCCCAGTTATATTATTTGCATTAAGGAAAGAATCCAGGCCTTTTTTAAAGCAATCAACTGTGCTGCCCAAAACCACCTCTGGAGGGAGTCTATTCCACATTTTCACAGCTCTTACTGTGAAGAAACCTTTCCGTATTTGGAGATGAAATCTTTTTTCCTCTAGACATAAAGAGTGCCCCCTTGTCCTTTGTGGTGACCTTAAAGTAAATAACTCCACACCAAGTTCACTATATGGACCACTTATATACTTGTACATGTTGATCATATCCCCCCTTAATCTCCTCTTCTCAAGTGAGAATAAATTCAGATCCTCTAATCTTTCCTCATAGCTGAGCTCCTCCATGCCTCTTATTAGTTTAGTTGCCCTTCTCTGCACTTTCTCCAGTTCCCCGATATCCTTTTTGAGAACTGGTGCCCAAAACTGAACTGCATATTCCAGATGAGGTCTTACTAATGATTTGTACAGGGGCAAAATAATGTCTCTATCTCTGGAGTCCATACCTCTCTTAATACAAGAAAGGATTTTGGTTGCTTTGGAAACCGCAGCTTGGCATTATTAAACTTATGATCTACCAAAACCCCCAGATCCTTCTCCACTATGGATTCCCCCAGTTGTACTCCCCCTATTATGTACAATGCATGAATATTCTTAGCCCCCAAGTGCAGAACTTTACATTTATCAACATTAAACCTCATTTGCCACATAGTCGCCCAATTAGACAGTGCATTGAGGTCGTCTTGTAAGTTGGAGACATCCTGCAAGGAAGTTATTCCACCGCATAGCTTGGTGTCATCTGCAAACACTGAAATGGTACTTTTAATCCCAGACCCGATATCATTTATAAATATATTGAAAAGTAAGGGTCCCAACACTGAACCTTGGGGTACACCACTGATAACCTTAGACCATTCAGAATAAGAATCATTAACCACTACTCTCTGAATTCGGTCTTTTATACAGTTTTCTATCCATTTACAAACTGATCTTTCCAAGCCTGCAGACTTTACCTTACACATTAGCCGCGTGTGGGGAACGGTGTCAAACGCTTTAGCAAAATCCAAGTATACCACGTCCACAGCCACACCTCTGTCCCAAGTATACCACGTCCACAGCAACCCCTCTGTCCCAAGTATACCACGTCCACAGCCACACCTCTGTCCCAAGTATACCACGTCCACAGCCACCCCTCTGTCCCAAGTATACCACGTCCACAGCCACCCCTCTGTCCCAAGTATGCCACGTCCACAGCCACCCCTCTGTCCCAAGTATGCCACGTCCACAGCCACCCCTCTGTCCCAAGTATGCCACGTCCACAGCCACCCCTCTGTCCCAAGTATGCCACGTCCACAGCCACCCCTCTGTCCCAAGTATACCACGTCCACAGCCACCCCTCTGTCCCAAGTATACCACGTCCACAGCCACCCCTCTGTCCCAAGTATACCACGTCCACAGCCACCCCTCTGCCCCAAGTATACCACGTCCACAGCCACCCCTCTGTCCCAAGTATACCACGTCCACAGCCACCCCTCTGCCCCAAGTATACCACGTCCACAGCCACCCCTCTGTTCAAGGTTTTACTTACCTAAAAAGAAATCAGGTTTGTTTGACAACTTCTGTCTTTCATGAATCCATGCTGTCTGTTGCTTAAATTTTTTTTTATCCAACAAGAACTCATCTATGTGGTCTTTTATTAAACTCTCCAGTATCTTCCCAGCTATAGAAGTTAAACTAACAGGTCTATAGTTACTTGGTAAAGACCTTGATCCCTTTTTAAATATGGGCACCACATTGGCCCTACGCCAATCCAGTGGCACTATTCCAGTCATTAAGGAGTCCCTAAAAATGAGATACAATGGCTTTGAAATGACAGAGCTCAATTCCTTTAAGGTCCGTGGATGGATGCCATCTGGTCCAGGTGCTTTATCTACCTTTATTCTGTCTAAATACTTCTGGACTATTTCACTTTTAAACCATTGTGGATCATTTGTAGCTGTGTCACTACCACCCCCATTATGGACATGAGCTCCCCCATGCTCCTTTGTATACGCAGAGCTGAAGAAAGTATTTAATAAGTTTGCCTTCTCTTTGTCCCCAGTCACGCACTCTAGATTATTTTGTAAAGGGCCTACATGCTCAGACCTGACCTTTTTACTATTAATATATTTGAAGATTTTTTTGGGGTTTGTCTTACAATCTTTTGCAATCTGTCGTTCGTTGTGAATTTTTGCATCCTTGATTTCCTTTTTACATATTCTGTTATATTCTTTGTAACATTTAAAAGATGATAGTGTTTCCTCATTTTTATATTTTTTAAATGCTCTTTTTTTCTTATTTCAAACTTTTTTTAACTTTGGCCGTGAGCCACATAGGTACAGCCCCTATATAATGTACAGGTACAGCCCCTATATAATGTACAGGTACAGCCCCTATATAATGTACAGGTACAGCCCCTATATAATGTACAGGTACAGCCCCTATATAATGTACAGGTAGAGTTCTATGCTATAGCAGGGTTTTGATGTATTTACAAAGCATTTCCTTCTGCTGTGATGTGCATGCAATAGATAGCGCTGTGATGAAGTTTCCTCATTCAGTCAGCGGTTGGTAAAGTTCCTGTATTGGTAGTTTTGTTATGGAAATGCAGGGCGTGAGCTGTAATACAGAGCAGAGGGCATCATTGTGACCTTATGGAGCTCTGCCAGGGAAAATTCCTACTGGGACAGCAACTTTTACCGCCAGTGTGCTCTACACTGACACCTAGTGAGCTGCTGTGACATTACAGTCCAGTCTGCAGCTATACTCCGATCAGCCATAACTATGACCACCCATCTAACATTGAGTAGATCTCTTTTACCCCCAAAACAGCCCACAGAAAACTCCACTAAACCTCTGAAGGTGTTCTGCGGTGTCCGGCACCAAGCTGTCCGTAGTGGATCTTTTACCCAGTTAAGGACCGAGCCTCTTTTTCATATTCGGTGCTTACAGGTTAAAATCGGGTATTTTTTTTTATTTGCTATAAAATTACTTGGAACCCCCAAGCATTATATATTTTTTTTCTAACACCCTAGAGCATAAAATGGCGGTCGTTGCAATACTTTGTCACAGCGCAATTTTATCTTTTTCAGGGGGGAGGGGGACTTTTTTTAAATTTAAAAATAAGACAACAGTAAAGTAAGCCCAATTTTTTTCTATATTGTGAAAGATAATGTTACGCCGAGTTAATTGATTACCCAACACGTCATGCTTCAAAATTGCACCCGTTCATGGAATGGCGACAAACGTTGGCACTTAAAAACCTCCATCGGCGACGGTGAAATATTTCTACAGGTTAGCAGTTTTGAGTTAGAGGCGGTCCAGCACTAGAATTATTGCTCTCGCTCAAACGATCGCGGCAATTCCTCACATGTGTGGTTTGAACACCGTTGTCACATGCAGGTGGGACTTGCGCATGCGTTCCCTTCTGCGTGCGAGCTTGACGGGATGGGGTGCTTTAATTTTTTTTTACCTCTTTATTTTACTTTTATATTTTTTTTATTTTTACAGTCCATTTCAAAAAAAAAAATTGGGTCACTTTTATTCCTATTACATGTAAACATTCCCTGTAATAGAAAAAAGCATGACAGGACCTCTGAAATATGAGATCTGGGGGTCAAAAAGACCTCAAATCCCATATTTACACTTAAATGCAATAAAAAAAAATGAATGTCCCTTTTAAAAAAAAATTAAAAAACACATTGGGCGGAAGTGACGTTTTGACGTCACTTCCGTCATCCAATGGTATGGAGCCGAGCGGGGGGCCATCTTCCCCTCAGTCAGCATCCAGGCATTGAGAAGAGAGGACTCGATCGTCTCCGCTGCTACTGATGGCGGTCAGGAAGTGGTTAAAGTGATTCTAAAGTCAGAAGGTTTTTTTATCTTAACCGGTTCCCGACCGGCTCGCATACATTTACTGCTGCAGAGTGTGGCTGGATAACATGAATTGCCGCCTATAAATGGCGGCTTGAGCGAGCTCTCGTGCCTGCCGCACTCTCCAGCAGTATGGCCACGGACGTGTGTGTGCCAGTAGATGGCAGTGTGTGTGTGCCAGTAGATGGCAGTGTGTGTGTGCCAGTAGGTGGCAGTGTGTGTGTGCCAGTAGGTGGCAGTGTGTGTGTGCCAGTAGGTGGCAGTGTGTGTGTGTGCCAGTAGGTGGCTGTGTGTGTGTACCAGTAGGTGGCTGTGTGTGTGTACCAGTAGGTGGCTGTGTGTGTGTACCAGTAGGTGGCTGTGTGTGTGTACCAGTAGGTGGCTGTGTGTACCAGTAGGGTGGCAGTGTGTGTGCACGCCAGCAGGTGGCAATGTGTGTGTGTGTGTGTGCGCGCGCCAGTAGGTGGCAGTGTGTGTGCACGGTGGCAGTGTGTGTGTGTGTGTGCGCGCCAGTAGGTGGCAGTGTGTGTGCACGCCAGCAGGTGACAGTGTGTGTGTGTGCGCACGCGCCAGTAGGTGGCTGTGTGTGCGCGCGCGCCAGTAGGTGGCTGTGTGTGTGTGTGCGCGCGCCAGTAGGTGGCACTGTGTGTGTGTGTGTGCCCGCGCCAGTAGGTGGCAGTGTGCGCCAGTAGGTGGCAGTGTTGCATTACAAGAAAGGGATCTTATGTTGATTTATATTAGTGCAAATCAAACAAATAGAAAAGTATCACAGACGGCACTCAATTGTTGCAATCCGGCAATAATTATTTTTACAGAACTGTGCAGTGGAGTAGAATTGGTATTCCTATAAGTTTTCAGGCTTTTCACATAAAGCTGGTATTCCTTTCCATGTCCAAGCATGTTGAAGGGGAGGGGGATGCCTATTGGCTTTGCAAGGTCTGAGAGTTAAAACCTATTAGGAGATATGGGGGGGGGGGCGGGGTACAGCCTGAAGGAAAGGAGACGCATAGCTGAAATGTTCCAATACATTTTTTAGAGCTGATTTCCATATGCAGTTCGTTCCGCCACTCTGGAAGCAGAGAATCGGAGACGAGACCTCTGGGTAGCAGAAGGAAAGTTCAAAGCTTGCATTAGAAAGTTTTTTTACCAAAAGTGCAGTGAATGTTTGTAAAAGGCTTGCATCAGAGGTAGCGACAGGAAGGATGAATGAGTCCGGCCTCAGACAAATGTTTAAAAGAATAAAATGTAAAAAAAAAAGGTCGGGGGGCTCTGACTCAGTTGCTCGCTTAACCCTTTTACTTCTGTTACTCTTCTATGTTTCTAGAGAGTTTCCGATCTGCAGCTTACCCGGTGTTGCTGCCGTGATTCGTCTGGAAGGTCCCAGAGCGAAGCGCTGGCAGTTATTCAGCTTAGAGGAGATTGGTGAAGAGGATTTGACAAATCTCCACCTTCTCTCCATCCCGAGTCTCCCTGCCAGTGGTTTCATGGAGGAGTAAGATGTACAGGGACTCTTTCCTGGGCTGCAGCAAAAATTAAACACTCTGCATACATACACACATATTCCACTTAAAGCAGAGTTCCACCCAAAAGTGGAACTTCTGCTTACCGTTTCTCCCACCCCTTCTGGTGCCACATTTGGTGGGTGGGGGGGGCGGGTAGCGGATACCTGTCCCCACTTCCGGGAGACCTAGAAAGAATGTGTGTGCCGCTCAGGCTCGATAGGGAGGAGGTGAACAGTGCATCCGCAACTGCTGCTGGAGGATTGACAGGGGATGGAGCCCGTCATTGCTCCTGCAAAGGTTTAAGTAAGGAAGGCTGACCCCTAAAAGTCGCACTTATTGGCGTGCTACTGTAATGAATGGCATGGCAACCTCAGCCTGGACTCCGACCAGGCCATGCCCCAATGCATTTCACTCCGCCCCCGGAGCTTAGTCATGGGGATCCCCATGACTAAGCTCCGGGGGTGGAGTGGAATGCATTGGGGGCGTGGCTTGGTTTGAGTCCAGGCTGAGGTTGCCATGCCATTTAGGGTTGCACTGATACCGATGCTACTATCGGTGCCGATACCGAGCGTTTGCAGGAGTATCGGTACTCGTGCAAATGCTCCCGATGCCTAATACAATACCCTGGACAATTGGGGGTGATCGGTGTGGGCTGTGGAGGGGAAGTTACAATTGGGGCCGGTTCACACATAGGCGACTTGAGTCGCCTGACAAGTCGCCTCCATGTATGGAGCCGTTCTAAATAGGAGCGACTCAAGTCGCTCCGACTTAGAAAAAGGTTCTTGTACTGTTGAGGCAACTTCAGGCGACTTGCATTGACTTCTATTACAAAAGTCACCTGCAAGCCGCGCTGAAGTCGCCTGCAATTCTGATCACCTATGTCTGATGCGGGCTCACCGATCTCCCTGTGCGGCTTTCAGTAAAACAGCTGAAAGCTGCTTCTCCTCCTCTCCCCTCCGCAGCTTTAAGCTGTTTTTATTGAAAGCCGCACAGGGAGATCGGTGATTGTAAATTCCCCCTCCGCCGCACCGATCACCCCTGAGTCTTCTCTGCTCTGTGTGCTCCTCCAGTCCCCCCCCTCCTCCCGGTCCTCCTCCGGTCTCCCCCGCCTGCCTCCATCCCTACCCCCTGTCCTCCAATCCACCCCCTCTCCCGTCCTCCGGTCTCCCCCGTCTGCCTCCCCCCCCCCCCCCCCCCCCCATCATTGTCCTCCGTGTGATCCTCCGGTTTCTCCCCTCTGTCCTCCTCCAGCTTTCCCCTTGTCCTGTATTTGTCAAGATGGAGAGCAGAGGAAGGAGCCGGTAGATCTGTCTTTTCTGATATCTGATGCTTGTAAAGTGTGTTTACGATGTCTCAGTTTATGAATGGAGAGGAGCCGCTGTCTCCTCTTCATTCATCTTCAGTGCAGCTGAGGCTGCAGAGAAAGGGACTCCCAATAGGGTTGATTAAAAAAAAAAAAAAAAGAAACATTGCAATGATTAAAAAATTAAAATTGTGAAAATAATAAAAAATAAAATTAAAAAAACACTGACTGTACACCCCCCCCCCCCCCCGCGCGCGCGCGCGCACACACACACACACAAAAAAATTGTAGAAAATAAAATAAAAATTAAAAACTACTGACAGTCCACGCTGCCTCAGTGCCACCCATCAGTGCTGCATATTAGTGCCACTGTCACATGACAAAAAAAAAAGTATCAGTAATCGTTATCGGCGAGTACTTTGGGGACAATTGGTCTTAAAGAGGTGGTATCGGTGCAACCCTAACTCCACTCATTGCAGTAGGACCCCATGGATGTGTGACTTTTAGGGGTCACCCTTCCTTATTTGAACCCCACTTCCGGGAGACTGGGCCTCGACGAAGTACGTCAGCAGCTCGGTCCCCCTCCTCCTCCCTCCCCTTCTGCAAGGCCAGCGGAGGAGGGACCCGACCGTGAAGCCGAAAGGTAATGGCGGCGGCAGCACCCGAAGGAAACCTCAGCTGCGGTACCGACATGGCTGGATTCCGGGACAGGTAAGTGTCCTAATGTTAAAAGTCAGCAGCCGCAGTATGTGTAGATGATGACTTTTAATCTTTAAAGGGGCGGACGGGCCTCCGCTTTAACAACCGCCCGCCCTCAATGTACTGGGGGGCGGGTGACCGCTGTAGGCAAAGCAACATACTGGTACGCCACTGCCCACTTCCCTCTGCCCGGCTCCCTCTGTGATTGGAACACAGATTCTCTTTTGAAGACATTTTGTGCTCTGATTGGATCGTTATCTACAGGGCGAGGTTTTAATAGCCAGGGGTCAAATCTTCAGTGGCAATTTCTTTGTTTTTGTGTAATCCACGGGGAGTTGTTCCCTCCTATTGTCTCTTACAGTTTGTTCAATGTTCCTGAACCAAACACGTGGAGGTGTCGGCCGGAAGATCTTGCAGAACAAACTGAACTGTACTTGGCCCCAATTCAAACCTTTAATAAAAAAACTCCTTTGCTCGATTTGCATGATCTCCGAGTAGAACGATGAGTCACCGCTCACCTCAAGACAGTGAAGGATCGGCCATGAAATCGCAGTGTACAAAGAGGAAGTAAACTTTCCTGTATTATTGGTTTCCCTTGAAACATGCGAAAAGGAAAAAGGGGGGAGTTGGGACTTTATATGAAGCATGCACTCACCCAACACAGACCACTGAAAATATATAAAAAATGTTTATTTAGATTGCACAAAACCTGAAACTGTGCTCCCTCCTCACTGGCTGTGATTAACAGCAGGAGCCAATGGCTCCCCCTGCTGTCTGAGCCGATGAGAAGGGAGAGCGCTGGGAGAGCCTCTGCTCTCGGGCACATCACTGGATCGGACTCGGGTAAGTATAGGGGGGGATGGAGCATTGAATGTTTTTTTATTTTTTTTTTTTAAACTAAATGCAGAGAATGTTCAGGTTAAAAAAAAAAACCTTCAGCCTTTACAGCCACTTTAAGACAATGTTTTGTTGGTGAATTCGCCTCTTGTTTCGTGAGACTTCCACTTTCTAATCTCCCTCTCTCTTTTAGGTCAGCACCCGCAGCTCCTAGTGATGCTGGCAGCAGCAACCGGCGTCTCCAACAGACGCAGGCACAGGTGAACGAGGTGGGTATCGTATGCAGTCATATTTTTTTTTTATTTTTTTTTTAATTTAGTCGTCTGTGAAGAAACCACAAGAACAGACTAGGGCCGGCCATATACACTGTTCAAATCTCAGCAGGTGGATGTGTCAGCTCCAAAAGGCGTGTCCTATTTACCCACATAATGAAGCTCTCTCCATAGCTCTCAGGTGAAGGCTCAATGTGAGGTATACAAGTGTACAGAGCTCCGGATGGCCGCACTCCGATCAAACCTTTATTATAAAGCCATTAAAAGTACAGAGAAAAGGAATAACGTGTTTTCTTGCCTCACAATAGGCGCTTACTCCTAGTCTGAAGCGAAACGGTGAAATGCGTTAGTCCTTTTCTCTGTACCGTATGGACTTTTAATGGCTTTATAATAAAGGTTTGATCGGAGTGCGGCCGTCCGGAGTTCTGTTTTACACTCAAATCTCGGCAGGTTCATCAGGAACTGGTTGAGATTTGAACCTTTAATGGGCAGGCTGAATGTACCAAGCTGATTGATCGATCAACTTGGGTACAAGCAGCCTGCTGGATTCGCTTGCGATTATCACAAGTGGCTGCTATAGCCACTAGCGATAATCACTATCTTTTGCGGATTCCCCTGTCAGCGCACTTTCTTTCGTGCAACCACGGAATTTGCACCGTGTATGGCCCGCCTTCGTTTAGCTCAGCAATATACTCTTCTTTTTGCCTTCTCTTGCGCATCAGTGATTTCCAGAACGGTCAGATTCGATGCGCAGCAAAGGTTAAAAAGACTGAAGTCCCAGTAAGTGTATATTAATTGGGTACTATGACAGTTGGAGCTTCTACAAATTTTGGTATATGTCCTGGAATTTATGCAGCTATAGACACTATACAGCTAATGGCAGTGATCAGTGACTGTGGTAGCGCCAGCTCGCCCGCCGCACTATTATTATTATTATTATACAGGATTTATATATCGCTAACAGTTTACGCAGCGCTATACAATGTAAAAGGGAGACAATACAATAAAATACAAGAGGATCAAGATGGCCCTGCTCAGAAGAGCTTACAGTCTAATAGGGTTGGGGCAGGTAGTAAAAAAGGTTCTAACTGTGGGGAATGAGTTGATGGAAGTGGTAAAAGATTAGTTGGAGGTGTGATGGGCTTCACTGAAGAGATGAGTTTTCAGGGATTGCCTGAAGGTAGCTAGAGAAGGAGATAGGCGGACAGGTTGAGGTAGAGAGTTCCAGAGGGTGGGAGAGGCTCTGGAGAAATGCTGGAGACGAGCATGGAAGGAGGAGACGAGGGAGCCTGAGAGTAGGAGGTCTTGGAGGAGGGGAAAGGACAGTTTGGGTGATATTTGGAGACAAGATTGGTGCTGTAGCTCAGGGCAGAGTTGTGAATGGCTTTGTATGTTGTAAGTATTTTGAATTTAATTTGCTGGGCTATTGGGAGTCAGTGTAGGGATTGGCGAAGAGGGGTGGCAGACACTGAGCAGAGAACAGTGTAGGGATTGGAGAAGAGGGGTGGCAGACACTAAGCGGAGACCAGTGTAGGGATTGGAGGAGAGGGGTGGCAGACACTGAGCGGAGACCAGTGTAGGGATTGGAGGAGAGGGGTGGCAGACACTGAGCGGAGACCAGTGTAGGGATTGGAGGAGAGGGGTGGCAGACACTGAGCAGTTGGTAAGGTGGATAATTCTGGCAGCTGCATTCATGATAGACTGAAGAGGGGAGGGGCCTATGGAGAGGGAGGCCAATGAGAAGGGAGTTGCAATAGTCAAGGCGAGAGATAACAAGGGAGTAAATGAGGAGCTTGGTGGTTTCATTTGTTAAAAAGGGTCGTATTTTAGAGAGGTTACGGAGGGGAATGCCCCTTTCACACTGGCGCGCTTTACATGCTAAAAATGGTGCCTGTAAAGCGCCTCTCCATAAAACTCAGTGTGTCCTTTCACAGTGAGACGGTGCGCTTGCAGGAGATAAAACAAACTCCTGCAAGCAGTATCTTTTGGGGTGGTGTGGGAGAAGTGTATACACCGCTCCTCCACCGTCCATGCCGTTGGAATGAATGGACAGCGCTTCCGAAATGGCTGTACACCGCTCCGGGAGCGAGGCACTGTTCACTCCTTCTTAGGGGCTAAATGTGCCCTGCTGCTGCCCAAATAGCGGCGCCAAAGCGCTGCTAAACTAGCAGCATTTTACTGCTGCCGCTCGGGCGGCCCCAGTGTGGAAGAGGCCTAACTGACACTGACGTCGCTGGTGACCATATTACAGCGATCAGTGATCATACTGTACACTGACACTGGCTGGGAAGGGGATAACCTCTAGGGGCATTCAAGGGGTTAAAGTATAACTAAAAGCAAAACTTTATTTTCTTGAGGCATCTTCCAGGACAGCCTACGAGACCTTGGGGCTCCTTGGCTTTCCTGGAAGGCTCCCAGAAAAGGAGTTACCGGTAAGTCTAACTCGGCTTTTTCGTTTTGAATGGAGTGTAGAGGGATTAGAACCCCTGTCACTTTTTATTGCTGTCTGCGCCCCTATTAGGGAGATACACTCCCTACATTTGTCCTGTATACCATTATCATTGAAAGTGAAAAGAAAAAAGTAAATCCCAAAATGTTGTCCCCAGAAAAGTTAATATAGAGGAAATCGTCCAATGGGGACACTAGTTCTTTGGGTACCTGGGGGTCCCCAAGGAATTCCCTTCATTTTCAGGGATTTCCTCTCACTTCCTGTTTGGCTATGGGACAGGAAGTGAACGGAAATCTCCGCAATAGGACACAATTTAAGAAAAGGGAAAAAAAAATCTGATGGGTTATACCCCTCCCTTACTCTATTCAAAATGGGTAAAAAAAAGTTTTGCCCATAGTTCTACTTTAGCTGTGTGCTTAACAGGTGTAATGTGTGCAGCTTTTACTAACTAATCTGCCTGTTTTTTTTTTTTTTTCACCCTGCTTTTCAGGGAGAAGAAACAGCCAGATCGCTGTTCACTGTGTTTTGTAAACACGGAACTCAGTGTGTGTGTGATTGGACATGGCTGATCAGCAGGTTTTAGCCGAAATCATTGGCTGAAATCTGCTGACACGCTTGTGCTACGTCCAATCACAGCACGGGTTGGTGCATGCCCTCCCCAAACCCGGATGAAGGCCGGTAACGCGCCTGTACCTGACGCCCGCTTGCACTATATTTACTGTAAGCAGCCAGCAGGTGGTTAACTAGACTTAACATATATTAGATATTTATTTTATTATTTATTTTAGGTACTTGTATAGCGCCGTCAATTTACGCAGCGCTTTACATATACATTGTACATTCACATCAGTCCCTACCCTCAAGGAGCTTACAAGCTAAGATCCCTAACTCACATTCATTCATATACTAGGGCCAATTTAGACAAGGATCTAATTTACCTACCAGCATGTCTTTGGAGTGTGGGAGGAAACCGGAGTACCCGGAGGAAACCCACGCAGGCACAGGGAGAACATGCAAACTCCAGACAGGCGGTGTCGTGGTTGGGATTCAAGCCAGCGACCCTTTTGCTGCCAGGTGAAAGTGCTATCCACTACACCAGTGTTTCTCAACCCTGTCCTCAAGTACCCCCAACAGGCCATGTTTGCAGGTTTTCCTTTATCTTGCACACATGCTTTAAATCAGTCAATGGCTTGGTATTTCGGATAGCTATTTTATCTAAAAGAAATAACCAAAACATGGCCTGTTGGGGGTACTTGAGGACAGGGTTGAGAACCACTGCACTACACCACTGAGTTATATCATGTGTAAATATGGCTTTGTTTGCATCAGGCATGTCTGCGGTCTGCACTGACCTCAATGTTGTATTGAGGTGCGTCTCGTTCAAGCCATCCCATTCCATATGGCCATAGAAAAAAGGATCATGTGACCAACAAAGGGTGGGCTCAGGGTTTTCCTGTAAGCTCTGGTAGCTCGGCCTCCACCACCCATGCAACTACCTTACCTCACTAAATGCACCAATCGAATTCTGGAAAATGTAGTCCTGGTGTATTGACGTTACTGAGGAACTAGATCTCTGTATGATTTTAGTATTCCTGTCAATCGGGTTTACTGAATGCACATTTTCGGTCTATTAACCACTTCAGCCCCGGAAGGATTTACCCCCTTCCTGACCAGAGCACTTTTTGCGATTCGGCACTGCGTCGCTTTAACTGACAATTGCGCGGTTGTGCGACGTTGTACCCAAAACAAAATTCACGTCCTTTTTTCCCCACAAATAGAGCTTTCTTTTGGTGGTATTTCATCCCCTCTGCGTCATTTCTGATCACCGCTATAAACAAGAAAAGAGTGACTATTTTGCAATTTCTTTTTGCTATAACTGGTATTTAAAAAAAATATATTAAAAAATGTATTTATCAATTAAGGCCGATGAATATACTTCCTCATATTTTTGGTGAAAAAAAAAAAAATCGCAATCGGCGTTTATTGATTGGTTTGCGCAAAAGTTGCAGCGTTTACAAACCATGAGAATTAATTTATGGAGCTTTTATTTTTTATTTTTTTTTTTACTAGTAATGATGGTGATCTGCGATTTTTAGCGGGACTGCGATATTGCGGCAGACATACCGGACACTTTGTACACTTTTTTTTTTTTGGGACCATTGGCATTTATACAGCGATCAGTGCTATGAAAATGCACTGATTACTGTGTAAAAGTCGCTGGCAGGGAAGGGGTTAACACTAGGGGGGGGCCATCAAAGGGTTCACTGTGTTCCCTGTCAGTGTGTTCTAACTGTGTGGGGGCTGGGCTGCCTGGGGGAGGAGAGAGATCGCTGCTCCCATATACAGGGAACAGACAATCGCTCCACTTCTCCCCCGTAAGAACGGGGATCCACTTGTTTACATTCACGGGTCCCCATTCTGTCACTGTGGGGGGGGGGTGATCGTGGTTGGCCCACGGACACCGTCCGCCCTACCCGCTCACTGGCTCCCCCGCTGGCAGGAGAGCCATGTTGCTGCCGTCGAGCCACGCAGGCGGTCGGCACCTGGTTAAATCTGAATTCCAGATCTAATATTCATTGTGTAATTACGTTGTTCCAGCTTGGACCGATATAAGAATGCGGATCTCATACCTGAGGGACAGCAGTGGAAGCGGACGGTCACTGCTGCTACTACAGTGATCTCCACAATCCTCCGGGTCCTGAGAAGCTTCCGTTCTGCATAGCAACCCCACGCTTGCTCGGCTCTTCCACCATTCGCAGAGCGCCTTGTGTTTTTTCTGTTCCATACAAGGCTTTCTATAAATTAAACAAGATAGAGATTGCGACATCGTTGCACAGGGCCTGAAAGATTGCGGCGATCGCTATAGTAGCGTAGACTGTTACAGCGATTGTCGCCCTCTGCAGCGGTCCCACAGGTGTTAGAAATACAGTACTGTGCAAAAGTTTTAGGCAGGTGTGAAGAAATGCTGTAAAGTAAGAATACTTTCAAAAATATATTTTGATTGTTTTATCAATTTACAAAATGCAGAGTGGGGTGAACGGCAGAAGAAAAATCCAATCAATATTTGGGGTGCCCCCCCTTCTTCAAAACAGCATCAGTTCTTCTAGGTAGACTTGCACGCAGTTTTGGAAGGAACTCAGCAGGTAGGTTGTTCCAAACATCTTGGAGAACCAAGCACAGATCTTCTGTGGAATACTCAAATACTTCTGTCTCTTCATATCCTCTCAGACAGACTCCATGGTAAGATCAGGGCTCTGTGGGGGCCAAACCATCAGTTCCAGGACTCCTTGTTCTTCTTTTACACTGAAGATAGTTCTCGATGACATTGGCTGTATGTGTGGGGTGATTGTGCTGCTGCTGAATACATTTGGGGCAAATCACACGCATGGTATGGCATGATGGATAAGCATCTGGTATAAGTTCTGTTTCTTAATTTACAGCATTTTTTCACACCTGTCTAGGACTTTTGCACAGTACCGTATAAATACTTACATTGGTCCAAGTCAGGTCAATGTAACTATGCAATAAAGATCATACGTGGACTTAACCTTTTTTTTTTCTTTTAAGGTTGTGGATATCATGCGAGTCAATGTGGACAAAGTCCTGGAGAGGGATCAAAAGCTGACCGACTTGGACGATCGCGCAGATGCACTGCAAGCTGGAGCCTCGCAGTTTGAGACCAGCGCGGCTCGGCTAAAGCGAAAATACTGGTGGAAAAACTGCAAGGTGAGTTGACTCATCCAACTTATTAGCATTGCAATTTTTTTTCCGGTCACCCCTCCCCCCTTTCAATTTTTGCCTTTTTGAAAAGCAAATAAAGTAAATCATAAAAAATAACTTTATTAGAAGAATAGAGATAAGAAACAATAATCAGCAATGAAATATCTAAGGGGAGAATGGGTTCATTTGGGTAAATTAGGCATTAATAAGAAGGTACCAGAAGACTCCATTTATTAAAAAAAAAATGTTTCCTAAAGCAAAACTCCACCCAAAAGATGAATGGCCACGGTGAACCGAGCCGGAAATTCACCCCCCCCCCCCCTCCCCTGCCGCAGGTTCATTCACAAAGTGCAGCGCGCTTCGCAGTCGGAAACTGGCTGTGGAGCCGCAAGGCTTCACTGCCGGTTTCCCTTAGTCAAGATGGTGGCGCCAGCACCCAATAGCCGATTGAAAAATCGCCTCGGGTGAGGACACCAATGGATCCATGGACAGGTAAGTGTCCATATGTTAAAAGTCAGCAGCTACAGTATTTGTAGCTTCTGACTCTTGATTTTTTTGGGTGGGAGTCTGGAGCTTCTCTTTAATGCTCGGTTCACAAAATGGGATCCAACTTGTGAGACTCCAACTCGCATAACGTGAAATTCCGTGTTTCTCTGAGGGCCGTCTTAACTGATACTACACAAATTGCTCCGACTTTAGAAAAGGTTCCTGCACTACTTTGGTCCGACTCGGGTGCGATTTCTGCCCTTGTATTGGGCTCCTAAATAGCATCCAAGTGTCAGGCAAAGTCGTAGGACTTTGCCGTCGCAGCAGTGTGAACTGAACCTTGTATGAGGACATCTGAAACGGAGAAGCCACAACATTACTTTAAAAAACACTCTTGAGATCCGTAACAGAGAAATACAAACACCTGCATCAGACCATCTGTTTATCAGCAGCAGCTATTAAATGCCGGCTGTCAGTTTGACAGCCAAAAATTGCTGCCAAGTGTTGGGCAGGAGGGAGGGAAATGGCAGCCAGGCAGGAGGACAGGGTGTACTATACACGTTCCTTTGGATACTTCAGTGACGGGCATTTGTACTAATGTCCAAAACTGGTTAAATACAAACTACACTGCTCAAAACAAAGTAACATTTTGAAAACACATCAGATCTCAATGGGGAAAAAATCTCATGTTGGATATCTATACTGTGGTATGGACTGGCATAACGTTCTCCACGGCTTCTCCAGACCCTTTCACGTCTGCCACAAGTGCTCAGGGTGAACCCGCTCTCATCTGTGAAAAGTACAGGGTGCCAGTGGCAAATGCCAATCGAACTCCGCGGTGCCACGCAGTGAGTACAGGGCCCACTAGAGGACGTCGGGCCCTCAGGCCACCCTCATGAAGTTTGTTTCTGATTGTTTGGTCAGAGACATTCAGATCAGTGGCCTGCTGGAGGTCATTTTGTAGGGCTCCGGCAGTGCTGTTCCTGTTCCTCCTCACACAAAGGAGCAGTTAATGGTCCTGCTGAGGGGTTAAAGACCTTCTACGGGCCGGTCCAGCTCTCCTAGATTAACTGCCTGTCTTCTGGCATCGCCTCCATGCTCTTGAGACTGGGCTGGGAGACACAGCAAACCTTCTGGCAATGGCACGTATTGATGTGCCATCCCGGATGAGTTGGACTGCCTGTGCAACCTCTATAGCTGGGATATGCAATTAGCAGACCTCCAGCTGTTGCAGAATTAAAAATCCCATGATGCATAGCAAGACTCTGACAGCCACAAGCAAGACACCCAGAGGCAGAGGAATGATGGAACTTGTAGTTTTGCAACAGCTGGAGGTCCGCTAATTGCATATCCCTGCCCTATAGGGTCCAGGTATCGCCTCATACTACCAGTAGTGATATTGACCCTAGCCAAATGCAAAACTACCGAAAAACAGAAAAGATGAGTAGGGGAAAAAAATCAGTGGCCTCCACCTGTAAAACCATTCCTGTTTTGGAGGTTGTCTCATTGTTGTCCATCTAGTGCACCTGTTGTTCATTTCATTACCACCAAAGCAGCTGAAACTGATTAACAGCTCCTGCTACTTACCTGACCAGATCAATATTCTAGGAGTTTCATTGACTTGATGCTGTACTCTGATTACAAAGTGTTCGTTTTAATTTTTTTTTTGAGTCGTGTATTTGCTGAGGGGACGGCACTCCTCAGTCACCAATACCTCACTCCTGCTTCTGTGTCTTCAGCGCCTATTTTTTTGTCAGTTATGCGGGTTGATTGGTTTCAATACTTTGAGTCAGCAGTACATTGGGTAAGTTGCTAAAGAGTCAGAAGTTCTGGCATTAACAGCCAGACAACAAGCATTTTCAGGACAAGTGGTAGCCTCCATGTTGCTCTGACTGCTTTTTTAGAGCACGGCCTTCTAGAGCTGCACAATTAATGGTAATAAAATCGCGATCTCGATTCACACTACACCCCCCCCCCCCGCGCGCGATCTCCATCACGCATTAATGCGATTTTCAGTGCAGTTAGAGGAAGTAATTTCTGATGGGGTTTACTTCCTCTATATTCCCCTGCAAAGTAGAAGCATTATGGGCTACTATGCATCGCATACTAACCCATTATGTGTCCCCTACCTACAAATGAAGTCTGCAACGTCCAGCGCTGTCCCCTGCGCAGGTAGCGTCCATCTTCAGCCCCTCTCCCTTCCGGGGCCGCGACTCCGGCTCTATGACTGGCCGGAGTCGCGTGACGTCACTCCCATGGCGGGAGCCGCCAGTCACGACCTCAGTGAAGAAATGGCTCGGAGGTCGTTTCTTCACTGCGTATGTGCCGAAATTACGTTGGCACTTCTAGGAAGCTGTATATCTCTTAAACCGTGCAGGTTTGGGAGATATGCAGGGAACCTACAGGTGAGCCTTATTATAGGCTTACCTGTAGGTTAAAGTGGTTGTCACGGGTTGACAACCACTTTAATGGAGTCCAACTTGCGGGGCGACTCAGCGCGATTTGACTGTAATAGAAGTCAATGCAAGTCGCCTGAAGTCTCCCCAGGAACCTTTTTATAAGTCGGAGCGACTTGAGTCTCTCATATCTGGGCAGCCTGCCAAGTCTGAGATCATTGCTGATAAAAGAAGCAAAGAGATACATTGTTTCTACTTATCAAAGGAATGAACTCCACGAAGAGTTTTTAGTTTAACCATTTAAAGACTAAATATTTTCTGGCATTTGTTGCTTACAAGTAAAAATCCAGTATTTTCTGCTACAAAATTACTTAAAACCCCCCCAAACATTATATATATATATATATATATATATATATATATATATATATATATATATATATATATATATATATATATATATATAAATATTTTATGTCACACGGTGTTTGTGCAGCAGTCTTTCAAACGCAATTTGTATTTATATATAAAAAAAAAACTAAACCGTGCTGTTAGCCCAATTTTTTTTGTATATGTAAGATGTTACGCCGCGAGAATCGTGATCTTTATAAAATATTTCCCTATCCCTTTTTTACAAATTGTCTTTACCTGAAATATCTGTGTAAATCATAATCTTATTGTCATGGGGAATACTGTCTGCAAATTTTGAACAAATGTCGCTTACCCACCCACCCACTGGTTTTAAAATCCTGTGACCGCAGCATGACCACAGCATGTATATTGTGAAAGCTGTTGGGTAAACTTGAGAAACCTTGGTAGAATTTTAATGTTCTATACAGTGATGTTTCTTCTTCTTCTCTTTATTTTGTAGATGTGGGCTATACTGATAGCAGTCGTCGTGGTGATCATCATCATTATTATCGGTGAGTAGTTCTACCTGCTTGTAGTCAGTCATGTGGCACCACGCCACCCTAGCAGTCTAGTATACCCTTTGTTAACCACTTGCCGCCCGTATAACTTGTACGGCGGCAAGGAGGCACTGCTATGCCGGATCATGTACCTAGTACGTAATTCGACACTTCCGGGTCTGAGGCACGCATGCGTGCCACCGGCGACCCACTCCCAATGTGATTATACACAGCTGGAGCTGACATGTGGGTACCGCGGATTCTATGTCCTCCGGCACCTGCCGATCATCCAGCGCCGAGGCAGAACAGCAGTCTGCCTATGTAAACAAGGCATTCTGTCAGAAAGGAAGGAGTTGATCCTGGTTTCTTGTAAAGCAGAGACATGGATCCATGCCTTCCGCTAGTACAAACACCCCAAATGCAGATCTAAAAAAAAACATTTTCCTGCACTCAATACTTGGTCGGTGCTCCTTTTTGCATGAATTACAGCATCAATGCGGCGTGGCATGGAGGGGATCACCCTGTGGCACCGCTGAGGTGTTATGGAAGCCTAGGTTGCTTTGATAGCGGCCTTCAGCTCGTCTGCATTGTTGGGTCTGGTGCCTCTCATCTTCCTCTTGGCAACACCCCACAGATTCTCTATGGGGTTTAGGTCAGGGGGTGTTTGCTGGCCAATCAAGCGCAGGGATACCATGATCATTAAACAAGCTATTGGTAGTTTTGGCAGTGTGGGCGGTGCCAATTCCTGGTGGGAAATGAAATCAGCATCTCCATAAAGCTGATCAGCAGAGAGAAGCATGAAGTGCTCTAGAATTTCCTGCTAGATGGCTGAGCTGACTTTGGACTTCGTAAAACACAGTGGACCAACACCAACAGGTGACACGGCCCCCAAATCATCACTGACTGTGGAAACTTCACACTGGACCTCATGCACCTTGGATTCTGTGCCTCTCCACTCCTCCTCCAGACTCTGGGACTGCGATTTCCAAATCAAATTCAAAATTTTCCAGTCAGTGATGATTTTGGGAGCCGTGTCACCTGCTGGTGTTGGGCCAATGTGTTTTATGAAGTACAAAGTCAGCGCAGCCCTCTAGCAGGAAATTCTAGAGCACTTCATGCTTCCTTCTGCTTACCAGCTTTATGGAGATGCTGATTTCATTTTCCAACAGGACTTGGCACCTCCCACACTGCCATATGTACCAATACCTGGTCACATGATCATGGTACCACTGTGCTTGATTGGCCAGCAAACTCGCCTGACCTAAACCCCACAGAGAATCTGTAGGGTATTGTCAAGAGGAAGATGAGCGGCACCAGACCCAACAATGCAGAGGAGCTGAAGGCCACTATCAAAGCAACCTGGGCTTCCCTAACACTTTAGCAGTGCCACAGGCCGATCACCTCCATGCCACGCCCCATTGATGCAGTAATTCATGCAAAAGGAGCCCCGACCAAGTACTGAGTTCATACTGTACTGTACATGGACAGACTTCTCACTAAGCCAACGTTTCTGTAATAAAAATCCTTTTTTTGTAATTGGTCTTATGTAATCTAATTTTTTGAGATACTGAATTTTGGGTTGTCACTAGCTGTAAGCCATAATCAAAATTAAAAGAAAGAAATGCTTGAAATATATCACTCTGTGTGTAACGCATCTATATGGTAAAATTGTCCGGCTCCCTAATCACACAGGCGAGACCGGAGACGCACCAGTGGAAGGGGGGAGGGGTAGGGACGTCCCCTCCCGCCGTCTGTAAAAGCAATCAAGCGGCCAAACAGCTGCAATGATGGCTTTTACATTGCAGGGATTTGCCTGCAGAAAAAAAAAGATATCTGATGCCTGCAGCTGCACCCATCATCCAGATATCTCCGCTCAAAGTCATATAACGTCCACCGGGGGGGGGGGGGGGGAGTGGTTAAAATCAAGGCAGCTGGTGCTTCCAGTAGAATCTAGGATGGTAACTTTTATGCATTTTCCAATGCCTGGTTTTTCTCTTCTGGCTTTTTTTTCCTTTTAACCACTTAACGCGAATTATCGTTTATAAACGGCGGCTGCTGTACGTGGAGGTGACGGGATATAGCCTGCAGCTACAGGCTATACCCTGGAACCGGTTTTTAGAGCATGTGATCGGCTATCCGGAGATAACAGCCGATCCGGCTCGGGAGGCGCTCGGCCGTTGTCCCGGGCCGCGAGAGGGGACATCCCCCTCCCGCCATTCTTCTCTGGCCTCCCGTCCCATCCGACGTGTCCGCCAGTTAGGAGAGCTGAAGGAAGCCGGAACTGGCTCCAATCAAGTCTCCTTCGTCAAATTCCGGAAGCAACCTCACTTCCGGTTTACTCGGCGGTTAACGGCGCCGGTTTTAAAAACATGACCGTATTCAGAATCACCGTTTTTTGGCGATTTGAATACTGTGAAGTGTAAGGGAGGGATGGGGGGTCTTTTAGACCCTCGATCCCTCCATAAAGGGTACCTGTCCCCATATATTACTATCACAAGGGATGTTCACATTCCTTGTGATAGCAATAAAAGTGATCAGATTTTTTTTTTTTTAAAGGAACAGTGCTAAAAAATAAGTAAAATAAATAAAAAAAATGTTTATAGCGCCACCGTGCCCACGAGCTCGTGTAGCAAAGAAAACGCATACGTAAGTCGCACCCGCATATGACAACGGTCTTCAAACCACACATGTGAGGTATCGCCGTGATTGCCAGAGTGTGAGCAATAATTCTAGCAAAAGACCTCCTCTGCACCTCTAACCTGGTAACCATTAAAATTTTTTAAAGCGTCGCCTATGGAACTTTTTAAGTACCGGAGTTTATCGCCATTCCGCGAGTGTGCGCAATTTTCAGCCGTAACATGTATTATGGTATCTCTTTACTCGGTGTAACATCCTCTTTCACAATATACAAAAAAATTGGGCTAACGTTCCTGCTGTCTTTTTTTATTTTTTTTTTTAACTCTAAAAAGTGAAAAAACGCGCTTGAAAGACCGCTGCGCAAATACTGTGTGACAAAAAGTATTGCAATGATCGCCATTTTATTCTCTAGGTTGTTTGAAAAGAAAAAATATATAATGTTTCTAACCTCTCTCCTGTTGTATTTCAGTGTGGAGCGTGTCATAAGACCCCAGAAATCGGAGGAAAGAAGCGGAAGTCTGTAAAACAAGCTGCATTTCCTGATATCAAATCTGCTGTTTTCAATAGTTTATATATTCTCAGATCACTATGAATCCTTGTTATATTAGGGCTCCATTCACACCCAAGCACACTGGAATCGCGGCAAAACACGGGACGCGTTTGCGATGCCATTATTTTTTTTAATAGCACCCCAAACGTGGTGCGATTTTTGCCGTGATTGTCGAGTGACCAAATGCGCTAAAATTGTGGCAAAAATCGCAACGTCAAAGGCTCCTGGCTCTGTGCCAAGATTTGGCACATGAGCTTCTTTGGAGCAGAGGGAGGCCCATTTAAATGAATGGTGCTGCTCCAAAAACGCTAAGGAAACCACTGTGCAGCTGTCGCGGGTGTGAATGGAGCCTTAGAGTTTAGTATTTTTTTCGTTCAGTTAAGTGCCTTCCTTCACTGGGGTTTTTGGACATTCTGGGGGACATTTTATCAAGCAAGTTAGCAATGCAGTTAGTCGCAAATTAGACCGCATCTTCACCGACCGGTTTAAAGTGTATTTCCACTTTTGCAGGCGAATTGCGAGAACACCACGTTTTAGATGTAGCTTACCTTTGTTAGATTCTCTATTCTCCAGCACTGTAAAATCCTACTAGTTTTCTTTGTTTGAGGGGGGCTGGGAATCTGTTTGCTATAATGACCCTGTCTGTACTGTTAAGGCAGAATCTTCATTGTGTGCTCTAACTAGCTTTGAACATTGTCCTAACAAAGGTTTAAAGGTTTAGATGCAAGGATCTCCAAACTACGGACCCCCAGCTGTTGTGGAACTACAAGTCCCATGATGCATTGTAAAACTCTGACATTCACAGACATGTTCAGGAACTACAAATCCCATCATGCCTAGCCAACTGGAGGGACCATAGTTTGGACACCCCTGGGTTAGAGGCTCGGCTTCTGGCATTATTTTTTGTAGATCTGCATAAATGAGGACACCCAGCATAGTAGGGTTTTCTCAAACTTGACTGAAAAAGTGGAAATGCACTCTAAATACAGATTTATTACCGAAGAGAACAGATTTTTTTTAGTCCAAGTCTCCGTTCACACTTCTGCGATGCGGGAAGGAGCGCAATTCCAGCGCGGGTTCCCGCATCGCACCTGACTCGCATCCAGATCACACTGCGCTCTGCAAACCGCTGCAGGCGTCCATGTGTAAAGTTAATGGCATTGCCAAATCGGTTTGCAGATCCCAGGAATCGGACAGGAATCGGATCGCATGGGTGTGAACCAAAAAAGGGGTCCTGCGCCATTTTGGTCCAACCGCCATGCAAATTCAGCCATACAAACCGCATGGCTGTATTTGCGTCACGCAATGACATCGCATGTGATCTGCACAGCAATGCGGAGCGAATCGCATGCCATGTCTGTGATTGCACAAGTATGAACCCAGCCTTAACAGACGCACATTAAGTGGTCAGGGTCCGGTTTCATTCACGGGCCGGTGCGAATTTAGAGCAACCATAGGAAGAATTTACGAGACTGGTGAATCATTGTAATAAATCTGTTTCACAATGCATCTCACTGTGCCTGTTTAGCATTGCCTTGGCATAGAATTGATAAATGTCCCCCTTTTGTATTTTGTACAGCTTGCACAGTTTGCACTGTCAGTTGTCTCTCTTACTACCGGCTGATCTTTGTTCAGGGCTGTAACCTCCTTTATACCCTAAATGTTTTTCACTGTACTAAAGCTGGCTATATACTTATTTTTTTAGGCTGAGGCTGGGTTCACATATATGCGAATTGGATGCGGATATGGCATCCAATTCGCATGACAGGTGAGTGTGACCAGCTCTTAATGGAGCCAGTTCACACAGATCCGTAGTGGCTGCAGTTCGGATTGCAGAAGAGTCCTGTGCATTTTGGGTCTGCTTCAGGTGCAAATTCAGGCAAAAAATTGGACCTGAAGTGCACCGGACCCCAGGCACGAACCCGCGGCCGCACACATGTGAACCCGGCCTGAATAAAAAAAATCTAACCAATTCCTCACTGCAGCTATTGTATTTTGACAGCTGGCCCAAACAGCAGTGGCATCGGATTGGATAGCAAACATATAATAGTGTTATGCTGCTTGAAATCAAATTACAAAATAGTGCTCATGTAGCAAAGTCAATCGGTGATACAATACCATAAAAATATAATACCCTTGATTTCAGAAGTCCTTCCAATCAAGTGAAAATATGTCCCTAGTTTGTGATACCACAACCCCAGTGCTGCACAGCAAACACACGTGCTCTGCCTCCGTGATATCCATACCCTCACCTTAATGCTTGGACCTGCGCATAATCAATTTCTTGAGGGTAACAAATGAGCTTTGAACTCTTTCCTAAAATGGAATATTATCATCCACCACTCCAGAAAATAAAGGCGTGTTCTCCTTTTAAGAGGCCGACAGTCCCACTGCATATGAAAGACCACCATAGTGCAGTATTTTCACTCCATAAAAGCTTTATTAAAAATCTATACTCACATAGGTGATCATAGCATTCAGATATGGTATTGCTATTCTAACTTGGTGCCGCACTGCCGGTATCCTTAACAGTGTTACCCAGCTCCGCCCCAACATGTTGCTTCTTCAATCACTTGACTTCATCAGGTGATTATGTGACTTCATCCATTAGATGCAGACTCTGGCCAACAATTTTGTACCTGGCTGCTTCAATCTTTCAGTTGAAGGATGTCTGTGCCACACTGCCGGTATCCGTAACAATGTTACCCAGCTCCGCCCCAACATGTTGCGTCTTCAATCACTTAACTTCATCAGGTGATTATGTGACTTCATACGATTGGATGCAGACTCTGGCCAACAATTTTCTACCTGGCTGCTTCAATCTTTCAGTTGAAGGATGTCTGGCAGGAAGCTGCTTGCAGCCACCTACTGAGCAAATTTTGTCCAGTGTATTTGCACATTGAATGGACATCCTACATTTCTTATTACTATCCTTCAGAAAATTTTATAGCACTTTTAATCTTTAGCTTTTTAGTTTTACCAACACTGAGCTACAAGCTCACATCTGTCGGCCAAACTTAAATTTAAAAGGGGGTTGTTGGGCAAGAGCTTTTTTTTTTTTTAATGTGAGGCATATTGGAGTGTTTCAGAAGTTTTAGTTGTGGGTTTTTACTTGAAGAGTAGCAGTCTCGGGTAGTACCTAATTTAAAACTGATCTCTGAACAGAATTGTTAAAGCCACTTGAGAAATGTTATTTCTAGTCCAAAAATATACTCTTCGCGCTAGACCCAGGGGAAATCTTCCTCCTCAACTTCTTTCCACAATGCCCATCAATGGTGCAGTCCTCCGACCAGAAAGTCCTCTGAACACCCTGCAAAAAACACACAGGAGGGCGCAACTACCTCGTGCATTACCATTAATAATAATGAAGAAAGGGGCATGACTCCCGTAACGCACCAGTAGTCCAACCTCTTGTCTCCAGGACTCACCACCGCTGCGTTCCGGCTGGAGCAGATCGGTTTGGCTTACTAACCTTTTGTATGTGGGTGTCGGTTTACTGTGGATTCAATAAAAATGATTACTGGTAATGCATGAGATGGTCGCACCCTCCTGTGTGTTTTTTGCAATGTTATTTTCTACTTTAACCCCTTCCTGCTGACCGTTTCCCGGCCCTTTTAAGAGTTCTAAAAGCTGGGAGTGACCACTGTGATTGGCAGTTACATGAATGGAAAGCTCCTGATCGCAAGTATGCATCAGGAGCTTACTGGTACCCGCCGGCTACCATGCAGCACAGTAAGTGGTGTGCACGGGGCTGCATATATGCGACCACTCAGTGTTGAGGCCCTCCCACCGAGAGGCCCGCATAAATGCGTGCTGTCGGCGCCAAGGGGTTAAAGCTCAATTCCATGAATTCAGCCACTTTGTTAAAAGTGAAGGCACACTGGGGGCAGGTGACCACGATGATAGGAAGAGGTGGGACATTTCCAGTAGGGACCGGTGACAACAAAAAGCTGATTGAGGCTCCAGCCTTCCTTTTAATAAAGGAAACGGTGTGCTTCTTGTGTCCCATTTGGACAAGCTTACCCTCCCTACAGATTCTGGTGAAAATGTGATCACTGGGATAGATAGTAAGGGGAATGTCCCCAACAATGTCAGACAGCAGTGAAATCTATTCAATAAACCATGCACCCTGCACCATTCTCTTCACAACCCTGCCTACGGAGATACTATGAAATGGATATGGAAAGTTGGCCAGCACACCATAATTGAAACCCAAATCCTTTTTTGAGGTATTGCATGCAAAAAGTCCTAGTGTGCGAAAAAGCAGGTCTGTCCTTGTGAGAAAGAGGTCCTCCATGTCCCCCAAATGTTGATGGAACTTCTCTTTCATAATTGAGGTTATTACCTTATTGAGGTTTTACCCTTGGTGTGCTGGTTATGTTTCCAAAAACGCTGAAAACCTTCAGAGGTTTTAACCCTTCTCCAAAACACTAAAAAAAACAAAAAAACAATAAACATTTGACTGAAGTTCGACTTTGTTTCCGCAGGCTACGTTCACACGGGTGGTGGATGCAGGACAGTAGTATCCAGTGCCCTGTTAGTTTCTAGCTCACCTGTGCTGGATCTCCATCTGCCGAGAACCCATTGAAGTGAATTGCTCAGACCATTGAATACAGTGTGGCTCATTTACTAAAACTGGAGAGTGCAAAATCTGGTGCAGCTCTGCAAAGAAACCAAATCTGCTTGCATGTTTTTGTGACCATGCTTAGAGGAGCTCCAAGCTCCTGCAAAAAAAAAAAAAAAAAAAAGCACCTACCACCCACTTACCTGTTCAGGAATCCAGCGGTGTCTTCACCCCAGCCGACCCTCAGGTGCTGTGGCCCCCATTGCTTGTAAAGCCTTCACAGCCGGTTCCCTACTGCGCATGCTGTGCTGTGTGAATGGCCGGCGTGGGGAAGGAGGAGGGCGGTGAGATCACCCAGAAGTGGGAGGGGGTACCTGTCAAAACCAGGTACCCGCTCCCCCCCCCCCCCAGTGTGGCTCTGGAGGGAAGGAGGCAGATAAGCGGAGTTTCCCCTTTTTTGGCTGGAGCTCCGCTTTAACTGAACAAGCTGACGTTAGAAGCGGATTGGCTACCATGCACAGCTGTACCGGATTTTGCACTCTCCAGTTTTGGTAAAGCGTGACATAATGCTACCCAACGTGCAGTGAAGTGTGCCTCCTGACCAGGGATGGCACAGAAATCCTCCAAAGCTTTCATCATTCACGTGCATTCTAACCTATTAAAGTTACTTAGTATGAGACCGCTGCTCCTGAATATGAAAACGTGATTGATATATAATTTTTTTTTTTTTTTTCTTGTGGTAATGTGCGTATTTTTCACAATATTTTATATCTTGCCGATCCCTTAATGCAGGGGTCCTCAAACTATGGCCCTCCAGTTGTTCAGGAACTACAATTCCCATCATGCCTAGTCATGTCTGTGAATGTCAGAGTTTTACAATGCCTCATGGGATGTGTAGTTCCTGAACAACCGGAGGGCCGTAGTTTGAGGATGCCTGCCTTAATGCTTTTGGATTGTCTCTTCTCATTTATTCATGCTTTTTGGGGTTTTATATGGGCATTTACAACGCACTCCGTTTTTTTATTGTCTTAAGGGCTATCACCAAAGTGCTTTAGTGTCTTATCACTGTGACTAACATCTATCCCTCACAAAGAAGCGTCTTACTCCTAAGTGCCTTCTCTGTAATTCCAATGTACATTACCTGTTTGGAAATAAAAAGGAAAGCTATCTTGTGGGCCAATCCAGTGTTGAGTACCACCTGTTCCGTCTTGTGCCATAATTCTGAGGAAACCGATCATGGGGGAATTCGTCAGGCTTCCCTCCACTTGTTAGCCATTCTTATGGAATAGTCTGTATGTTAGGTTGGGCGCCAACATGGACTGCCTTTGCCATGTTTAAGGCCCCTATTGTCCGAGTGGCTGCGCCTGTCTGTTTTTCAGGTGGACCTGATGGGACACCCCATTCTCCTCTATGGAGCTGCAGATGTAAACGGACTAGTGTCCTTTTCCACCCGCCTACCTCTGATTTAGGGGATCTGTTCCCCCTCCATCTTTGTGTATCAGAGGCCAGTCAGGTGTAAAAGGACAGCCATTCCATTTACATCCAACCGCCCATAGAGCGGACATGGCAGAAGCCCGCTCTTCATGAGCGGACACAGGTCTGTCATCTGCCCGCTAAGCAAATCGGAGTCTGTCCCATGCAGGGCCTTCTTTAATATTAATTGGACCCTGGGCAAACCTATTTGTGGGCCCTCCCAAATCCACTTATCAACTATTTGGGGACCGTGCAGGGCTCGAGGCAGCTGTTTTGGGCCCCACAACAATAACTGGGCCTGGGGCAGCTGCCCCTTTTGCCCTGTGTTAAAGACGGCCCTGGCACCATGTGAAAGGGGCCTAAGTGACAGGTACTCTTTAGGTCTTAATTGTAAGCGACAGTTTTAGCTTCAGCTAAATAAGAAAATTCATATTGGATATGAGTGCTGCCATAGCGAAGTTCCTTGGCTGTTACCTATTCGTTTCAATATATAGTGAGTCACTTACCTGGAATCGACCTCCTTCACGCTGACCGTATGCAAGCATGCTGCCTCTCGGCGGGTGGTCCTAAAGCCGTGTGGCCACATTTGCATACCAGATTGTAAATGCACCTGTGCCGGGAGCGCGGCCCGACAGTTACCGGTGGTTGGCGGAAGCGCCTGATTGCTACTTGAGCGGGAGCTTTCTGATCATGTGACAGCCAATTACGGCGGTCACATGATCATAAACCCCCACCCCGCCTCCTGGCATCTGAAACCCCATAAAGGGGCCGGGAGTCACTGGCGCAAAGGGGTTAAGTAGGGTTCCAGTGAACCTGAAACTCCCCAGTGTGCATCATTTCAGATCTGTGGATTGCTTCGGTGGGAAGCCCAAGAAATTAGGATAGTTTGTAAAAGTAAAAAAACGTTTTCTACTGCAATCCTCACAGTGCAAGGCCATGTTGTATCCAATAGCTACCTGTTTATTGCTTCCCCGAAAGTGCCTGGACGTCTAGTGACTTTGTAAATGTTTATTACAATGTTCTTGTAAATGTCTTCATCTTCCAAACTCTCTCAACTTGTGACCGTCTCTGCCAAAGGTGCCTGGTGCCAAGATGTGCCTGCTATTCTTCATTTGCCAAATGATGGGGATATAAGGGGGAGGGGGATTTTAAGCCAATGTTACAGCAAGATGTTTGATTGCAATAAATATGTTTAACTTAACAAGTGCCTGCTCTGTTCTTGAACTTTGATTTATGGGCCTTATGGGTTTTTGCAACCACTGGAATGCCAGATTACCTTCATATTAGTCCCAGATACAGGACAAAGGTTTGATATTTGTAGGACCTGGGTACATGGGCGTCCGCAGAACTTTTTTCAGAGGGGGGCATCATTTTAAGGTCATCCATGCTCTGCTCCTTTTCGACAATGTCATTATCACATTATCACTGTCAGAGACTGGGGACATAGTACAGGAGATGGTCAGAGACTGCAGACATGGTGCAGGAGATGGTCAGAGACTGTAGACATAGTACAGGAGATGGTCAGAGACTGCAGACATAGTACAAGAAATGATCAGAGACTGCAGACACAGTACAGGAGATGGCCAGAGATTGCAGACATAGTACAAGAGATGGTCAGAGACTGCGGACATAGTACAGGAGATGGTCAGAGACTGCAAGACATGGTGCAAGAGATGGTCAGAGACTGTAGACATAGTACAGGACATGGTCAGAGACTGGGGACATAGTACAGGAGATGGTCAGAGACTGCAGACATAGTACAGGAGATGGTCAGATATTGCAGACCTAGTACAGGAGATGGTCAGGGACTGCAGACATAATACAGGAGATGGTCAGAGACTGCAGACATGGTACAGGAGACGGTCAGAGACTGTGGACATGGCACAAGAGACGATCAGAGACTACATACATGGCTCAAGAGGATAAGGACCTAGTGGAACCCCCAATCCCATCCCTGATTCCAGGGGGGGCAATTGCGCCCCCCCCTTGCCCCTACCTGCGGACGCCCATGCCTGGGTACCTTCAGGTGATTGGACACTGGCAAAGCTCGTGAGGATATACCCCCTGGGTACCCCCCCTATAACCCTACCCCAGAGTCCTCAGATTTATTTGTTATTGTCTCAAGGTGATGGACCCCTTCTCCCTTACAAAGAAAAATCACCTTTAGCTTAACTATTTTGTTTTTTTACTTTGGATTCTTCAACTCTTCACTGCTTTTATAATAAAACTAGAGAAGCATCTGGTTGGTGCAACCCTGGGAGCCATACCCTGGACCCCATGCCATGGAGGTGACCCGTCTGGCTTTGGGCACTAGATCCCGCGTGAGCGCCCACCTCCTTGTTGCAGTAATAGTTGGCTGCAAGGTCCAGGACTGAAGTTCATCTCTGTGGAATGCAGACTGTGAACCCTTTTATGCCCAACGTGACGGGCAAACCATTGACCCATATATAGGGACCGTTTCAACGCCTTTGCACCTAAGGATAAAACAAAATCCTAATACCTAAGCACAATTTTGCAATTTTGACATGTTAGAAAAACTGTAAATCGCCACTAATTTGTGGATTATACTGCGTTTTTTCCAGGACAGATTGGGCTTTAATTTGGTGGGAAATGGTAATGTATATCTCCTGATTTGTATTTATTTTATTTTTTTTACACTATTATTCAAAAACTGGCCCACAAAAGTAAAAAATATATTTTTTTTCAATTTAGCTGTATATTTCTTGTTATGACCATAAGTTATCACCAAAGAACAATCCAAAATAAATTCTCCTGCTCCGGACGATCGCAGAGATACCACATATGTGTATGCTATTTGTACCCAACGTACCGCCCAGAAACAATGGTGCACATTTTGCTTTTCTTTCATCCTACAGACACTATATTACCAAAAGTATTGGGACACCTGCCTTTACACGCACAGGAACTTTAATGCCATGACTAGACGAAAAATCGTTTGAAAATCTGTCATTTGGACAGTTTGTTTGTTTATCGTCCAGTTAATGGGCGCACATCGAAAATTGGTTGTGTCGGTTTTGAGCCGATAAATCAAAGGAAAGGTTTGGAAAACATCGGCTGAATGGATGATGCATTGAAAGGTTAATGTGTTTCTCACCCGAACACTTTGCACTGGGCTTATGTGACAAATCAAACGAAAAACGGATTCATCTGTGTCAGTTGAACGATTTATCGATCAAATTTCGGTCATTACATGATGGCAAAATAGTTTGCTCTCATGACCGTGTGTTCGTTTTTCGAAAACCCGCTCGGCCGATTTTTGGTTTATTGTATGGCCACCATTAGTCACTCTATAGCAGTGGTTTTCAACTCCGGTCCTCGGGACCCACCAACAGGCCAGGTTTTAAGTATTACCTTGGGGAGATGCAGACTAGAATACTGCAATCAATGAGAAGCAAATTATATCGCCTGTGATGCATTTCAGTTATCCTGCAAACCTGGCCTGTTAGTGGGTCCCGAGGACCGGAGTTGAGCGCCACTGCACTAACAGGCCAGGTTTGCAGGATAACTGAAATGCATCACAGGTGATAAAAATTTGCAGTATTCTAGTCTGCATCTCCCCAAGGTAATACTTAAAATCTGGCCTGTTGGTGGGTCCCGAGGACCGGAGTTGAGAACCACTGCTCTATAGGGTTCAACATTGAGGTGGCCCATCCTTTGCAGCTATAACAGCTTCAACTCTTCTGGGAAAGCTGTCCACAAGGTTTAGGAGTGTCTATGGGAATGTTTGACCATTCTTCCAGAAGAGCATTTGTAAGGTCAGGCACTGATGTGGACGAGAAGGCCTGACTATCAGTCTCTGCTCTAATTCATCCCAAAGGTGTTCTATCAGGGCAGGCCAATCAAGTTCCTCCACCCCAAACGCGCTCATCCATGACGTTATAGACCTTGCTGGTCCAAATCATTTGTTGGAGGGGGATTATGGTGTGGGGTTGTTTTTCAGGGGTTGGGCTTGGCCCCTTAGTTCCAGTGAAGGGAACTCTTCAGGCGTCGGCATAGCAAGACAATTTCATGCTCACGCCTTTGTGGGAACTAAGGGGCCTAAGTTTCAAAGGAAGGGCGACTTCCTGTCCTCAAACAGTAATCTAGGGCCCAGTTTTAATCCAAAAGGGGGGAGGGTGTCACAAACTCCCAAGAGGGATGTCCAGACTGCAACACAACTTTGTGTTGTGCCAAAAAAATAAATTGTCAGCCAATCACATGCTTCCCAGGGAGTCAGGACCATGCAACCAGATCGGGCAACCATCCTAGAGTCAGCTCATTAATTCTGCTTTAACCACTTCAGCCCCGGAAGGATTTCCAGCTTTAGGACCGGAGCCCTTTTTGCGATTCGGCGCTGCGTCGCTTTAACTGACAATTGCGCGGTCGTGCGACGTTGTACCCAAACGAAATTTGCGTCCTTTTTTTCCCACAAATAGAGCTTTCTTTTGGTGGTATTTGATCACCACTGTGTCATTTCTGATCGCCGCTATAAACAAGAGCGACAATTTTGCAAAAAAACCCAAATTTCTTACTTTTTTTCCTAAAATACAAATCCCAAAAAAAAATATAAAAAAAAATTTTTTTCACTGTTTTTGGCCGATTTTATATTCTTCCTCATATTTGCGATAAAAAAAATCGCAATCGGCGTTTATTGATTGGTTTGCGCAAAAGAGGTTGCGTTTACGGATGATAATTCATTTTTGGGGTTTTTAAATTTTTTTTATTTTTTACTAATAATGGCGGCGATCTGCGATTTTTTTTTTTTTGCGGTACTGCGATATTTCAGCGGACATGTCGGACCATTTTGACACTTTTTTGGGACCATTGGCATTTATACAGCGATCAGTGCTATAAAAAATGCACTGATTACTGTGTAAATGCCATTGGCAGTGAAGGGGTTAACCTGCAGGGGGCGCTCTAAGGGTTAACTGTGTTCCCTGGGCGTTCCAACTGTATGGGGGCTGCCCTAGCTGGGGAAGGGAAGTGGTCACAGCCTTCACGTAAAGGAAGGCTGTGATCACAGCCCTTCCCCCCTCACACAGAGCGGAGGTCCGTGTTTACTTACACGGACCTCCGCTCATTCGCTCCGGGGGGGGGCATCGCGGGTGGCCGGTGGCAATCGAAGCCGCTGCACCCGCTCCCTGGCCCCCCCTGGACACAGTGAGCGCGCGGGCTCGCCTCCGGCGGCGCGCACGCTCACTAAACTCGTTCCCGCAGCCGCCGTCGTATGACGGCGATTTGCGGGAACGAGCCACTTTGCCGCCGTCAGATGCCGATCGGCGGTCGGCAAGTGGTTAAAAACACGGACATTAAGAAAAAATTAGGTTATGAATAAGCGGACCTCCGCTCCGTGAAACGCGTTAACCCTTTCACAGTTTGCTGTTTTGTCTGCCTGACTGTAATTCAATTTGGGCTCAATAAATCAGTTATTTGCCTTGGAAGCTGGCGTGCGGTCCATTTCTTCTGAAGTATCCATATTCCAGGATTGGCGGCTTTCCGGACCTGCACCACAGCGCCTCGGCGTCTCCTGACACGGCACACCTGAGCGGACCAACCTCCCTTTCCCTTACTATTAAGAAAAAATTGCTTGAGTTCTTTGAGACCGTTGTTGTGGTTGACCTGTGTGTGGGGTTTATGTGCCCTTTTATAGAGTAGGGGGGCTCATCTGAAAACACTTCTATCATGAAATAACCATTTACACCAATGGCCAAAGGCTTGGGGGGCATCTGGCTATTATATCTATCTGAGCTTGTTAGATATCCTCTCCAAAGTCATGGCCATTACTATGGAGCTGGCCCTGCTTTGCACAATTTGGAGGCTTTCCAGATTTTGGAATTTGCAAGTGGGAATTTGTGCCCATTTAGCATTCGTGGGGTCGGGAACCGAAGTTTAACCAGAAGACCTGACTCAGTGGAAAGGTGTTCAGTAGGGTTGAGGTCAGGGCTCTGTGTAGACCACTCGAGTTCCTCCACATAAAACTCAGCAAAGTCATATCTTCATGGAGCTGTCTTTGGACACAGTGGCAGTCATACTGGAACAGAAAAAGTCTTCCCCACGAATTCTATGCTATGGAGAGTATCGTAGTCTCAGTGAAAGTAGAAGACCCATTCAACTGCAAGTGGTTCCATTGGTGTCTCTTCGTGTGTTCATGGAAATACAGCACCATGATGACAGCAGAGGAGTCTTCCTCCTCTCCACCCCCCGCCCTCCTCTATTCCCCTCCCTGCTCTTACTCTTTGCTTTTTCTCTCTCTTTCCAGTTCATAGAGCTCTTTGTCTTGGGACGCTTCCTGGTTCTTTATGTAGTTTGAAAAATCCAGATGGGTTATGCATTAAACAACCCCAGGTGTCGTTCCTGATAGCGGTACATCAGGGATGTCAAACTGGTGGCTCTCCAGCTGTTGTGGAACTACAAGTCCCATCGTGCCTCAGCGAGTCATGCTTGTAACTGTCAGCCTTGCAATGCCTCATGGGAGTTGTAGTTCCGCAACAGCTGGAGGGCCGCCAGTTTGACACCTGTGCGGTACATATTTAACACAGCTGATAATGGAGCCGGTGCTGTATATTCTGCTGACCTGCAGAATATGGAATGACTGATATGTTATTATTATTTTTCTTTTTTAACTGTAAACCAATGCTGACACAATCCTATCTGTATTGAATAAAGTGTTTTTAAAAAATGCCTCTCCTAACCTGATTGTCTAAAACAGTGGTCTTAAACTGTGGCCTGGGAGCTGGGTGCAGCAATTTGCTTGCCATTATCTGGCCCTTGGGGCACTATTTCTCCTACTGCCACCAGCAAAATAGGGGTATAATTCTTGCCATTGACACCAACAATGGAGCACTATTCTGCCCAATGACACCAATGATGGGGCACTATTCCGCCCACTGACACCAATGATGGGGCACTATTCATCCCACTAATACCAATGATGGGGCACTATTCCTCCCACTGACTCCAATGATGGGGCACTATTCCTCCCACTGATACCAATGATGGGGCACTATTCCTCCCACTGACACCAATGATGGGGCACTATTCCTCCCACTGACACCAATGATGGGGCACTATTCCTCCCACTGATACCAATGATGGGGCATTGTTTACTGCTGACTTCACTATTTTGTGCCACTTTGTGTCGTTCTATCACATAAACTTCCAATAAAATACATTTACATTTTTTGCTGTAACATGACAAAATGTGGACAATTTCAAGGGGCGTAAATACTAGTGAGTACACCCCTCACATTTGTGTAAATATTTTATTCTATCTTTTCATGTGACAACACTGAAGAAATGACTCTTTGCTACAATGTAAAGTAGTGAGTGTACAGCTTGTATAACAGTGTAAATTTGCTGTCCCCTCAAAATAACTCAACACACAGCCATTAATGTCTAAACCGCTGGCAACAAAAGTGAGTACACCCCTAAGTGAAAATATCCAAATTGGTCACAACTAGCCATTTCCCCTCCCCAGTGTCATGTGACTCGTTAGTGTTACAAGGTCTCCGGTGTGAATGGGGAGCAGGTGTGTTAAATGGTGTCATCACTCTCACTCTCTCATACTGGTCACTGGAAGTTCAACATGGCACCTCATGTTGATCTGAAAAAAAAGAATTGTTGCTCTACATAAAGATGGCCTAGGCTATAAGAATATTACCAAGCCCCTGAAACTGAGCTGCAGCATGGTGGCCAAGACCATACAGCGGTATAACAGGAGAGGTTCCACTGAGAACAGCGCTTCACCATGGTTGACCAAGAAGTTGAGTTCCTGTGCTCAGCGTCATATCCAGAGGTTGTCTTTGGGAAATAGATGTATGAGTGCTGCCAGCATTGCTGCAGAGGTTGAAGGGGTGGGGGGGTCAGCCTGTCAGTGCTCAGACCATACGCAGCACACTGCATCAAATTGGTCTGCATGGCTGTCGTCCCAGAAGGAAGAATCTTCTAAAGATGATGCACAAGAAAGCCTGCAAACAGTTTGCTGAAGACAAACAGACTAAGGACATGGATTACTGGAACCATGTCCTGTGGTCTGATGAGACCAAGATAAACTTATTTGGTTCAGATGGTGTCAAGCGTGTGTGGCGGCAACCAGATGAGGAGTACAAAGACAAGTGTGTCTTGCCTACAGTCAAGCATGGTGGTGGGAGTGTCATGGTCTGGGGTTGCATGAGTGCTGCCGGCCCTGGGGAGCTACAGTTCATTGAGGGATCCATGAATGCCAACATGTACTGTGACATACTGAAGCAGAGCATGATCCCCTCCCTTCGGAGACTGGGCTGCAAGGCAGTATTCCAACATGATAACGACCCCAAACACCTCGACCACTGCCTTGCTAAAGAAGCTGAAGGTAAAGGTGATGGACTGGCCAAGCATCTCCAGACCTAAACCCTATTGAGCATCTGTGGGGCTCCTCAAACAGAAGGTGGAGGAGCGCAAGGTCTCTAACATCCACCAGCTCTGTGATGTCGTCATGGAGGAGGGGAAGAGGACTGCAGTGGCAACCTGTGAAGCTCTGGTGAACTCCATGCCCAGGAGGGTTAAGGCAGTGCTGGAAAATAATGGTGGCCACACAAAATATTGACACTTTGGGCCCAATTTGGACATTTTCCCTTAGGGGTGTACTCACTTTTATCGCCAGCGGTTTAGACATTAATGGCTGTGTGTTGAGTTATTTTGAGGGGACAGCAAATTTACACTGTTATACAAGCTGTACACTCACTACTTTACATTGTAGCAAAGTGTCATTTCTTCAGTGTTGTCACATGAAAAGATAGAATAAAATATTTACACAAATGTGAGGGATGTACTCACTTTTGTGAGATACTGTATATACATACATTACATATAATATATATATATACACACACACACAGTTGAGCTCATAAGTTTACATACCCTGGCAGAATTTATGATTACATGGCCATTTTTCAGAGAATATGAATGAGAACACACAAACATTTCTTTCACTCATGGTTGGTGTTTGGCTGAAGCCATTTATTATCAATCAACTGCGTTTACTCTTTTTAAATCATAATGACAACAGAAACTACCCAAATGACCCTGATCAAAAGTTTACATACCCTGGTGATTTTGGCCCGATAACATGCACACAAGTTGACACAAAGGGGCCTGAATGGCTATTAAAGGTAACCATCCTCACCTGTGATCTGAGTTATGGGGAAGCAAAAGAATTGTCAAAGGTGTTTGTGTTCTCATTCATAATCTCTGAAAAATGGGCAAGAAATCATAAATTCTGCCAGGGTATGTAAACTTATGAGCATAACTGTGTGTGTGTGTATATATATATATATATATATATATATATATACGTACACATACACGCACACTTAAAAATCAAAACTAAGTTGAGAAAAAAAATGACAAATATCTATTTTTTTATTGATTCTAGAATTTTTTTTACGTTTTTTTTTTTTTTTTTTACGTATAAACGAGATAGCATGCAAAATGCAATATAAATATATATGCACTATATATTATTTAATATAAATTGGATACTGAATAATAAATACTTTGTTGATTAACAATTATTTTTTTTTTCACAATACTACACAGAGCATAAAAGCCCAATTATTAATTTAATTTGTTTAAACAAAAAGTATTAAATACAATTTGGAATACTTATGCACCATATAGATTTGCGTCAGCAGTCCTGAATGTAAACTTAATATCAAGCAGAACTACTAAATTATTATTTTATCCTCTACAGATTTTGTACGTTTGCCCATTTACAAAGAAATGAAGGGTCTAGAATTTTTATCATCTGTGTATTTTATATGATAGGGACAGAATATCAACCAAAAATCCAGAAACAACACACATGACACAAAAGTTATAAATGAAAGTGCAGTTCAGTGAGTAAAATAAGTATTTGATCTGTAAAGAAGAGGGGACCAAAATCCCTCCTGAGATGTGCAAACCTGGCCACCAACTACAAGAAACGTCTGACCTCTTGCTAACAAGGGATTCTCCATTAAGTACTAAGTCATATTTTTTGAAGGATCAAATATTTATTTTAATCACTGAACTACAACTCAATTTATATTTGTATCAATTAATTATTTCTGGATTTCTGGTTTGATATTCTGTCTCCATCATGTAAAATACAGCTATGAGGAACTATTAATGAGCCATCATTTCCTTGCAAGTGGGCAAACTTAAAAAATGAACAGTGGATCAAATAATTATTTTCAACACAGTAAAATGTATAGAAAATATCCAGCATAATTACATTGCAAAATCACCGGAAATTATAAAAAAAAAAAAAAAAGTAAGGGCTCGTTTACAATTGCTTCAAAACAAGGTTTCAGACACTTTTTTAAAGCTCTCTTAACGGCAGTCAAAGCTCCGTCACCAAATAAAATGGTTAGACTACAGTCCTGTTTACACCTTGGGTTTGCTTTGCTTCAAAAATGATACCCCATGTAGCTTTAGTGGTGCTTCAAAGCCTCTTCAAAGCCTCCATAGAAGTCTATGACAAAACTTGTTTGAAGCTCGCTTGAAGCACCTGCGTCTTTTCAGAGGCTTTAATTCAGCTTTAGCTTTACTTTTGTTTTGGAGAAATTGCAGGTGTGAGATATCAAAAAACGCACAGGGCATCGGCCAAGCTTCAACAAAGCTTCAAAAGAGGCTCAGTGAAGCACCGCCGAAACCTCAGTGAAGCACCACCGAAGCCTCATTGACGAAGCCTCATTGAAGCACCACCGAAGCCTCAAAAACACAAGCTTGTTGAAACTGTAGGGGCTTTAATGTGCGTTGAAGCCAAAGCAAGTGTAGACGAGCCCTTACAGAACAAGTTCACTTTAAAGCGATTGTAAAAGCAAACTGTTATTTTTTTTAAAAAAAGTCATACTTGCCTGCTCTGGGTAAGGCCGCATTCACATTACAGCGTATTGAATCGCGGGCAAATTTGCCGTGAATCTGCTCGCGATTTTACAGCACCTGTGGCTTTTGAGAGGCTTTAATTCAGCTTTAGGGCTCTTTCACACGAGCGGATGGTTCGGGTCCGCCTGTCAGTTTTTCAGTCGGACCCGAACGGACGCTCCATTGTTCTCTATGGAGCGACGGATGTCAGCGGTGACATGTCCGCTGACACCCGATCCGCTCTGATCCACCAAAAGCAGACGGATGGAAACCCTATTTTCCATCTGTCTGGCGGATGGGATCGGATGAACACGGACGCTCCATAGAGGAGAATGGAGCTGTGACAGCTCAGTCTGTCCTGTCATCTGCTGCCTCAGCGGGGATAAACGGATGGATCCCTGCTGAGCAGCCGAGCCATCAAAATGGGCTCCGCTCATGTGAAAGTGGCCTTAGCTTTGCTTTGTTTTGGAGAAATTGCAGGTGTGAGATATCAACAAACACACAGGGCATCTGCCAAGCTTCAATAAAGCTTCAAAAGAGCACCACAGAAGCCTCATTGAAGCACCACTGAAGCCTCATTGAAGCACAACTTAAGCTTCGAAAACACACCATAAAAGCTTGTTGAAGCAGTAGGAGCTTTAATGTGCATTGAAGCCAAAGCAAGTGTAAATGAGCCCTAAGGGCTTTGGTTTCAGCACACATTAACGGCTGGTTTACACTTGCTTCAAAACAAGGCTGGGACATGCTTTGTTAAAGCTCCTGTCACTAAATAAAATGATTAGCTTACAGTCCTGTTTACACCTTGCTTGTGCTTCAAAAATTATACCCCATGTAGCTTTAGTGGTGCTTCAAAGCATCTTCAAAGCATCCATATAAGTTTATGGCAAAGCTCACTTGAAGCCCCACAAAGCCACACCAAAGGCTCATCGAAGCCCCACCAAAGGTTCATCGAAGCCCCACCAAAGGTTCATCGAAGCCCCACCAAAGGTTCATCGAAGCCCCACCAAAGGTTCACCGAAGCCCCACCAAAGGTTCATCGAAGCCCCACCAAAGGTTCATCGAAGCCCCACCAAAGGTTCATCGAAGCCCCACCAAAGGCTCATTGAAGCCCCACCAAAGCCTCATCGAAGCCCCAAGCAAAAGCAAGGTGTAAGGGACTGTAAGCTAACAGGACTGTAAGCTAACCATTTTATTTAGTGACCGGAGCTTTGACTGGCATTAAGAGAGCTTTAACAAAGCCTGTCCGAAGCCTTGTTTTGAAGCGTAAGTGTACACGAGCCCTTACGCAATAGGTTGACTCTAACAATTTTTTATGGTCTCCACAGACCATCCATAAATTTCCATGTTGGTTATGATTTCTAAAAGGAATATAAAGTCTGCTCTACAACCTTAAATTTTTTAATCTTTACATAAGAAACAGCCTTGCCCATGAATAACGAATCAATTTTCAACTTTCTGGAATGATGTTGTAGCTTTTGTACTGACAAAGATGGTTTGCCAACAAGGGCAATATTTTCGGGATAAAGATGACTTAGTGAAGTCCACTGAAACTAAAGTGGACCTTGGAGAGCAGAAAATATATGGTTGTATATGTTGTACACAAAATCCTGACGACGTGCCTCATATACGACCCTTAAAACCCATTGACCTCCTGCCTTACCGTACTGACTGCTGTAACCTACAGTTTTGGTTCGGTCGCTATTGCTTTGGTCTGAACTGGTATCATGTAAATTTGAGTTGTGCTCAAGAATAGACAGCTGTGTCCTTGCTATCATAGCGTCAATAAAAAAATGATTTCTTTTCGGTTTGTATTTTAATGCCGTGCTATGAAATATTTCTAGATTTCCTGTGTGGCAAAATAAAGTAAGTCTTTTGATATCTCTAAGCCAAGTCTTTCTTAGAACAATGTCTTTCAGCTCTTTGTAGGCACATGATCCAGCTCTCAACCATTTCCGTGTTATTTTGGAAGTTTCACTAATGGGAGAGTGCTTGCATTGCTTGTAGTGTTCACATCCACGCCATTGGTGAACATTGATCACGTGATATAATACCGAACACCACTGTTCTTTTAATTTTAAAGAGTCGCGCTCACAGTTAGCTGATGACCACCATAAATGATTTTTTATGGATGGAATCCATGGTGCCAACTCAGAACATCCTTCTTTTTTACTAGCGGCACGAAGCTTTGCCCCTACCGATTTTGCCATACGCCCAACGTCAAACTGATGTAGAATGTTGGAATATTTTTCTCGTAGTAGTTCTCTAATGGTAACATGCCGGTCTGTGCAAATAATACGGACGTTTAGCCCTCGGCCTTGCAGCTCATCTAGCGCTTTCACAAAGGCTTTGCCCTCCAAACCAACGGAACTGGAACCCGGCGTTCGTTGTTCCACAGCAAAGCCAACTATTTTTTTCGTTTTTGCTTCCATGAAAGAATATGTGCAATATTTGGCGTTGGAACCAGGGCTATCACATTGTCCGTCACCCCATAAACAGACTGCCTGCCCAGATAGTTGGGATATCGTATTAAGTTGATCTAATCGCCAATGGTAATCAATTGCAGGGAATAAGTAGTTTTTCTGATATTTGTAATATGTGGTTTTGCTAATGGACATCATCCCTAGTAGTTTAAGAAAACTTTCTATTTTCAGAAAATTGGATCCGCTACATAGAGCTGAACTCGCGATTAAAACATCGCCTACTGGAGAGTTCCCTAGATTAGGCTGACTTCGCCAAAGTAGGAAGCGGTGACCTTGTGTACAAAGGGCGTCAACGGACAGGCAAGAACCACGCAGGTTTTTTTTCACCTTTGAAATGGAAGCATTGCAATTCTCATCCTTGCAGCGCACCATGGCCAAAAGATTATCCAGACAACTTTCAAAAACTAAAAATTTTCTCTCCTTTGCAAATTCAGTACCAGAAACTGCAGATGTTGACTTCTCAAGTTTGTAAAATTGATCTGCATGTGGAGCGCCCAAAACGCTTTCCTCATTTTCTATGCTGGAATCATTGGCCGGATTGTGAGATATATCGACGACATCCATTTCAATGTCTACGGATGATGCCTGGCTGCCAATGATTGACGTTGGAGTCCCACGTAGTCGGTCTTCATTTTCGTCTGGCGTGCTGTTCATCAGTTTCTCTATTTTTTTTCTTTTTAGGCCTAATAAATCACACTGTATGCCAACTTCTCGTGTCTCCGGACGATGCTGTATTTTTTTATTATGGCAACCAAAGAACGGCAATGTTCCGATTCTTTTATTTTTGGTATGCAAATTAAAATCGGTCATAACACCCTTAGACCAGGTTAGTCTTTTCCTCGACTGAAAGTAACTTTCAGAGGTAGTAAGGTCACAAAAATGGAGATTTTCTGGAATACTTGGGAATTCTGACATAGCTTCACCTGCATTAGATACAGAGGTATTCTCAGCTTGCATGCTTGAAGGAAACAAAAGAGTTTTGTTTGCCTTGCTGTCATCGCATGCGGTTTGATTTAATGAAGTGTCTCTGTTCTGTTCAGTGCAAAGTCTCTTTTTTCTTCTCTTTTCATCCTCAACATCACCGCCAAAGCTATCTGTAGGAAATATAGTGGGGTACGCGTCTTTCTTCAATTTCATTTTCCCACATACCTCGTTGTACACGTCTGCTGCGAAATGCTTGGAGCATATTCTATATGAATCATTAGGTTTACCTAGCCATACTTTCTCAACTGTCGCCTCAATATTACTATCATCGAACTGACCTGTCTTCATAAGCCATTGCTTTATACGGACTTTGTCGTTAGGAAAGACGTGGAAAATGACATTTCTCTCTTTTCTTTTCCAATGAGAAGTACATTTTTTAACAATACAAGAAGGCATAATGAAATCTTTGTCTGATAGTAGAAAGCAATTTGTTACAATGCCATAGGTGTATGTGGAAGAAGATCTTGTAGAAAATTGTAATTTTTGTTAAAAATAAAATAATGAACCTCCGTTCTTTTCCATATGACGAGGATCAGTTTGTGCAAGGATGAGCCAAAGTTTATCTCTTCAAAAGGCAATATTCCAAAAGATAAATCACGTGCAGAAAAAGGTTGTCAAGATCGTTAATTTTCCAAAAAATGTTTCAGTGTGAGGAACCTGTCAAGAAAATTGGATTTAAGAAAGATATTGGTATTGTCTTGTAATAGTTTTATAAAAATAACTAAATATATCAATAAGTCATAAGCGAATTCTTCAATGCTTACAGATCTCACGGTTTACAAAATACGTCTGTGTTCCGTCAGATTAGGCGACCTGTCAATTCTTGTAATAGAAGGGACGTTCTGACTTGGCCATCTTTGTACACCCCGCACTCACCCACAGTAAGGATACAGTCAGAAGGTGGCAAACGGACATCTTTTTACACCCACCAGAGTTTTGCATTTCTCGCTTATTTTTAACAGTAAGGCTGGGTTCACACTTGTCTGACACGACAATGATCAGACTTTCATCCCACTTTGCTCTGCGACATGTGTCCTACAACAGTACTACATCGGTCCGACCTCAATGAACGGGGATCGGACTTTGATCCCGACAATACCAGGCACTGTGCCTGGTATGGATTTTAAGGGGAACCCCACGCAAAATGTTTAAAAAATGGGGTGCCCCCCCCCCCCAAAAAATCCATACCAGCTCGGCAGGTCATGAAAGGGGATAGGGACGAGCCAGAGCCCCCCTCCTGAACCATACCAGGCCACTTGCCCTCAACATGGGGGCGGAGGGTGCTTTGGCCCTTTGCCCCCCCTACCCCAAAACACCTTGTCCCCATGTTGATGAGGACAAGGGCCTCTTTCCGACAACCCTGGTCAGTGGTTGTCAAGGTCTGTGGGCGGGGGGCTTATCGGAATCTGGATGCCCTCTTTAAGGGTTTTCAAGGTATTTCATTAAGGCAGCTCCGGCGTCTTCTCCCTCCGGTTCTTCTTCCCACTCTGGCTCTTCTCCCTCTTTGCCGGTTCTTCTCCGCTCTGCGCTGTCTTCTGCTCTTTTGCAGAGTCTTCTCTGCCGTCTTCTCCCACTGTTCTTCTTCCAATGTTGACTCAATGCTCTCTCCCGCATTAATGCTGGGTCCGCTCTCTGCAATGACTTATATTGGCATGGGGCGGGGCCATAGGGTGACGTCACCCAGAGTCCCCATCCCCTTGTGACGTCACTGCCCGAGACATCATGGTTGGTGACGTCACAAAGGGCGGGGCCTCTGGATGACGTCACCCAGTTAAGACGGCTCTCATAGGGAAACATTGATTTGGTGACGTCATGCGACTTGTGCTCACAATGCCAGTCCGTTTGTCGGCCAAGTGTGAACCCAGCCTAAACGGAGCTTAAAAATAGTGAAATACAGGATTTGGAAGTCCATTGCGCTGTTTTGATGTTGAATGATGACTGATGCTGATGTTGATGTTGAAGCAGCGGCAAGCCTGCCTATCTTACAGGTTTTCTGATCTGACAGAACACTGCTGCTTTTACAATTCAACATCAAAACAGTGTCAGCTCAATTTACTGTTAAAAATAAGTGAGAAATGCAAAACTCCGGTGGGTGTAAAAAGATGTCCACTTGCAGCCTTTTCACTGTATCCTTGCTGTGGGCGAGTGCGGGGTGTACCAAGATGGCCGTGACTGAACGTCACTTCCTTTACAAGAAATGACGGATCGCTGATTCTGACAAAACAGCTGCAATACTGCTGTCAAGTTCTAAGAAGGAGTACCTCTTAAAATCAGTATTTTTTGCTAGAAAATTAATTTAAACCTCCAAACATTGTATATAATTTTTTAGCAAAGACTCTGGAGAATAAACTGGCGTTCGTAGCAATATTCTATGTCACACGGTATTTGTACAGCAGTCTTTCAAACGCCATTTTGTTGGAAAAAAATACACTTCACTTAACCTCTTGCCAACCGCCAATCGGCATCTGACGGTGACAACGCCGGCCACCCGCGATGCCCCCCCCGGAGTGAAAGAACGGAGGTCCATGTAAGTAAACACGGACCTTCGTTCTGTGAAGGGGGAAGGGCTGTGATCACTTCCCTTCCCCAGCTAGGGCAGTCCCCCCACAGTTAGAAGACGCCCAGGGAACACAGTTAACCCTTAGAGCGCCCCCTGCAGGTTAACCCCTTCACTGCCAATGGCATTTACACAGTAATCAGTGCATTTTTATAGCACTGATCGCTGTATAAATGCCAATGGTCCCAAAAAAGTGTCAAAATGGTCCGACGTGTCCGCTGCAATATCGCAGTACCGCTAAAAATCACAGATCGCCGCCATTACTAGTAAAAAATAAAAAAAAATAAAAACCCCAGAAATGAATTCTCATCATCCGTAAACGCGACCACTTTTGCGCAAACCAATCAATATATACGCCGATTCCGATTTTTTTTATCACAAATATGAGGAAGAATATAAATCGGCCAAAACCGATGAAAAAAAAATGTTTTTTTATATTTTTTTTTTGGATTTGTATTTTAGCAAAAAGTAAGAAATTTGTGTTTTTTTGCAAAATTGTCGCTCTTCTTTTGTTTATAGCGGTGATCAGAAATGACGCAGCGGTGATCAAATACCACCAAAAGAAAGCTCTATTTGTGGGAAAAAAAGGACGCAAATTTCGTTTGGGTACAACGTCGCACGACCGCGCAATTTTCAGTTAAAGCGACGCAGTGCCGAATTGCAAAAAGGGCTCCGGTCCTAAAGGGGGAAATCCTTCCAGGGCTGAAGTGGTTAATGTAAAAAAATAAAAATAAAAAAAAAAACGAAACAGTAAAGTTAGCCAAATTTTTTTGTATAATGTGAAAGATGAAGTTACGCCGAGTAAATAGATACCTAACATGTCACGCTTTAAAATTGCGCACACTCGTGGAATGGCAACAAACTACGATACTTAAAAATCCCCATAGGCGACGCTTTAAAAAATGTTAATGGTTACCAGTTTAGAGTTACAGAGGAGGTCTTTTACTAGAATTATTGCTCTCACTCTAATGATCACGGCGATGCCTCACATTTGTGATTTGAACACCTCTTACATTTGCAGGCGCGACTTACGTATGCGTTCTCTTTGGTGCGTGAGCACGCGGGGACGGGGACATAGCTTTAATTTTTTTCATTATTTTTACACTATTCCTTTAAAAAAAAATTCTGATCACTTTTATTGCTGTCACAAGGAATGTAAACATCTCCTGTGGCAGTAATAGGTGGTGACAGGTACTCCCCCCCCCAAACCCCAAACCTCTTCTCTGCACTTCAAAGTATTCCAAATGCCAAAAATCGTCATTTTTGAATACCTTCGATTTTTTTAAATCAGCGCCGTTGGCTGCCAAGTAGCCCAGAAGTGACGCTGTGACGTTGCTCCCGGGTTACTACATCGGAGATCCAATCCGATTTCAGCTTTGTTTGGGACTCCGGCCAGCCAGCGGCTGGTTACTCGGATCTCCCGGTGAGACAGGAGACCCGGGCGGAGTGGCGGGAGGGGGGAGGGAACGTCCTCTTTGGCTGCTTGTGATAACGGCTGAGCGGTTATTTGGCCGCGTCGGTTGTCATCACATGAAAGCTGTCCGTCCGCTCTAAAAAAAAAAAACGGTACCGGGGTGATGCCTCTGGCTGCAGGCATCGCCCCAGTATGACCAATTCAACAAAATGACGTACAGGGCCATGATTTTGCATGAAGTGGATAGAAACAAGCATTGTAAGCTCTCTAAAAAAACACAAATACAACACTTCACAGATGGTGACAGGGGCTCTCTGACCACAGCCATTGGAGGATCTGAAGGCCAAATCACAGCCCTCAAACACTGCAATATGAGGGACATGTCACTGCAATGGCGGACTATCATTCTTCTCACATAGAGAACTCATAGAGCAGAGGGATGCCAACGCAAAGCAACTTGGTAAGATTCTGTGAGTCGCAGCTCCTTTTACTGTGCACACAGTGCAGACACAGTGCAGACACAGTGCAGACGCAGTGCAGACACAGTGCAGACGCAGTGCAGACAAAGTGCAGACGCAGTGCAGACACAGTGCAGACACAGTGCAGACAAAGTGCAGACAAAGTGCAGACGCAGTGCAGACAAAGTGCAGACGCAGTGCAGACACAGTGCAGACACAGTGCAGACACAGTGCAGACACTGTGCAGACGCAGTGCAGACACAGTGCAGACAAAGTGCAGACGCAGTGCAGACACAGTGCAGACGCAGTGCAGACGCAGTGCAGACACAGTGCAGACGCAGTGCAGACACAGTGCAGACGCAGTGCAGACGCAGTGCAGACACAGTGCAGACGCAGTGCAGACGCAGTGCAGACGCAGTGCAGACAAAGTGCAGACGCAGTGCAGACACAGTGCAGACGCAGTGCAGACACAGTGCAGACGCAGTGCAGACACAGTGCAGACGCAGTGCAGACACAGTACAGACACAGTGCAGACAAAGTGCAGACACAGTGCAGACGCAGTGCAGATGCAGTGCAGACACAGTGCAGACACAGTGCAGACGCAGTGCAGACAAAGTGCAGACGCAGTGCAGACACAGTGCAGACAAAGTGCAGACGCAGTGCAGACACAGTGCAGACGCATGGAAACAGAGCACCCAGCACCTTCATTCACATCATACAATTGTACAACACAAGGAGGATGGTTTACTAAAGGCAAATGTGCTGTGCAGTTGCTCTAGATCTAAGGGAAAGCTCTGAAAACGAGGTGGAGCTCAGAAACTGAGGAGAAGCTCTGAAACGAGGGGGGCGCTCTGAAATGAGAAGGAGCTCTGAAAATGAGGGGGAGCTCTGAAATCAGGAGAAGCTCTGAAACGAGGGGAAGCTCTGAAACGAGGGGAAGCTCTGAAACTGAAGGAAAGCTCTGAAATGAGGGGGATCTCTAAAATCAGGGGGAGCTCTGAAATCAGGGGAAGCTCTGAAATTAGGGGGAGCTCTGAAATTAGGGGGGGCTCTGAAAATGAGGGGGAGCTCTGAAATCAGGAGAAGCTCTGAAACGAGGGGAAGCTCTGAAACTGAAGGAAAGCTCTGAAATGAGGGGGAGCTCTGAAAATGAGGGGAGGCTCTGAAATAGGGGGAGGCTCTGAAATGAGGGGAAGCTCTGAAATGAGGGGAGCTCTGAAACAAGAAGGAGCTCTGAAAATGAGGGGGAGCTCTGAAAATGAGGGAAAGCTCTGAAATGAGGGGGAGCTCTGAAATGAGGGGGAGCTCTGAAATGAGGGGAGGCTCTGAAATGAGGGGAAGCTCTGAAACAAGAAGGAGCTCTGAAAATGAGGGGGAGCTCTGAAATGAGGGGGAGCTCTGAAATCAGGAGAAGCTCTGAAACGAGGGGAGCTCTGAAACTGAAGGAAAGCTCTGAAATGAGGGGGAGCTCTGAAATGAGGGGAGGCTCTGAAACAAGAAGGAGCTCTGAAAATGAGGGGGAGCTCTGAAATGAGGGGGAGCTCTGAAATGAGGGGACGCTCTGAAAATGAGGAGAAGCTCTGAAATGAGGGGAGCTCTGAAATGAGGGGGAACTCTGAAATGAGGAGAAGCTCTGAAATGAGGGGGAGCTCTGAAATGAGGGGGAGCTCTGAAAATGAGGAGAAGCTCTGAAATGAGGGGAGGCTCTGAAATGAGGGGAGGCTCTGAAATGAGGGGGAGCTCTGAAATGAGGGGAGCTCTGAAATGAGGGGAGCTCTGAAATCAAGGGGGAGCCCTGAAATGAGGGGGAGCTCTGAAATGAGGGGGAGCTCTGAAATGAGGGGGAGCTCTGAAATGAGGGGGAGCTCTGAAACAAGGGGGAGCCCTGAAAATGAGGGGAAGCTCTGAAAATGAGGGGGGGGCACTGAAAATGAGGGGAAGCTCTGAAATGAGGGGAGCTCTGAAAATGAGGGGAAGCTATGAAACGAGGGGGAGCTCTGAAATGAGGGGAGCTCTGAAATGAGGGGAAGCTCTGAAACAATTTTAAAATCAATAATAAAATGTAAAAGAAAAAATAAATTTAATAAAAAAAAAAATTTGATTAAAAAAAAATATCAGATATGGATGGAGATGAAGGTTGGATGTAGACGGCAGGGCGCGTGTCGTTGACGGACGGACAATATTGGATGGAGATGGCAGCGCGTGTTGTGTATCCGATGGACAAAATCAATCATCAAAAAGATTTTATATTGAAATTTTTTTTTTTTTTACCGTGCCTTCAGATCACCCACATAGAGTAGAAATCTCGATACTCCAGTCAGGGGGTTCACAATCTTTCGTAAGGTTATTCAAATTTTCAGAAAACCTATTAAAAAAAAAAAGATTGTCGACAGTCAATACTCCTGAAATATAAAAATGAAATAAATTAAAAAAAAAAAACACCACACATATAAATTACAAAGAGAACATTGATATTTTAGAAAATGCGTTGAAAATTATTATTTGAACTGCAGCTGTAAGACAATTGTGGACTATTGAATAGGGCGTTCTATCAATTATACTGTATATAGAGATGACCGCGTTTTACAGCGTTTGCTGGACAAACATGGCGCTGTGCATGTGGAGGACGGACCGGGAAGACGGATGGACGGGGCACTGTGTCCAGACTACACAGCTATGATTTTGTGTAATAGCCGGGGATGGGAAGAGACATCGGTGTGTGTGCTGGTGTTCCGTCAGAATCGGCAACCCGTCAGATTAGGTAACAGAAGTGACGTTCCGTCAGCTTAAAGTGGTTAACAAATAAGTCCTACCTGTAGGTGCCCTGCATATCTCCCAAACCTCCACGGTTCAGGCAGGGCTGGTGCAAGGATTTTTGACACCCTAGGCGAAACCTCATTTTGCCGCCCCCCTTGGCTCCACCCCCTTTTCCCTGACCAGCCTAATCAGCGCCAATGAATTGCAGCCAGGTCAGCACCAATCAAATACAGCTTCACCAGCGCCAATCAATACAGCCTCACCTGTGCCCATCAAATACAGCTTCACCTGTGCCCATCAAATACAGCTTCACCAGTGCCAATCAATACAGCCTCACCTGTGCCCATCAAATACAGCTTCACCAGTGCCAATCAATACAGCCTCACCTGTGCCCATCAAATACAGCTTCACCAGCACCAATCAATACAGACTCACCTGTGCCCATCAAATACAGCCTCACGGGGGGTGGGGGCGGAGGGGGGGTATTTGGCAGATCAGTCATTATTTCTATATACATTTGCAGATGGCATGTGATAATACAATCTCATTATCTCAGCTTTTACATGAATCAATTCAGAGCAGCCAGTGACAGATCAACAGTGGCCAGGCGCCCCTAGGCGGCAGTGCGCCCTAGGCGGCCGCCTACTCTGCCTAGTGGTAGAGCCGGCCCTGGGTTCAGGAGATCTACAGTGTACTAGATGTGCCAACGTCATTTCGGCTCATGCGCACTGAAGAAACGGCATCGTGCCGTGACTGGCGGCTCCCGCGCGCACAGAGCCGGAGTCGCGGCCCCGGAAGGAAGAGGGGCCGAAGATGGACGCCGCCTGCACAGGGGATAGCGCTGGACATCGCAGGCTTTGTTTGCAGGTAAGTGACACATAATGGGTGCCATGCATAGAAGCCAATTATGTTTCTACTTTGCAGGGGAATATCTGGGTTTACTTCTCTTTAATACATGTGCAGGTTTGCTAATCTGACAGAACACCTACAGTATAACTTTCGTGCAAACCAATCAATGTGCGCTTATTGCAAATTTTTTTTTTAACCAAAAATATGTAGAAAAATCCGCGGCAGATGTACTGCGGCAAGGTGGCTCGGCTGCGCAAATCGCCATGCAGGTACAGCGATTCCTACACTAGCTTTCATGGGCGCGCGAGGGAGCCAATCAGCGGGTCTAGCAGACTCGATGCCCGCCAGCCACCCGCGATCGTTCCCCGCAGTGACAGAACGGGAATCCGCGGCAGATGTACTGCGGCAAGGTGGCTTGGCTGCGCAAATCGCCATACAGGTACAGCGATTCCTACACTAGCTTTCATGGGCACGCGAGGGAGCCAATCAGTGGGTCCAGCAGACTCGATGCCCACCGGCCACCCGCGATCGTTCCCTGCAGTGACAGAATGGGAATCCGCTGAAGTAAACAAGGCAGGTCCCCGTTCTGTCAGGGGACGGCACAGAGATCTTTCGGTCTGATATGCAGGAAGACGGATCTGTGTGTTTCCCCAGTCAGCCCATCCCCCATACAGTTAAAAACACACATTTAACCCCTTGATCGCCCCCTAGTGTTAACCCCTTCCCTGCCAGTTCCATTAGTACAATAACAGTGCATATTTTTAGCATTGATTACTGTAATAAGGTCACCAGTTCCCAAAAAAGTGTCAAAAATGTCAGTTAGGTGTCCGATCTGTCCGCCGCAATGTCGCAGTCCTGCTAAAAATCATAGATTGCTGCCATTTCTAGTAAAAAAAAAAAAAATGCCATAAATCTATCCCCTATTTTGTAAACGCCATAACTTTTGTGCAAACCAATCAATATACGCTTATTGCGATTTTTTTTTACCAAAAATATGTAGAAAAATATATATTGGCCTTAACTGATGAATAAATTTGTTGTTTTTTTTTTTTTTTTGGATATTTATTATAGCAAAAAGTAAAAAATATTGTTTTTTTTTTTTTTCAAAATTGTCGCTCGTTTTTTGTTTATAGCGCAAAAAAAAAAAAATGCAGAGGTGATCAAATACCACCAAAAGAAAGCTCTATTTGTGGGGAAAAAAAGGACAAAAACTTTCTTTGGGTAAAACGTCGCACGACCGCGCAATTGTCAGTTAAAGCGACGCAGTGGTGTATCGCAAAAAAATGGCCTGGTCAGGAAGGGGGTAAATCCTTCCGGGGATGAAGTGGTTAACTGCTTGCCGACTGCCTTGCCTACATTCACTGCTGCAATGTGGCAGCGTCCCGCAAATCGCCATCTATAAATGGCGGCTCGCTCGCCGCACTCTGCAGGAGTGTGGCCGCGGCTCGGGCGCACTCGAATCTCCGCCGGCGAGCCGTGATGACCTGGCAGAGAGGAAGAACGGGGAGCCGCCGATGTAAACACGGAGGTTCCTCGCTCTGTCAGGCGGCATGTAAGACGGTCACTGGGATCAGTTAGATTTCTGGTGCCCCTGGCAGCCCAGCCCCCTCACAGTTAGAACACGCCTAGGGAACACCGTTAACCCCTTCACTGCCCCCTGCAGGTTAACCCCTTCCCTGCCAGTGACATTTACACAGTAATCAGTGGATATTTAAATTTCTGATCGCTGTATAAAAGTCATTGGTCCCAAAAAAGTGTCAAAAATGTCCGACGTGTCCGCCGCAATATCACAGTCCTGATAAAAATTTGCTAAATTGTCGCTCTTTTTTGTTTATCGCGGTGATCAGAAATGACGCAGAGGGGATCAAATACCACCAAAAGAAAGCTCTATTTGTGGGGAAAAAAGGACGCAAATTTCGTTTGGGTGCAACGCCGCACGACCGCGCAATTGTCAGTTAAAGCGACGCAGTGCTGAATCGCAAAAAGGGCTCTGGTCCTACAGTGGGAAATCCTTCCGGGGCTGAAGTGGTTAAATGGAACATTTTATTATATTTTTTGTAAAAGGTAAATTACATTTTTTTTGCTTTTAAGTGTAAATGAGAGACTTGAGGTCTTTTTGACCCCAGATCTCTCCATAAAGAGGACCTGTCCTGTCTATTTCTATTTTTTTTTTTAATTATTATTATTATTATAAAGGATTTATGGCGCCGGCAGTTTGCGCAGCGCTTTACAACATGGGGGCAGACAGTACAGTTACAGTACAAATCAATACAATACAGGAGGAATAAGAGGGCAAGGGATGTTTACATTCCTTGTAATAGGAATAAGAGTGATCAAAAAAAAAAAAAAGAGAGACAGTGTAAAAATAAAAAAGGAAAATAAAAAAAAAATTAAAGAGACAGTGTAAAAATAAAAAAGGAAAATAAAAAAAAATAAAAGAGACAGTGTAAAAATAAAAAAGGAAAATAAATAAAAAAAAAATTAAAGACAGAGTAAAAATAGAAAAGGAAAATAAATAAGATTATTTTTTTAAAGGGACAGTGTAAAAATAAAAAATGAAAATAAATAAGAAAAAAAATTTAAAAGAGACAATGTAAAAATAAAAAAGGAAAATAAATTTAAAAAAAATGAAAGAGACAGTTTAAAAATAAAAAAGGCAAATAAATTAAAAAAATGAAAGAGACAGTGTAAAAATAAAAAAGGAAAATAAATAAGAAATTTTTGTTTTTAAAGGGACAGTGTAAAAATAAAAAAGGAAAATAAATATGAATTTTTTTTTAAAGAGACAGTGTAAAAATAAAAAAGGAAAATAAATAAAAAAAATGAATGAGACAGTGTAAAAATAAAAAAGGAAAATAAATAAAAAAAATTAAAGACAGAGTAAAAATAAAAAATAAATAAGAAATGTTTGTTTTTAAAGAGACAGTGTAAAAATAAAAAAGGAAAATAAATAAGATTTTTTTTAAAAGAGACAGTGTAAAAATAAAAAAGGAAAATAAATTAAAAAAAAAATTAAAGCCAGAGTAAAAATAAAAAAGGAAAATAAATAAGATTTTTTTTAAAGGGACAGTGTAAAAATAAAAAAGGAAAATAAATAAAAAAAATGAGAGACAGTGTAAAAATAAAAAAGGAAAATAAATAAAAAAAATGAAAGAGACAGAGTAAAAATAAAAAAGGAAAATAAATAAGAATTTTTTGTTTTTAAAGGGACAGTGTAAAAATAAAAAAGGAAAATAAATATGAATTTTTTTTTAAAGAGACAGTGTAAAAATAAAAAAAGGAAAATAAATAAAAGAAAATGAAAGAGACAGTGTAAAAATAAAAAAGGAAAATAAATAAAAAAAATTAAAGACAGAGTAAAAATAAAAAATAAATAAGAAATGTTTGTTTTTAAAGAGACAGTGTAAAAATAAAAAAGGAAAATAAATAAAAAAAATTAAAGCCAGAGTAAAAATAAAAAGGAATATAAATAAGATTTTTTTTAAAGGGACAGTGTAAAAATAAAAAAGGAAAATAAATAAGAATTTTTTTTTAAAGAGACAGTGTAAAAATAAAAAAGGAAAATAAATAAAAAAAATGAAAGAGACAGTGTAAAAATAAAAAAGGAAAAAAAAAAAAAAATTAAAGACAGAGTAAAAATAAAAAAGGAAAATAAATAAGAAATTTTTGTTTTTAAAGAGACAGTGTAAAAATAAAAAAGGAAAATAAATAAGACAAAAAAATGTATAGCGCCCCCGTCCCCACGCGCAGAAGTGAACGCATACGCAAGTCACGCCCGCATATGTAAACGGCGTTCAAACCACACATGAGGTTTCGCCGCAAACGTCAGAGCGAGAGCGATAATTCTAGCGCTAGACCTCCTCTGTAACTACAAACTGGTAACCTGCAAAAAAATTTAAAGCGTCGCCGATGGGGATTTTTAAGTACCGAAGTTTGTCGCCATTCCGCGTGCGTGCGCAATTTTGACACGTTGGGTATCAATTTACTCGGCGTAACCTCATCTTTCATAATAAAAAAAAAAAAAAAAAAAAGGACTAGCTTTACTGTTTTCTTATTTTTTAATAAAAAAAAAAAAAAAGTGTTTTTTTCCCCAAAAAAATTGCGTTTGCAAGACTGCTGCGCGAATGCGGTGCGACATAAAAGTACTGCAGCGACCTCCAATTTAGGGTCTCTGCTAAGACCATAAATATAAATATATAAATGTTTGGGGGTTCTAAGTAATTTTCTAGCAAACAATATGGATTTTAACTTGCAAACAACAAATGTCAGAAATGGGCATGAAGGGGTTAACCTTCCAGCACAGGAAAATAAAGTCATGGCGGTCAGGTGACCCCGGGCAGGCTGTAACCTTTGAACTCACCCTACTGGGTCCAAGCAATGCAAAGTGAGACCCCCACCCCCGACATAACACAGCCTTTTGTGATCAGAATGAATGCAGCAGCTGTCAGCGGGGTGACGTCACACACAATGCAGCACAGCACCGGATCTGACCACACGCCACCTCCCCGGGGTCTGTAGTCGGTTTGTCTTCTCTCAGCACCATGAATGTCCTCCACTGTCACACCGAGCTACTGCTGACCTCCTGGATCACGCCCCCTGATGAGTACCATCCAATCATAGCTCAGGGAAAGGCACCACATGACTTCAGTATGCCCAATCCTGCTGAGACGTGGAGCAGCCAATCCTGGGAGAGCTTGAGAAGAAAGGAGGCGTGGTATGAAGATGGAATTCCACACACCAGACGTGCAGTGACCACCGGGAGATGGGTTTAGTTTCACTTTCATTTCATTTGTTTTGGGGTTTTTTTCATTCGTTACTTCGGATACATTCGGATTCTTTCCGTTCCTTTAGATGTGGCATTCCTTAGTTCAGATAATTCGTAACTTCGGATACATTTGTATTCGCTCCATTCGTTTAGCTGCAGCATTCGTTAATTCAGATAATTCGTAACTTCGGATACATTCGTATTCTTTCCGTTCCTTTAGATGTGGCATTCGTTACTTCAGATAATTCGTAACTTTGGATACATTTGTATTCGCTCCGTTCATTTAGATGCGGCATTCATTACTTCAGATAATTCGTAACTTTGGATACATTTGTATTCGCTCCGTTCGTTTAGCTGCGGCATTCGTTACTTCGGATAATTCGTAACTTCCAATGCATTTGTATTCATTCCATTCATTTAGATGTGGCATTCATTACTTCGGATAATTCGTAACTTCGGATACATTTGTATTCGTTCCATTCCATTCGTTTAGATGCGGCATTCGTTACTTCGGATAATTCGTAACTTCGGATACATTTGTATTCGCTCCGTTCATTTAGATGTGGCATTCGTTACTTCGGATAATTCGTAACTTTGGATGCATTTGTATTTTCTCCATTCCATTCGTTTAGATGTATCATTCGTTAATTCGGATACATTTGTATTCGTTCATTTAGATGTGGCATTCCTTACTTCAGATAATTCGTAACTTTGGATACATTCGTATTCGCTCCGTTCGTTTAGCTGCAGCATTCGTTACTTCGGATGCATTTGTATTCGCTCCGTTCATTTAGATGCGGCATTCGTTACTTCGGATAATTCGTAACTTCGGATACATTTGTATTCGCTCCATTCATTTAGATGTGGCATTCGTTACTTCGGATAATTCGTAACTTTGGATGCATTTGTATTCATTCCGTTCCATTCGTTTAGATGCGGCATTCGTTACTTCGGATAATTCGTAACTTCGGATACATTCGTATTCGCTCCGTTCGTTTAGCTGCGGCATTCGTTACTTCGGATAATTCGTAACTTCGGATACATTTGTATTCATTCCATTCATTTAGATGTGGCATTCAATACTTCGGATAATTCGTAACTTCCAATGCATTTGTATTCATTCCATTCATTTAGATGTGGCATTCATTACTTCGGATAATTCGTAACTTCGGATGCATTTGTATTCGCTCCGTTCATTTAGATGTGGCATTCGTTACTTCGGATAATTTGTAACTTTGGATGCATTTGTATTTGCTCCATTCCATTCGTTTAGATGTATCATTCGTTAATTCGGATAATTCGTAACTTCGGATACATTTGTATTCGTTCATTTAGATGTGGCATTCCTTACTTCAGATAATTTGTAACTTTGGATACATTCGTATTCGCTCCATTCGTTTAGCTGCAGCATTCGTTACTTCGGATAATTCGTAACTTCGGATACATTTGTATTCACTCCGTTCATTTAGATGTGGCATTCGTTAATTTGGATAATTCGTAACTTTGGATACATTTGTATTCGCTCCGTTCGTTTAGCTGCGGCATTCATTACTTCGGATAATTCGTAACTTCGGATACATTTGTATTCACTCCGTTCGTTTAGATGTGGCATTCGTTAATTTGGATAATTCGTAACTTCGGATACATTTGTATTCACTCCGTTCATTTAGCTGCGGCATTCGTAACTTTGGATAATTCATTACTTCGGATGCATTTGTATTCACAGAAATTCCCATAAGAATGTAAATCTTTTCTATCCCAAATCCCGGCAGTGAGGATTTTTTAACAAATTTTTCAAAATTTGGGAATTCTGTCGAATCCGAATTTTGAATTTCCGATTTTTTTTTTTCTAATTCGAAAATTCGGTAATCGGAAAAGCCGAAAGTCCGAAATGCGAAAATTTGAAAATCGGAAATAATCACTAACTAATAATAACTTCACTTACATTTAACGACTTAAATAACTATTGAATTCTAGGTATTGGAATTTCCTTGAGAATTTTGCTGTCAGCGATAAATTTCGGATTTCACCCCTTCAGCCCCGGAGGGATTTCCCACTTTAGGACCAGAGCACTTTTTGCGATTCGGCGCTGCGTCGCTTTAACTGAGAATTGCGCGGTCGTGCGGCGTTGTACCCAAACAAAATTTGCGTCCTTTTTTTCCCCACAAATGTCGCTTTCTTTTGGAGGTATTTGATCACCGCTGCGTCATTTCTGATCGCCGCTATAAACAAAAGAAGAGCGACAATTTGCAAAAAAAAAAATAAAAATTTCTTACTTTTTGCTAAAATACAAATCCAAAAAAATATAAAAAAACATTTTTTTTCATCGGTTTTGGCCGATTTATATTCTTCCTCATATTTTTGGTAAATAAAATCGCAATCGCCGTTTATTGATTGGTTTGCGCAAAAGTTGCCGCGTTTACAGATCATGAGAATTCATTTATGGGGTTTTTATTTATTTATTATTTTTTTTACTAGTAATGGCGGCGATCTGCGATTTTTAGCGGGACTGCAATATTGCGGCGGACATGTCGGAGCATTTTGACACTTTTTTGGGACCATTGACATTTATACAGCGATCAGTGCTATAAAAATGCACTGATTACTGTGTAAACGTCATTGGCAGGGAAGGGGTTAACCTGCAGGGGGCGCTCTAAGGGTTAACTATGTTCCCTCAGTGTGTTCTAACTGTATGGGGGCTGGGCTAGCAGGGGGAGGGGAGTGATCACAGCTCCCATATACAGGAAGCCTGTGATCACAGCCCTTCCCCCTCTATGAGAACGGAGATTCGTGTTTACTCACCGCGACCTCCGTTCTCTCACTGCAGGGTGGGGGTCATCGCAGGTAGCTGGCGGAGATCGAGTCCCCCCTACCCGCTCCCTGTCCCCCCGGAACACACTGAGCGTGCCTCCGGCAGCACGCACGCGCTCACAATACTCATTATCGCGGCCGCCGCCAGGGGACGAACCACTTTGCCGCCGTGACGCTGCGGCGGGCGTTCGGCGAGTGGTCAGATTCACTAACAGCCAAATTTGAAAGGGAATTCCAATACCTAGAATTCCATAGTTATTTATTAGATGGTTATTATTTCTTATTTTTGGATTTTTTACTTCCGAATTTCCAAACTTCCAACTTTCGGAATTGCGGCATTTTTCGAATTCCCAATTACCGAATTCGCGAATTTCCAAATAAAAAAAAAAAAGCGAAAATGAACGAATTTTTCGACCGTGCACTCGTCTAGTGGGCACATTCCCTCTGCTCGCTCGTGCATGAGAGATAGAAATCAGAGCAGCGGGGGGGGGGGGGGGGGGGGGAAGGTGGCGACACAAATTTATCCTAGCACAAGAGGATTGCTCAGAGCTGGATTAACTCTTCGTGGCAAGACTGGGCACCGATGACCTGACATCCTCTACTGTACCAGGCTGAAGTCTTCACTTGCCGACCACCTAATGTACCGCAGCAGGTCGGCTCTGTTGCGCGAAAGGCACGTAGCTGTACGTCATGTCGCACAGTAGCCACTAGGGGGGCGTGCGCGCTCTGATCAGAAAGGGAGCCAATCGCTGCATCCTGTGAACCCGATGTCCGCCGGCTGCCCGCGATCGTTACAGAGAGAGGCAGAACGTCTGATGTAAACAAGGCAGATCGCTGCTCTGACAGGGGAGAAGATAGAGATGTTTCTGCTAAGCAGGAACACGTATCTCTGTCTTCCACCAGTCAGAGCACCTCCCCCACACACAGTTAGCAAGCACTCCCTAGGCGCACAGTCAACCCTTTGATCATCCCTGATGTTAACCCCTCCTCTGTCAGTGTCATTAGTACAGTGACAGTGCATTTTTTTCAGCACTGATCACCAGCAGCACCCCACCCCCCGCTCTCTCCACCCCCCCATCGCTGAGTGCGCACTCTCCCACCAGCAACACCCCCCCCCCCCATGGCTCCTGTGGCTTCAGTGGTGAAGGTTCCCCTCACTCCACCCCACCCCCCACCCCGTCAACGTTGCAGATCGACAGCTGCAGCCTGAATCTCCCGCCAGTGGTGAGTTAGCTTGGTCCCGGTCCTTTCCCCCTCCCCCTGTCAATGCAGTGCCAGGCTACTGCACTGTGCGCTCTCTCCCACCAGCACCAAGCCCCTACCCCCCCCCCCCCCCAGCCAATGCCGCCAGAGCTGCCAGACAGTGAATGGTCATCTTTGCAGTTTGCAGGCGTTGGTTGCTAGGACCGCCGGTGTCCTAGCAACCAGGGACGCTTTTGCAGGTGAAAGCATGGCATTTTTTTTTTAACTGCAGCCGGGTCACACAAGTCTTTGCAGCGCCTCCAGGAAGGTAAGGGGGGGGGGGTTTGGCTCACTTTAATGGAGGTCTCTATGGGGGGGCACTGATATATATAGGGACTCAGAGCTAACGGGGTCTCTAAGCTGCTAATATAAAGGGACTCTAATCTAATGGGGGTCACCCTGTAAGAAGGGGTAACAAATTGATAGGGATGCTGCCCTACAAGTATATCAACTAATGTGTGGATGCAACCTCATTGCAAACAACTGGTGAGGCGCAACCCCATAGAGCAGCCTTTCTTAAACCTTTTCAACACTGGGGAACCCTTGAAATAATTCTCCGGTCTCGGGGAACCCCTGCTAAAAAATTAAAAATCTACATCTCCTGATACATTAGTGTGATGGTCAATGTGAAGAATGCTCCTTACACTTGTGGTCATTGGGAAGAATGCTCCTTACACTTGTGGTCATTGGGAAGAATCCCCCCTTACAGATAGCTAAAAAGATCAATGGTGTCATTGGGAATTTATCTGAGAGGTAAAAATTGACCATGGCTCAAGGAACCCCTAGCAACCTCTGGAGGAACCCTGCTATAAAAATATAAAAGACCCCCCAAAAAAATGCACTAACGCAGTGCCACCTAGTGGCTAAAGTGCACAGTGCATGTGCAATGAATTTGACATTATTGACTAATATACATTGCACATGTACTATGAACTTTAGCCACTAGGTGGCACTGCGTTAGTACATTTTTTTTGGTGCTCTTTTATATTTTTTATAGGGTTGCTACCTCATCCCTTTAAAACTGAACACATATGAATTACAGAGGTTGTTCTGTGGCTGATTAAGGCGGTAATTAAACTCACTTGGTGCCTCATCTGCATTAAATCAGCCACAGGACAACCTGTGTAATTCATATGTGTCCTGGATTAAAGGGATAAGGTGGCAACCCTAATTGCGCCTCACCAATTGTTGACCTGTAAGAAGGGGTGCTGATCAGTGGCGTCGCTACAGGGGGGCTCATTGACACCATAGCCGCCACTGGTGCTGATATAAGGTGACTCTGAACTAATGGGGGATGCTGACTGCTGATTTTACCCCCATTATATCAGAATCGCCTTATATCCGCATCCCTCTTACAGACCCCCATTAGATGAGAGTCCAGTGAAAGGTGTCCAGTAGTGAAGTGGTTTTATGGGCTTCAACCAATGGAGCTTTATTTGTATGAAAAAGTGATAAAAATATACTTTGGGTACACCGTTGAATGACACCCAGCATCATTTGACCCACTGCACGCCCAGGCTGTCAGGGGTAGAAGGCCGGGTTCACATATGTGCGGCTGCGGGTTTGTTCTTGGGGTCCAGTGCGTGTCCTTGTTCTCTGGTTCAGGTGCGAATCAGGTCCGAATTATTTCCAGAATTCACACCTGAATCGGACCAAAAGACGCACAGGACCCTTTTTGAATGCAGACCGGCCCGGGGCTGTGTGAACCGGTTCTATTGAGAGCCGGTCACACTCGCCTGTCATGCGCATTGGATGCAGGGAAACCCGCATATGTGAGAAAGCTGTAAGGCAAAGGCATAATGAGCTAGTATGGATACTAGCTCATTATGAAATACTTCCCTTAGAACGAAGCCCTCTCAGCGCCCGCACACCGCTGAGACGGCTGACATCTTCCCCGGTGTTTCTTCTGGGTTCGTGGGCTCAGGCGCTGTGAGTTGCCAGAGCCTCAATGACGTCACTCCCAGGCATGGCACAGGGCTCTGAAGAAGCGGCACGTATGACTTAATTGGCGACGTATTTAGCAAATATCTCCCAAACCAGGGGTCAGCAACCTTTTTCCACGTAAGGGCCGGAGTCAATGTATGTGAATGCATGGAGGGCCACATTCACCTGCTAATGAATGAAGATTATAATCTGGACCCCCTTTACATTACACACCCCCGCACCTCTGGCCCCCTTTACATTACACAGCCCCCACACCTCTGGCCCCCTTTACATTACACAGCCCCCACACCTCTGGCCCCCTTTACATTACACAGCCACCGTACCTCTGGACTCCTTTACATTACACAGCCCCCACACCTCTGGCCCCCTTTACATTACACAGCCCCTGCACCTCTGGCCCCCTTTACATTACACAGCTCCTGTACCTCTGGACCCCTTAACATTACGCAGCCCCCGCACCTCTGGCCCCCTTTACATTACACAGCCCCGCACCTCTAGACCCCTTTACATTACACAGCCTCCGCACCTCTAGGCCCCTTTACATTATGCAGCCCCTCCCCCTTGCAGAGTTACAGAGGAGGTAGAATTATTGCTCTCACTCTAACAATTGCGGCGATGCCTCACATGCACAGTTTGAACACTGTTTGCATTTGCGGTCACGACTTACGTATGCGTCCACTTCTGCGTGAAAGAACGGAGGGATGTGGCGCTTTAAATTCTTTTTTTTTTTTTTCTTATTTATTTTATTTCATTTTTTTATTTTTACACTGTCCCTTTAAATAAAAAAATTTGATCACTTTTATTGCTATCAGAAGGAATGTAAATATCAGTGACAGTGACAGGTCCTCTTTATGCACAGATCTTGGCTCTATAAGACCCCAAATCCCTCCTCTGCACTTAAAAGCATTCAAAACACCAAGATTGGCTGTTTTGAATACTGACATTTTTTTTTTTTAATCTGGCACCTTTAAGTCTTCTGTAAACCAGAAGTGATGTCATGACATGGCTTCCGGGCTGCTAGACCTGAGACCCGATTGGTTGCTCGGGCCTCCCGGTGGGCCTAAAAAAATCTGATCACAACATCCCTTATAATAGGCGGTGACCGGTACTCTTTATGGAGGGATCTGGGGTCTAAAACACCCTAAACCTCTCCACTACACTTAAAAAGAATTCAAAACGCCAAAATCTGCGTTCTTTAATTTTTTTTAAATCAGCGCCATTTGGCTGCCGAGTAAACCGGAAGTGGCATCGCTTCCAGGTATCTACATCGGAGACCCGACCAAACCTGATCCCGGCTTTGTTTGGGTCTCCGGCCAAGCTGGCGGACGTGCCGGCTGGTCGCTCAGGTCTCCCGGAGGGACAGGAGACCCAGTCGGAGGGGCAGAAGGCAGTGGGAGGGGGAGGGATGCCCCCTCCCGCTTCTTGTGATAACGGCTGAGCGGCTTGGTTATAATCACATGAAAGCCGACCATCCGCTCTAAATAGCGGTACTGGGGCGATGCATCTAGCTGCAGGCATCACTCCGGTGCCACCACTTCCTCAAAATGGCGTACAGGGAGGTGATTTTGCGGTAAGTGGTTAAAGAGGAGCGTTTATTGACCGGTCCTAAGACAGGGCGCTTACAGCCAAGCATATCCAGCCCTGTCCTGTCTGCTGCCGCAAAGTTAGCAGTACTGGGGCAGTAAGATGTACCCTTTTACAGAGGGCAGGCACGTGGCGCAGGGGCGCTGCCCCCCCCCCCCCCCATTCATGAGGGTTTTTTTTTTTTGGAAGCACATGATTAGAGACAGAGGCTCTAATTGGTTTCAAAAAAGGGTGGGACAATCATTTTCCATAATAAAGTATACCTATGGACCAATTATATATATATATATATATATACAGGGTGGGCCATTTATATGGATACACCTTAATAAAATGGGAATGGTTGGTGATATTAACTTCCTGTTTGTGGCACATTAGTATAGGATTCAAAATGGCCGACTTCAAAATGGCCACCATGGTCACCACCCATCTTGAAAAGTTTCCCCCCTCACATATACTAATGTGCCACAAACAGGAAATTAATATCACCAACCATTCCCATTTTATTAAGGTGTATCCATATAAATGGCCCACCCTGTATATATATATACTTTAAATGTGTCGATAGGTATACTTTATTATGTAAAATGATTGCATGAAATTATGAATTGTTCTATATATCTAAAATCTGTTATTTTTCAATCTATAGTGACGTTTATATGCAGTTTTCATCAAAAAAGTCTCCTGATGAAGCCACCGTTGGGCGAAACATGTGGAGACAATTGAATATACTGCATCATTGCGGCCCTTGTATGGATTTTACATGTTGATGAATTAAATGTTTTTAATATTTTGAATAAAATTTTGATGATTTTAATATTTTTTTTCAGTTTGAAAATCTATTATCAGCACCATAGAAATCCCATTTTGAAATTTTTGTATAACAGAGGGATGAGGTGCCAATGACTCTCAGACACCCAGCAACCTTCCTGCTATACTAAAATGTAGTGGTTTGCTAAACATTAAAATTCCATCTGCTCGCGACTTCCCAGCACTGCCACTCAGAACGTCTTGACTTGTTAAAGCGCACGTCTTTCAAGAGCCGGGTGAAGAGTCGCTGCGCGGAGTCGCCGTGCCTGGACGGCAGAAGAGCTCACATTTTACAGCTGCATTCTGTAGATTTGCACATCCAGCCAGCTATTCAGGAGGAGACTGCTGGGCAAATGCCAGATTTATATGGCTGGTGTTAGCATGCTGTTCAGTCATATATATTATACTGTCATTAATAATTCTGCCACTAGGTGGCACAGTTGCTTTCTGCTTGTATAATGCAATGTTCTACCGGGGTAGGGAACCTGCGGCTCTCCAGCTGTTGTAGAACTACATTTCCCATGAGGCATTGCAAGGCTGATGGATACAATAACTCCCAGAAGCATGATGGGAAATGTAGTTCTACAACAGCTGGAGAGCCGCAGGTTCCACGGTTATGTGTCACCTCCTGTCTCTATAGTTCCCATTCTTTCCAAAAAAACAAAAAGGGCTCAGACATCTCTCCAGCGCCATCCTTACTGGTAAATATCTGCAGCAGCTTTCTAACAGCAGGACTCTGACGGTGTATTCGTAATTAAAAAATTAGATTAGATATTCATCCTGTGGAACTGCATGTACATTTGTTATGTGTGAATGGGGGCAAAATTGAATGTTACAAGGCTATTTTCTCTCCAGGTTGAATGTCATTGATTAATGCAGTCAGGAAAATACTAGCTGGAGCTGATGATCACATGAAATAAGTATTTATCTCCATCTAGTGGTCATTTGGCGGTATTTTCCTGAGCCACTCTTTTTAGTGAATGATCAACATTGGATCTAAAGAGAAAATTGCCAATAACATTCGATTTCTTTCTCCCATTCTCACAGAACAAGTTCAGGGTCCGTTTACGTTAAGTGTTAGGGTTCAGGTGAAGCTTATGGTTTTAAGTGAGGGTAAGGGTTAAGTGTGGGAGTTCAGGCTAGGGTAAAGCCTTAAAGTGAAGGTGGGGGTTAAGTTTTAGAGTTCGCCTTGGGCTCTAATCACGTGGGACATTATTCTTCCCACTAACACCAATGATAGGGCACTATTCCTCCCACTGACACCAATGATGGGGCACTATTCCTCCCACTGACACCAATGATGGGGCACTATTCCTCCCACTGACACCAATGATGGGGCACTATTCCTCCCACTGACGCCAATGATGGGGAACTATTCCTCCCACTGATACCAATGATGGGGCACTATTCCTCCCACTGACGCCAATGATGGGGCACTATTCCTGCCACTGACACAAATGATGGGGTACTATTCATGCCACTGACACAAATGATTGGGCACTATTCTTCCCACTGACACCAATGATGGGACACTATTCTTCCCACTGACACCAATGATGGGACACTATTCTTCCCACTGACACCAATGACGAGGCACTATTCCTCCCACTGACACCAATGACGGGGCACTATTCCTCCCACTGACACCAATGATGGGGCACTATTCCTCCCACTGACACCAATGATGGGGCACTATTCCTCCCACTGACACCAATGATGGGGCACTATTCCTCCCACTGATACAAATGATGGGGCATTATTCAGGGCAGTTGCTAGACTATTTTGCTCCCCAGGCAAGACCAGCCACTTGCACCCCTCTCCCCCCCCCCCCAAAAAAAATAAAGCTTCTTTACTTCTAAAATATACTTTCTATACCTCTATACTGCCCTGTGATGTGTCAAAATCAGGTACCTGCCCCCCCCCCCCCAAAAAAAATCAAAACATTCTCAATGTGGTAGAGGAGGGGGGGGGGGAGCAGAACTTCCCCTTTTGAGTGAAGTTCCGCTTTAAAAACCACATCCACTACCATCCAGCTGTGACTCATTTCTGCATCCCTAAGCCCCGTTCACACCGGTGCGGCTTGTCATGAGATTTGGCAGGTCCAAATTGCATGACAATCGGCAATGGAGGTGTTCAAATCGGTGCAACGCCAACTTTGCACTGCTTTAAAAAAAAAGTTCCTGCACTATTTTTGCCGATTTCAGGTGTGACGTGCATAGACTTCTGTGCATGAAGTCGCACAGATGTCAGCCAAGTCGCACCTGAAGTCGCACTGACGTGCATCTTTGAAATCGTGCGATTTCAAGTGAAGTTGCACAATTTCAAAGCCGCATTTAGTGTGAACAGGGGCTAAGGGCTAATAATAAAGGGAGCCCCATGATTTTTATCATTATTATCAGGGGCGTACCGATAGGAGTCTCAGGGTACAGAGGAGTCACTGGGCTGCATGGGGGCTCCATGTGACTACTCTGTGCCGAAAAAATAGTACCTAGCATGCAGGGCTGGCCCAAGACATTGTGCTGCCTGGGTCCAAGAACGAAAAGCTGCACCCCCCCTACCAAAAAAAAAAAATCACACCCACCAAAAGGCCCCCACATCCATTATTAATTAAAACTAAAATTAGGGCTAGGGTAGTATATATACAGGCTAGGGTAGTACATGGACAGGCTAGGGTAGTATAGGGGCAGGCTAGGATAGTATATGGACAGGCTAGGGTAGCATAGGGGTAGACTAGGGTAGTATAGGGGCAGGCTAGGGTAGTATATGGACAGGCTAGGGCAGTATATAGACAGGCTAGGGTAGTATAGGGGAGGCTAGGGCAGTATATAGACAGGCTAGGGTAGTATAGGGGCAGGATAGGGTAGTATATGGACAGGCTAGGGCAGTATATAGACAGGCTAGGGTAGTATAGGGGAGGCTAGGGCAGTATATAGACAGGCTAGGGTATTATAGGGGCGGGCTAGGGCAGTATATAGACAGGCTAGAGTAGTATAGGGCAAGCTAGGGCAGTATAGGGGTAGCCAAGGGCAGTATATAGACAGGCTAGGGTAGTATATAGACTGGCTAGGGTAGTATATAGACAGGCTAGGGTAGCATAGGGGCAGACTAAGGTAGTATAGGGGCAGGCTAGGGTAGTATATGGACAGGCTAGGGCAGTATATAGACAGGCTAGGGTAGTATAGGGGAGGCTAGGGCAGTATATAGACAGGCTAGGGTAGTATAGGGGCAGGATAGGGTAGTATATGGACAGGCTAGGGCAGTATATAGACAGGCTAGGGTAGTATAGGGGAGGCTAGGGCAGTATATAGACAGGCTAGGGTATTATAGGGGCGGGCTAGGGCAGTATATAGACAGGCTAGAGTAGTATAGGGCAAGCTAGGGCAGTATAGGGGTAGCCAAGGGCAGTATATAGACAGGCTAGGGTAGTATATAGACTGGCTAGGGTAGTATATAGACAGGCTAGGGTAGCATAGGGGCAGACTAAGGTAGTATAGGGGCAGGCTAGGGTAGTATATGGACAGGCTAGGGCAGTATATAGACAGGCTAGGGTAGTATAGGGGAGGCTAGGGCAGTATATAGACAGGCTAGGGTAGTATAGGGGAGTCTAGGGCAGTATATAGACAGGCTAGGGTAGTATAGGGGAGGCTAGGGCAGTATATAGACAGGCTAGGGTAGTATAGGGGCAGGCTAGGGCAGTATATAGACAGGCTAGGGTAGTATAGGGCAAGCTAGGGCAGTATAGGGGTAGCCAAGGGCAGTATGTAGACAGGATAGGGTAGTATAGGAGCAAGCTAGGGTAGTATAGGGGCAGGCTAGGGCAGTATATGGACAGGCTAGGGTAGTATAGGGGCAGGCTAGGGCAGTATAAAGACAGGCTAGGGTAGTATGGGGGCAGGCGGAGCAGACCGGGGGGCAATTGTCATCATGACACAAAATTGATGGAAAAAAATCTTGGTCCTCAATTTGCTGGGTAAATAGAAGAGAAGGAGAAGTGGCCGCCTCAAAGTGCTGCCTGGGTCCAATGGACCCACTGGGACCCATGGTAGGGCCGGCCCTGCCAGCATGGTGCGAGGGAGCATTGGCGGGGTGGTGCGGGAGGCGGAGAGTGAGATATGACGGGGCGGTAGTGCGGGAAAAGGAGCAGACAGCAGCCTTGTGTCTCCCTGGACAGTGATAGCATGGCGGGAGCACCCAGACTGGTATGTTAATTGTAACCCCATGCCATGTCCCTGAGTCTGATCAGTGGGAAGGGCCCCGGGCTAAGAGGGAGCCCCAGCTGAGGGCCAGGGGGGCCCTTCATGGTTTCTTGCACCAGGGCCCTGAAGGTCCTAGTTACGCCTCTGATTATTATTATTATTTTTTTATTAAATGCAATGAGAAACTGATGTGGACCTAAACCACCATCCTAGTGCTCCTTACTGCACATCCTCAGTGACATCACTACAAGATCCTGGCGTCTGGGAGCAGCCATTGTGAAGACATTTCTATGAGACAATCTACTGTACTGGGACTTCATTAACATCCGGAGATCCAGGGCAACCTCACTCCCAAATACTTCCCCTTGCCTGTCATCCTATACATGAAAGCAATGCTTGGGGACAGGCGGAGTATTTTTAGAGTTCACTGCGATTTCATTGCCGATCCTTCATTGCCTTGAGGTGAGCGGTGACTCATCGTTCTACTCGGAGATCATGCAAATCGAGCAAAGGAGTTTTTATTAAAGGTTTGAATTGGGGCCAAGTACAGTACAGGTTGTTCTGCAAGATCTTCCGGCTGACACCTCCACGTGTTTGGTTCAGGAACATTGAACAAACTGTAAGAGACAGTAGGAGGGAACAACTCCCCGTGGATTTCACAAAAACAAAGAAATTGCCACTGAAGATTTGACCCCTGGCAATTAAAACCTCGCCCTGTAGCCCAGATAACGATCCAATCATAGAGCACAAAATGTAAAGAGAATCTGTGTTTGTAGAACGGAAAGTCCTGATTGCTTAGGATCACCTTCAGGGTAGAGAGGGCTTCACTTCCATTGCCCACCGCTTCCGAGTTCTATGTATGATGAGTGGACCCCAACGTATGACTAGAAGGGGAGGATATACACTATATTGTCAAAAGTATTGGGACGCTTGCCTCTACACGCACATGAACTTTAATGGCATCCCAGTCTTAAGCCTCGTACACACGTGCAGATTGTTGGCCAACCGAACGTCCAACTTTGGTCCAAATTTGGCTGTTGGCGGTTGTGTCTAGCGTACTGACGTTAGTCAAGTAATCTGCCAACAAAGCCGAACGTAGTGAGCGTATAACGAGGAAGTTCAGGTGAATGTGGTTTGTGAATTAGGAACACAGGTTACACCACCGAACACTTCCTGGATTCTGAGCACTTCCAACTTTTTGTTGGCCAACTTCTGTACACACCTGAGCCAACAATTGGCCAACGCCTTGTTGGCCAACAAAAGTTTTCTAGTCTTGTCAACCAACTTCTATTGGACGACAATTGGAAATTGGCTGTCGAATCGTGTGTAGCAACTGTCAGATTATCGGCCAACAGGCTGTTGGACGACCGTTGTTGGCCGATAATTGGACCATGCTTAACCCTAACCTTCACATGAGCCTTTAGTCCATAGGGTTCAATATTGAGTTGGCCCACCCTTTGCAGCTATAACAGCTTCACCTCTTCTGGGAAGGCTGTGGGAAGAATGGTCAAACGTTCCCATAGACACTCCTAAACCTTGTGGGAATGTTTGACCATTCTTCCAGAAGAGCATTTGTGAGGTCAGGTACTGATGTTGGATGAGAAGGCCTGGCTCACAGTCTCCGCTCTAATTCATCCCAAAGGTGTTCTATCGGGTTGAGGTCAGGACTCTGTTAAGGCCAGTCAAGTTTCTCCACCCCAAACTCACTTATCCACATCGTTTTTCAGGGGTTGGGCTTGGACCCTTAGTTCCAGGGAAGGGAACTCTTAAGGCGTCAGCATATCAAGACATTTTGGACAATTTCATGCCCCCAACTTTGTGGGAAGAGTTTGGGGATGGCCCCTTCCTGTTCCAACATGACTGCGCACCACTGCACAAAGCAAGTCTTGGTATGCTGATGCCTTAGGAGTTCCCTTTACCGTAACTAAGGGGCCAAGCCCAACCCCTGAAAATTGGCTGAGGTCAGGACTCTGTGCAGGTCAGTCAAGTTCCTCCACCCCAAACTCGCTCATCCATGACTTTATGGACCTTGCTTTGTGCAGTGGTGCGCAGTCATGTTGGAACAGAAAGGGGCCATCCCCAAATACAGACGGTCACCACACCCACACTTAGGTTGGAAGTAGCGGTGTCTCCGCACGGTCCCCCTGGGTAGCGTCTGGCTACAACAAGATCTATCAGAGACCGTTCCACCAGACCGAAGGACGTTATCTCTGGTGAAGACGGGTGAGACCAATCTGATTACTGTCTGTTCTACCTACATTGACATTTACATAGAAAAGTGACGGCAGAAAAAGACTGAGTAGTCCATCGAGTCTGCCCCTTTTTATTTATTTATTTTTTCACATTAACCTCGTTGTCTGACTATAGATTTATGTTTATGCCAAGCATGTTTGAAGCCATTTACTGTTGACTGTCTCACAACCTCTGTTGGTAGTTTATTCCAATCATCAACCACCCTTTCAGTAAAATAAAACTTTCTAAGATTCGATTTGAACTTCCCCCCAGTTAGTTTGAGGTCCCCGTGTTCTTGATTTGGTTATCTGTTTCTGGCACCGCGCGGCCGGGTTGAACTCAGCACCACCGGCCATTATCTATGTCATGTGACACTTAGCCGGCAACTTCATGTGGGGTTCTTGGGTGCCTTCAATGAACATAGATTAAGTATTAGTGTGCTTATGTCACCCAAGTTCACCTTTTTGTCACCTAGGAGCCAGAGACTGTGGGTCCTCACCGTGGGCTAACTGCCCTGCATTCCTTCCACTGACCCTTGGTGATGTCTATCGCCCACAACTCTGCTTTTGCAGCCCAACTGTTTGGTCTGTTGGTGATGAATGCGGGTTGAGTGTGGTCATGCATGGGTGTATGCAGCCGGCTGACTGTGTCCTTTCTAATTATTGACAACGTTGTCATTTTTTAACTGAGTACCTTTGGTGGTGGCCTTTTTGTATTTTGATATCGACATTTTAATATACGGAATAAAGATTTAATTTTTAATTAGCCTTGGTGTCCCTGTCAGGGCCTTTGTGTCTCTTTCACATTTGTTTTTGGAACAGGAAGGGGCCATCCCCAAACTGTTCCCAGTTAGGAGTATGAAATTGTCCACAATGTCTTGGTGTGCTGACGCCTTAAGAGTTCCCTTCACTGGAACTAAGGGGCCAAGCCCAACCCCTGAAAAACAACCCCACACCATAATCCCCCCTCCACCAAATGATTTGGACCAGTGATCAAAGCAAGGTCCATAAAAACATGGATGAGCAAATTTGGGGTGGAGGAACCCATCCCAAAGATGTTTGATTGGGTTGAGGTCAGGACACTGTGCAGGCCAGTCCAGTTGCCCCACCCCAAACTTGCTCATCCGTGTCTTTGTGGACCTTGCTTTGTGCACTGGTCCAAATCATTCAGTGGGGGGGGGGTTATGGTGTGGGGTTGTTTTTCAGGGGTTAGGCTTGGCCCCTTAGTTCCAGTGAAGGGAACTCTTAAGGCGTCAGCATACCAAGGCATTTTGGACAATTTCATGCTCCCAACTTTGTGGGAAGAGATTGGGGATGGCCCCTTCCTGTTCCAACATGACTGCGCACCACTGCACAAAGCAAGTTCCATAAAGACAAGGATGAGCGAGTTAGGGATGGAGGAACTTGACTGTCCTGCACAGAGTCCTGACCTCAACCCAATAGAACACCTTTGGGATGAATTACAGTGGAGACTGTGAGCCAGGCCTTCTCATCCAACATCAGTGCCTGACCTCACAAATGTGCTTCTGGAAGAATGGTCAAACATTCCCATAGACACTCCTAAACCTTGTGGACAGCCTTCCCAGAAGAGTTGAAGCTGTTATAGCTGCAAAGGGTGGGCCAACTCAATATTGAACCCTACAGACTAAGACTGGGATGCCATTAAAGTTCATGTGCGTGTAAAGGCAGGTGTCCCAATACTTTTGACAATGTAGTGTATACACCAACACCAAGTAGTGCTGGCCTGGGAAGTGGAGCTTTCTGTGCAGTGCTGTCTCATCAGTGCCCATCAGTGCAGCCTCAGAAGCGCACATCAGTGAAGAAGAAAAATTACTTTTCTAACAGAAACTAAGAAAATGTGGGTTTTTTTAAAAAAAAATCGGTCTTTTTTAGAAAAATCTTAAAACTCAGCGTTGATTAAACACCACCAAAAGAAAGCTCTATGTGACTAAAAAAAAAAAGATAAAAATGTCATATGGGTACAGTGTAGTATGACTGAGTAATTGTCATTCAAAATGCGACAGCACTGAAAGCTGAAAATTGGCCTGGGCAGGAAGAGGGTAAAAGTGCCCAGTATTGAAGTTGTTAAAGGGGCGCCGCAGCTGAAAAAAGGTTGAGAAACACTGCTTTAGATGTGTTGTGTAATTTGCAGGGGATGCCCAAAATCTCAACTTGTATCTTAGTGCAGACTTCTGGGAAAATCAGTGAGCCAATCACAGAAATTACATTTATGGGGGCGGGAATTGGGGGGGGGGGGAGTTCTGTGCCTCCAGCTCTGCAGATTGAAAAGGAAAGTTCATTTTAATAACATTTAATGACAATGTGACTTGTGTAGCAATTGTATTACACAATATTATTTTATTTGCTATTTCCCCCCCTGAGAGTGGAGTTACCCTTTAACTTTAGATAACCCAGCCCAGGCTTTTATTATAAGTCAGCAGGAGGGTTTTAGATGGATGATGACCTCTCAGGACGGATTGCACACCTACTGGAAACACTTTGGAATGTACAGTAATGACTCTGCCAGATGATACCCTGAGGGCATTGATGACGGCGCTTGGCTGGGTACAGTAGGCGCATGGCGGTGTTATGCAAGTGGTACAGTACCACGTTCTGTAATACACCCTGTACTGTACAGAGAGGGGAGTCACCGCACATGGCAGGGACTTACCTGCTTCCAGGACAGTTTGTTCTAATGCTTTATTTATACCTTTTACTGTACAATGTGGAAGAATTGTTCCTTCTACAACCTGCGATGTCCAATTCTTCAGTCACGCAGGAAAACAAATGCACTTAAAATTCCTTCTCCGGCCGAACCGCAGCACTCTCTTCTCCCTCCCCACCCTTCCTTCTCCTTTTCTCTCTTCCCAGGCAAGTTTTCTTTTCACCTCTTTGACTTTACATCAGACCTCCAAGTGGAAGTGGGTACACCTACCTCTCTACCCCAACCCACCTACCTCTCTACCCCAACCCACCTACCTCTCTACCCCAACCCACCTACCTCTCTACCCCAACCCACCTACCTCTCTACCGCAACCCACCTACCTCTTTACCCCAACCCACCTACCTCTCTACCCCAACCCACCTACCTCTCTACCGCAACCCACCTCTCTCTACCCCAACCCACCTACCTCTCTACCCCAACCACCTCTCTACCCAAACCTCTACCCACCTACCTACCTACCTCTCTACTCTAACCCACCTCTCTCTACCCCAGCCCAAATCTCTCTACCCCAACCCACCTCTCTTTACCCCAGCTCTCTACCCAGCCCATCTCTCTCTCTACCCCCAATCTCTCTACCCCCAACCCACCTCTCTCTACCCCATCTCTCTCTACCCCAGCCCATCTCTCTCTCCCCCCATCTCTCT
>BLSH010360722.1:48968-61974 GCA_018402905.1 Glandirana rugosa | reverse complement strand
TACCCCAACCCACCTACCTCTCTACCCCTACCCACCTACCTCTCTACCCCAACCCACCTACCTCTCTACTGCAACCCACCTACCTCTCTACCCCAACCCACCTACCTCTCTACCGCAACCCACCTCTCTCTACCACAACCCACCTCTCTCTATCCCAGCCCAACCCTCTCTACCGCAGCCCATCTCTCTACCGCAGCCCATCTCTCTACCCCAGCCCATCCCTCTCTAACCCAGCCCATCTCTCTCTACCCCATCATTATACCCCAGCCCATCTCTCTACCCCAGCCCAACCCTCTCTACCGCAGCCCATCTCTCTACCACAGCCCATCTCTCTACCCCAGCCCATCCCTCTCTAACCCAGCCCATCTCTCTCTACCCCAGCTGTCTCTACCACAACCCACCTCTTTCTATTCCAGCCCATCTCTCTCTCTCTACCCCAGCCCATCTCTCTACCCCAGCCCAACCCTTTCTACCGCAGCCCATCTTTCTACCCCAGCCCATCCCTCTCTGACCCAGCCCATCTCCCTCTACCCCATCTCTATACCCCAGCCCATCTCTCTTTACCCCAGCTCTCGCTACTCCAGCCCACCTCTCTGTACCCCAGCCCATCTCTCTCTACCCCAGGCCATCTCTCTCTACCCCAGGCCATCTCTCTCTACCCCAGGCCATCTCTCTCTACCCCAGCCCACTTCTCTTGCTTTGGTGGTGGCAAGAGTGGGTAGATCTCATTTATTTTTCACCAACCTATAAGGCATTTTTTATAGCTAACTAGGAGCACCCTCCTTTTCTGATGAGCCACTGCAAGTGACAAACCAGAGAGTATCTTGTAGTTTTCAATGACTCATCTTAGCTGATGTTCCTTACTACGTTATTGTGAATAATATTTTTGCATGCCTTTGTTTCTACAATTGTTTCTTTGGACTGTATTAGTGACCATTCAGGCTGATGGACCGATCAGCTCCACCTGACAGTTTTTCAGGCGGACCCGATCGGGCCATACATTGATCTCTATGGAGCGGCGGAAGTCAGAAGACATTTGTCCATTGACACCCACCGACATCCAATCCGTAATCTAAAAACAGACCGAAGGGGATCCGTTCCCAATCCCTCTGGCAGATTGGATCGGATGACAGTCAGACAGAAATGGACAGACAGTCCATTTACACCCGACAGCCCATTGAGGAATTGTATCAATGTCTGCTGTGCTTCAGTGGACCGGACAAGGACCTGTCATCCGCCTCAATGGATCAACAGAGAAATCCCCTGCTGAGCAGGTGGACTCCGTCAGTGTGAAAGGGATGGTTCTCTATTTACAGCTTCTTTGTAAAACCTTAAACATCCCAATAAATTATTTGTAAAACAAATGTACTAAAAATGTAGTCTTGATTCTAATAAGGCCCCCTTACCTTCTATATGTTGCTCAGCTATTGAGTCTGCCTGGCCATATAGACCTAGCAGGAATGCAGAGCTGGGGAAACTACACATAACTGTGATATAATTCATGGTGGGTGTATTGGTCTGGTGGCACGGGGTTATCTGGCACCTCATCCCTTGTGACAATATGGGTTTGGTACAGGGGAATGTGGGGTTATGACGGTGCCAAAAAAAGTCAAAAAGGAAAGAATAAAATATAACAATTTTTATTGGTACAAGGATAAAATGCCATATACATTTATATTTTATATAATTAGATCTTCACCTGTTATCACTGGTAATGTGTCTGTATGGCGGGGAATTGCGATGCTGCGTACCCCCATAGCAAGCCACTTGCTATGAGAATACTCGGTGTGCCAGGTGTGTTTATAAATTGACACACAGAATGCGGCTTGGCCACACTCCCTTCTCACTGGCTGTGAGAAGCCAATGAGGAGGGAAAGAGCCAGGAGAGCCCCTGCTCTTGTGCACATCGCTGGATCGAGATCCCATGGTAACCATAAGGGAGGGACTGGGGGGGGGGGAGGGGGGGCTGTTGGAACTGAACAATGTTTTTTACCTTAAAGCGGAGTTCCGCCCTAAAGTGGAACTTCCGCTGGTTGGATTCCTCCCCCCCTCAGGTGTCACATTTGGCACCTTTCGGGGTGGAGGGGGAAGAGGACACGTCTTTAGACAGGTGTCCTTTTCCACACATCCGGGAGCTGTGGCCGGCGGACGTCAGCAGCCCGGCTCCCTCCTCCCTGCTCACTCTGCTTCTGGCCGCCTGGCCAGTAGCAGAGCACGGCAGAGCCTCGGGCATGCGCAGTAAGGTGCCCGGCGTGAAGCTGTACTGTTTACACGTCCGGGTTCCCTTACCCGCGATGGAGGCGGCTGCACCCATCCCCCGATCCGAAGATCGGCGGTGGTGCCGACATCGCTGGACTCCAGGACAGGTAAGTGTCCTAATATTAAAAGTCAGCAGATACTGTATGTGTAGCTGCTGACTTTAAATTTTTTTTTTTTAGCCCTCGGACCTCCGCTTTAAAGAATACGTAAACCCAACATTTCATATAACCTGATATGTGCCTGCTTTACCATTTACTTGTATGAAAAAGTCTCACGTTATCTTTGTATTGCTTCCTTCATGTGAAATCCCTGGTGACCTGCCAGTCTCTCTGCTTTCCTAATAAAAAAAATGGACCACACTAAGCGGGAAAGCTTAGCATGGTCAGTTGTCTAGCCGTGCCTGGGAACTCAGCCTGCTCTCCTCCAATGATCAGACCCCCCCCCACTGGCACAACCTTTCACTGAAAAGTTCATTGTGCTGCTGTGTCTCCCCTCCCAGCTCTTATGCAGCTGAAAACAGAGGGAATGTTATTAATTATATAAAAAAAAGGGAAAACGTATTTATAAAGTTGTTGTTTTTTTATCTATACACAAATGTTTTCCCTTTCATTTCTATTTTAAACTGAATGCAGTAAGCACTTGTCGATCGCGTTATAACCGAATGACAGCTACAGCGCGGACGGCTAGTCTGTGTGCCCGCTGCTGGGCATGGGTGGTGCGCTCTGTGATCACAGTGCCTAGAGGACACTGGTGATCACAGATCAGGGTTAAGAGCTAATCAATGGCTCTTTACCACGTGATCAGCTGTGTCCAATCACAGCTGATCACGGATGTAAATAGAAGCCGGTTATTGGCAAGTCCTTTCCTCATGCTGACAGCATGAGGAAGGGAGAAGAGAGCCGATAAGAGGCTTCTCTAAAAGGGACATCTACACTGATTATCAGGGCACTGATTATCAGTGCAGTCCATACAGAGCCCACCAGTGCTGCCAATAAGTGTCCATCAGTGCTGCCAATCAGTGCCTCCTCTTTAATGTCACCTATCAGTGTCACCTACCAGTGGCCATGTGTGCCCCCTATCAGTGCCACCTCTCAGTGCCCATCAGTGCTGACTATCAGTGTTACCTATTAGTGCCCAACAGTGCTGCCTATCAGTGCAGCCTCATCAGTGCCCATCAGTTCAAAATTGTATACCAAATTATGAATTTTTTTTTTTTTTTCAAAACGTTTGGACTTTCTTTCTTTATTTAGCAAAAATAAAAACCCAGTGGCGATTGAATACCGCTAAAAGAAAGCTCTATCAGTCTAAAAAAATATATAAAAATGTAATTTGGCTACAGTGTTGCATGACCGCGCAATTGTCATTCAAAGTGCGACAGCGTTGAAGGCCAAAAATGGACCTGGGCAGGAAGGGGGTAAAAGTGCCCACTACTGAAGGGGTTAAAGGGGAGCAGCAGCTGAAAAAAGGTTGAGGAACACTGCTTTAGATGTGATTTCCCTGTGGGAGTATCTCACCAAAAATGACATTTTTGTTGCAGGGGATGCCTGAAATCTGATTTGTATCTTAGTGCAGATTTCTGGGGAAATCAGTGAGCCAATCACAGAAATGACATTTATGGGGGGTTCTGTAAATCATCAGTGTATAGATTGCCTCCAGGTTGCCGTATTGCATTAAATTACAGCTCTGCAGATTGAAAAGGAAAGTTCATTTTAATAACATTTAATTACAATGTGACTTGTGTAGCAATTGTATTACACTATATTATTTTATTTGCTATCCCCCCCATGAAAGTGGAGTTACCCCGTAAATATAGATAACCCAGCCCAGGCTTTTATTATAAGTCAGCAGGAGGGTTGTAGATGGATGATGACCTCTCAGGATGGATTGCACAGCTACTGGAAAGACTTTGGAATGTACAGTGATGACTCTGCCAGACGATACCCTGAGGGCATTGATGACGGCGCTTGGCTGGGTACAGTAGGCGCATGGTGGTGTTATGCAAGTGGTACAGTACCACGTTCTGTAATACACCCTGTACTGTACAGAGAGGGGAGTCACCGCACATGGCAGGGACTTACCTGCTTCCAGGACAGTTTGTTCTAATGCTTTATTTATACCTTTTACTGTACAATGTGGAAGAATTGTTCCTTCTACAACCTGCGATGTCCAATTCTTCAGTCACACAGGAAAACAAATGCACTTAAAATTCCTTCTCCGACCGAACCGCAGCGCTCTCTTCTCCCTCCCCACCCTTCCTTCTCCTTTTCTCTCTTCCCAGGCAAGTTTTCTTTTCACCTCTTTGACTTTACATCAGACCTCCAAGTGGAAGTGGGTACACCTACCTCTCTACCCCAACCCACCTACCTCTCTACCCCAACCCACCTACCTCTCTACCGCAACCCACCTACCTCTCTACCCCAACCCACTTACCTCTCTACCCCAACCCACCTACCTCTCTACCCCAACCCACCTACCCCAACCCTCCTCTCTCTACCCCAACCCTCCTCTCTCTATCCCAACCCTCCTCTCCCTACCCCAACCCACCTCTCTCTACCCCAACCCACCTCTCTCTACTTCAACCCACCTCTCTCTACCCCAACCCACTTCTCTCTACCCCAACCCACCTCTCTCTACCCCAGCCCTCCTCTCTCTACCCCAGCCCTCCTCTCTATATCCCAACCCACCTCTCTCTACCCCAATCCACCTATCTCTACTCCAACCCACCTCTCTACCCCAGCTCTCTCTACCCCAGCCCACCTCTCTCTACCCCAACCCACCTCTCTCTACTCCAGCCCACCTCCCTTTACCCCAGCCCATCTCTTTCTACCCCAGCCCATTTTTCTCTACCCCAACCCACCTCTCACTACCCCAACCCACCTCTCTCTACCCCTCCCCAGCTCTCTCTACCCCAGCCCATCTCTCTCTACCCTGGCCAACTTCTCTTTATCCCAGTCCACCTCTCTCTCTACCCCAGCCCATCTCTTTTACCAGGGGCGTAACTACAGGGGTTGCAATTGCAACCGGGCCCATGCTCCAGGGGGTCCGTGTGCCTCCCTTGTATGCCTGGATACGAGGGATGGCGGGGCGGCATTTAGAGGAACCAATCTCACCCATTTTCCTCCTAATGCAGGAGATTGGTTCCTCTATATGCTGCCCCCGCCTCCCCTCCTATCCAGTTTACTTGTCTTCTGCTGTTCCCAGTGTCCCTGTGTGCTTCCCTGGTCCCCCCCCCCCCCCCTTCACAGAGCTGCTGTCTTCTCCCCTCCTCTCTCCTGCCAGCTGCTGTAGAAGATGTCATGATGGAGAGATGGGAACGGGTCAGTAAATTTGTAATTTACCGGCTCCTTCCTTTTCTGAATGGACAGAATCAATGATTGGTACCAATTGGTTCATTCATAACTGAAGCATAGTAAACCGGTTTTTACTATACTTCCATTTCTGAATGAGGCTCCACAATGGAGACTGAGGGCTGAGGTTTGTTTAGACCCTTGATGTCTCATCAAAGTCCCCCAACAGGGCTCCTAAAAAAAATGTAAAAAATAATAAAAATAAAATTGTAAAAGAAATAAAATGAAATGGTAAAAAAATAATAAAATTAAAATAAAAATTAAAAACTACTGACAGCAGTGAAGGAACTATCAGGATTGCAAAGGTTGCAATTGCAACCGGGCCCTGGCATTTCACCACCATGGATAGGCCCGAAGATGGCAGAAAGGGGGCCCGCTGCAGAACTTGTGAAAGGGTGCCGCTGGGATACCGTAATAAAGAGACCCATGATGGGAGTAAAGGGCTCCAGAATCAGTGGGAAGAGGGAGGGCCCTGGCCAGGGGTCAGGGGGGCCCTTCATAATTTTTTGCACCGGGGCCCTGAAGGCTTTAGTTACGCCTCTGCTTTCTACCCCAACCCATCTCTCTCTCTACTCCAGCCCACCTCTCTCTATCAAGCTCATCTCTCTCAACCCCAGCCCATCTCTTTCTACCCCAGCTCTCTCTACCCAAACCCATCTCTCTCTCTCTACCCCAGTCCCCCTCTCTCTCTACCCCAGCCCCTCTCTCTCTACCCCATCTCTTTCTACCCCAGCCCATCTCTTTTTACCCCAGCCCATCTCTTTCTACCAAAGCCCATCACTCTCTACCAAAGCCCATCTCTCTCAACCCAAGCCCATCTCTCTCAACCCCAACCCACCTCTCTCTACCCTAGCCCACCTCTTTCTACCCCAGCCCAGCTCTCTCTACCCCAGCCCATCTCTCTCTACCCCAACCCACCTCTCTCTACCCCAGCCCATCTCTCTCTACCCCAACCCACCTCTCTACCCTAGCCCATCTCTCTCTACCCCAGCCCAGCTCTCTCTACCCCAACCCACCTCTCTCCACCCCAGCCCAGCTCACTCTACCCAACTCACCTCACTCTACCCAACTCACCTCTCTCCACCCCAACCCACCCCTCTCTACCCCAGCCCACATCTCTCTACCTCAACCCACCTCTCTCTACCTCAGTCTAGCTCTCTCTACCCAAACCCATCTCTCTCAACCCCAGCCCATCTCTCCCTACCCAAACCCTCCTCTCTCTACCCCAGTCCTTCTCTCTCTCTCTACCCTAGCCCCTCTCTCTCTACTCCGTCTCTCTCTACCCTGGCCCATCTCTTTCTACCCCAGTCCACCTCTCTCTACCAAAGCCCATCTCTCTCAACCCCAGCCCATCCCTCTCTACCCTAGCTCTCTCTACCCAAGCCCATCTCTTTCTATCCCAGCTCTCTTTACCCCAGCCCATCTCTCTCTACCCCAGCCCATCTCTCTCTACCCCAGCCCACTCCTCTTTATCCTAGCCCACCTCTATCTACCCCAGCCCATCTCTCTCTACCTCTCTATTGTTTGGGATTCAAAGAAAAACCCACAAATAACTTCAGGACTCTCTTAAAACATGTGGTGTGGCTGTTTCAAGATGCACAATAAGGAGGCACTTGAAGAAAGATGGGCTGCATGGTTGAGTCACCAGAAGAAAGCCATGACTACGCAAATGCCACAAAGTATCCCTCTTACAATACACCAAACAGCACAGAGACAAGCCTCAAACCTTCTGCCACAGAGTCATTTGAAGTGATGAGATCAAAATGGAGCTTTTTGGCCACAACCATAAATGTTACATTTGGAAAGGAGTCAACAAGGCCTGTGATGAAAGGTTCACCATTCCTAATGTGAAACACGGAGGTGGATCGCTGATGTTTTGGGGATGTGTGAGCTACAAAGGCACAGGAAATTTGGTCAGAATTGATGGCAAGATGAATGCAGTTATCAAAAAATACTGGAGGAACATTTGCATTCATCAGCCAGGAAGCTGCACATGGGACTTGGACATTCCAACATGACAATGATCCAAGACACAAGGCCAAGTCCACCTGTCATTGGCTACGGCAGAATAAAGTGAAGGTTCTGGAGTGGCCATCTCAGTCTCCTGACCTCAATATCATTGAGCCACTCTGGGGAGATCTCAAACATGAAGTTCTTGCAAGACAGCCCAAGAATTTCCAGGAACTGAGGAATGGGCAGCTTTACCATCTGAGAAGATAAAGAGCCTCACCCACAAATCCCACAAAAGACTTCAAGCTGTCATTGATGTTAAAGGGGGCAACACACGGTATTAAGAGCTGGGGTATGTAAACTTTTCATCAGGGTCATTTGGGGAGTTTCTGTTGTCATTATGATATAAAAAGAGTAAACACCGTTGATTGATAATAAATGGCTTCAGCCAAACACCAACCATGAGTGATAGAAATGTTTTTGCATTGTCATTCGTATTCTCTGAAAAATGGCAGATAAATCATAAATTCTGCCAGGGTATGCAAACTTATGAGCACAACTGTATTCTTCTCTTTTCTCTCTCCTGCACATCAATGAATTCCCAGAGGGATCAGAGCCGATGCCCGGCAAGGGTTAAACACACTGACGTCAGTTTTTGGGACTTTATTATTTCATTCAGCTGATTGCTTTGTGGAGAGGTTATGGGCATCGTTACGCTGCAAGCAGCACCGCGGCGGCAGTTGCAGTCCTATTTTTGAACAAATGCTTTATTTATCGCAGATAATTTGTCCAGGTCTATCATGAAATCCATGCAGAGAATCGGTTTCCGGTGCTATATTTAGTTGTCCTTTTGTCCTCTTTTATTCCCCTCTGTATCATTTATAATAAATAAAGAAAAAAAGAAACTGTGTCCTGATGTTAGAGTGGGCCATCCGCTCCTCGAAGCCAATTACTCCTCTCCTGCTGGGCTCCTGTTGGTTGTATTGAGTTGGAAGGACGGCGGTTTTCTCAGATATTCCCATTCACAAATTCGGAGGAAGCGAGTAAACAGATCACTGGGGGTGTCAGCCACACTTTTCTTCAAGAATCCTGCGTCACGTTTTGCGGCAATTTTACTGGGGCAGAGTTATTAAGGTGCAATAGAGGAGGTCCCCTGAATAACTCTGACGTGGCAGATATGTCATTGACTATCATTTCTATCTACCAAGAGCCTTCTTCCCTCCAATGTAGAGTTTAAAGTGACTGTAAAGACTTGTTTTTTCTTTAAAAATAACAAACCTGTTATACTTACCTCCTCTGTGTAATGGTATTGCACAGAGCAGCCCAGATCCTCCTCTTCTGGGGTCCCTCTTTGGTACTCCTGGCCCCTCCATCCTGTCGAGTGCCCCCACATTAAGCGGCTTACTATGGGGGCACCCGAGCCGAGCCACAGACACGGAGCCATGGCCCACCCCACCATATCTCTCTCCTCATTGGCTGCCTGACTTTGTTTGCTGGCAGCAGGAGCCAATGGTGCCATGCTGCTGACTCAGCCAATGAGGAGGGGGAGAGGGACCTCAGGTAAGTATTGGGGGGGGGGGGGGCTGAGCGGAGCGGCTGCACACAGAAGGTTTTTTGTATCTTAATGCATAGAATGCACCTTCCACCTTTACCACCCCTTTAACCACTTCAGCCCCGGAAGGATTTCCCCCTTTAGGACCGGAGCCCTTTTTGCGATTCGGCGCTGCGTCGCTTTAACTGAAAATTGCACGGTCGTGCGACGTTGTACCCAAACGAAATTTGCGTCCTTTTTTTCCCACAAATAGAGCGACAATTTTGCAAAAAAAAAAACAAATTTCTTACTTTTTGCTAAAATACAAATCCCAAAAAAAAATATAAAAAAACATTTTTTTCATCGGTTTTGGCCGATTTATATTCTTCCTCATATTTGTGATAAAAAAAAATCGCAATCGGCGTTTATTGATTGGTTTGCGCAAAAGTGGCCGCGTTTATGGACGAGGAGAATTAATTTCTGGGGTTTTTATTTTTTTCTTATTTTTTACTAGTAATGGCGGCGATCTGCGATTTTTAGCGGTACTGCGATATTTCAGTCAGAACATTTTGACACTTTTTTGGGACCATTGGCATTTATACAGCGATCAGTGCTATAAAAATGCACTGATTACTGTGTTAATGCCATTGGCAGTGAAGGGGTTAACCTGCAGGGGGCGCTCTAAGGGTTAACTGTGTTCCCTGGGCGTGTTCTAACTGTATGGGGGCTGCCCTGGCAGGGAAAGGGAAGTGATCACAGCTTCCATATAGAGGAAGGCTGTGATCACAGCCCTTCCCCCCTCACAGAACGGAGGTCCGTGTTTACTTACACGGACCTCCGTTCTTTCACTCCGGGGGGGGGCATCGCGGGTGGCCGGCGGAGATCGACTCCGCCGCACCCACTCCCTGGCCCTCCCCGGACACAGTGAGCGCGCGGGCGCGCCTCCGGCGGCGCGCGCGCGCTCACTGGGCGCAATCTCGCAGCCGCCATCATATGACGGTGATTTGCGCAGAGGAGCCACTCTGTCGCCGTCAATTGCCAACCAGCGGTCGGCAAATGGTTAAGGCATCAGCATACCAAGACATTTTGGACAATTTCATGCTCCCAACTTTGTGGGAACAGTTTGGGGACAGCCCACCAGTGCACCAAGCAAGGTCCATAAAGACATGGATGAGCGAGTTTGGGGTGGAGGAACTTGACTGGCCTGCACAGAGTCCTGACCTCATCCCGCTAGAACACCTTTGGGATGAATTAGAGCAGAGACTGTGATCCAGGCCTTCTCATCCAACATCAGTGCCAAATGCGCTTCTGGAAGAATGCTCAAACATTCCCATAGACACTCCTAAACCTTGTGGGCAGCCTTTCCAGAAGAGTTGAAGCTGTTATAGCTGCAAAGGGTGGGCCAACTCAATATTGAACCCTAAAGACTTAAGCCTCGTACACACGGTGCGACGGTCGTAAGACCGAATGGGCCAAATCGTATGTTGGCTGATGTATCTTATGTACTGACATGCACTAAATGATCGTACGACCAAGCTGAACAAAGTGACATGTTACGAACGTATAAAGAGAAAGTTCAAGTGCATGTAATTTGTGAATTAGGAACAAACGGACACTTCCCGCCGTTCCTGACTTCTGAGCATGCGTGTTTTGCACAGTACAACTTGTTGGACCAACTTCTCTGTACACACGATACAACGGTCGTACGGCCGCTTGTTGGTACAACCACAGTTTTTTAGTTTGCTTATCCAACTCCTGTTGTACGACCGTCGTACGTCGGCTGTTCTAATCGTGCATACTAATGGTCGGATGATCGTACAACGAGCGGTCGTATGACCATTTTTATATGACCGTCGCACCGTGTGTGCGGGGCTTAAGACTGGGATGCCACTAAAGTTAGTGTGAGTGTAAAGGCAGGCGTCCCAATACTTTTGGTATATGGTATAGGCAAAAGTAAATACCCAGAATAAGTTACAGTAAATGACCAAGAGCCAATCGTGCCAAAAAAAAATTCAGTTCAAAACCTACATAGGTCACATCTGCATGGGTACAGCCAGACATTGATGCCCCAAAACAAAGCCACATTAAAGACCAATAGCTAAAATACCCAAATTAGGTTACAAAATAAATGGCCTCTGCACACCCAGAGCACCGATGTGCGTGTTAAGGCGTCCCAATACTTTTGGTTATATAGTGTATCTAATGCCCCTGAGTAGCTGTGGCTGAAGTCAGAGGTGGTTTTGTTCTTTCTTGCATTTCCATATCTCAGTATAAATTGCCTGCGGCAGCATAACGAGAAAACCATGCCAGTTCATCGTCTCTCCTGATTAGCTGGACTCGTTCTCCCGGTTTGTCTGGAACACGGCAGCATTGCCAGTCTTCGAAAGTTGTGCCGAGAACCATTAACAGTTCTATAGAGAGTTTCCCAATGGCAAAGCTGGAAATACACCGCTCCGTTGTGCTTGACTCAATAATGACTAATTAATAGTAGTAGGAATTGATTGCTAAACGGATGGAACAAGGGGCTCCACATAGAGGTGGCTACAAATAGTACCCCATCATTGGTGTCAGTGGGAGGAATAGTGCCCCATCATTGGTGTCAGTGGGAGGAATAGTGCCCCATCATTGGTGTCAGTGGGAGGAAGAGAGCTCATTGTTGGTGTCAGTAGGAAGAATAGTGCCGTCTTTGGTGTCAGTGGGAGGAATAGAGCCTCATAGTTGGTGTCAGTGAAAGGAATAGTGCCTATCGTTGGTATCAGTGGGAGGAATAGTGCTCCATCATTGGTGTCAATGGGAGGAATAATGCCCCATCATTGGTGTCAATGGGAGGAATAATGCCCCATCATTGGTGTCAATGGGAGGAATAGTGCCCCATCATTGGTATCAATGGGAAAAATAAAGCCCCATCATTAGTGTCAGTGGGAGGAATAGTGCCCCATCATTGGTATCAATGGGAGGAATAGTGCTCCATCATTGGTATCAGTGGGAGGAACAGTGCCCCATCATTGGTATCAGTATGAGGAATAGTGCCCCATCATTGGTGTCAATGGGAGGAATAGTGCCCCAACCTTGGTGTCAATGGGAGGAATAGTGCCCCATCATTGGTATCAATGGGAGGAATAGTGCCCCATCATTGGTATCAGTGGGAGGAATAGTGCCCCATCATTGGTGTCAGTGGGAGGAATAGTGCCCCATCATTGGTGTCAATGGGAGGAATAGTGCCTCATCATTGGTGTCAATAGGAGGAATAGTGCCCCATCATAGGTATCAATGGGAGGAATAGTGCCCCATCATTGGTGTCAATGGGAGGAATAGTGCCCCATCATTGGTGTCAATGGGAGGAATAGTGCCCCATCATTGGTATCAATGGGAGGAATAGTGCCCCATCATTGGTGTCAATGGGAGGAATAGTGCCTCATCATTGGTGTCAATAGGAGGAATAATGCCCCATCATTGGTGTCAATGGGAGGAATAGTGCCCCATCATTGATCACAGGTGTGTCAGGAGGGAGGAGCTTCTCCTGCTGCTGTCTGCTGGTGGAGCTGCTCCAGGTGCTCTGTGTGAGAGGGGAGTTGTCCTGAAATTACGGCCGGTGGTGAGCGAGGGCTTACCGGAGGCTCGGAAGTAGGAGTGGTCCCCGTCTCTCTAGGGGTCGGTACCGAACGTACCCCCGTCCGTACAGTGGGCTGTCAGGTCCCCTACCGACACTTCTAGGTCGTCACCTCCGGAGGTACCGGAGGGGTCCTCCCCCGGTGTTCCCGCCCCTCTCTAAAGTGGTTTGAGGGGAGAGTGTGTCTCGTGGACCTCGTCGAGGTGGTCGTCTGTCGTCGTCCTCTTCGAGGAGGGAGGACTGTGTGGACACTAGTTACTACCCCGTGATAAGGAGGGTAACTGTGGTTACTACCCCGTAATAAGGAGG
>BLSH010360722.1:28575-48958 GCA_018402905.1 Glandirana rugosa | reverse complement strand
TGGGAGGAATAGTGCCCCATCATTGGTGTCAGTGGGAGGAATAGTGCCCCATCATTGGTGTCAGTGGGAGGAATAGTGCCCCATCATTGGTGTCAATGGGAGGAATAGTGCCCCATCATTGGTGTCAATGGGAGGAATAGTGCCCCATCATTGGTGTCAATGGGAGGAATAATGCCCCATCATTGGTGTCAATGGGAGGAATAGTGCCCCATCATTGGTGTCAGTGAGAGGAATAGTGCCCCATCATTGGTGTCAATGGGAGAAGTAGTGCCCCATCATTGGTGTCAATGGGAGGAATAGTGCCCCATCATTGGTGTCAATGGGAGGAATAATGCCCCATCATTGGTGTCAATGGGAGGAATAGTGCCCCATCATTGGTGTCAATGGGAGGAATAGTGCCCCATCATTGGTGTCAGTGGGAGGAATAATGCCCTATCATCAGTGGGAGGAATAGTGCCCCAAGGGCCAGATAAAGGCAAGCAAAGGGCTGCATCCAGCCATTGAGCAGCAACATGTAGATCACTGCTGTACAGGGAGATGCGTCTTCCCAAGTAGCATGTAGTAGCGATCAGTCTCATCTCCAATGATTTGTGATTAATTGAAGATTCTCTTGCATAATACCTTAGCATCTTATGGAGCCAATTCTTCTATCTGTTTAGTGATTAGTGAAATTAGAGTTTTAATTTTTCAAAAATGTCAGTGAAAATAAAAGCTTTTGGTGAAATTTCCCTATTCTGCCACTACCCTGTACAAATTCACTATCAATGTGAAAGGGAAAATGAGGGTTGCTTTTGGGACCCATTCACATTTTTCTGGTGTGTTGTGCTGCATTAAGGATGCGGTAGGCATTTAATGAATCCAGAGTTTTATGGAAGCTCCTTCCAACTCTCCTGGATTTATTTTGGTGGTGCAAGGTACACTGTGTTGTCAAAAGTATTGGGACACCTGCCTTTACACGCACATGAAATTTAATGGCATCCCAGTCTTAGTCCTTAGGGTTCAATATTGAGTTGGCCCCCCCTTTGCAGCTATAACAGCTTCAACTCTTCTGGGAAGGCTGTCCACAAGGTTTAGGAGTGTCTATGGGAATGTTTGACCATTCTTCCAGAAGAGCATTTGTGAGGTCAGGCAATGATGTTGGACAAGAAGGCTTGGCTCACAGTCTCCACCTAAATTCATCCCAAAGGTCTTCTATTGGGGTGCAGGCCAGTCAAGTTCCTCCACCCCAAACCCGCTCATCCATTTTTTATTTGGTGGAGGAGGGATTATGGTGTGGGGATGCTTTTCAGGGGTCGGGCTTGGCCCCTTAGTTCCAGTGAAGGGAACTCTTAAGGTGTCAGCATACCAAGACATTGTGGACAATGTCTCTGAACTTTGTGGGAAGAGTTTGGGGATGGCCCCTTCCTGTTCCAACATGACTGCCCACCACTGCACAAAGCAAGGTCCATAAAGACATGGATGAGCAAGTTTGGTGTGGAGGAACTTGATTGGCCTGCACAGAGTCCTGACCTCAGCCCGATAGAACACCTTTGGGTTGAATTAGAGCAGAGACTGCGAGCCAGGCCTTCTCATCCAACATCAGTGCCTGACCTCACAAAATGCACTTCTGGAAGAATGGTCAAACATTCCCATAGACACTCCTAAACCTTGTGGACAGCCTTCCCAGAAGAGTTGAAGCTGTTATGGCTGCACAGGGTGGGCCAACTCAATATTGAACAAATCCAGTAAGTGAGTGGGCAACTCCAAATCCATATAGAAGATTTATTTGTTACATGCTGTGATCAAGGCGGTTTGCCGAAACATGTTAGCCTTCTTATATACTTTTTTCATGTAACAAATACATTTTCTATACGGATTTGGAGTTGCCCGCTCACTTACTGGATTTGTTTGCTCCCTTGTCTGGAGGACATCTGAGCCAGAGCACCCATCTGCGGACTCCATCCATGGACTTCATTTAGAGGTTCCCCTGTTCAGAGTGCTGCATTTGTTGTCCAACTCAATATTGAACCTTATGTACTAAGACTGGGATGCCATTAAAGTTCATGTGCGTGTAAAGGCAGGTGTCCCAATACTTTTGACAATATAGTGTATGTCACCACACCACAAATGAAATGTCCATTTTGGTGGAGTCTGCCTTTCATTGGATGCAATTTTTTTTTTGCAATATTGTTTTTTTTTTTTCTGCAAAATTGTCGCTCTTTTTTTGTTTATAGCGGCGATCAGAAATGATGCAGAGGGGATCAAATACCACCAAAAGAAAGCTCTGTTTGTGGGGGAAAAAAAGAAGTTTGGGTACAACGTCGCACGACCGCGCAATTGTCAGTTAAAGCGACGCAGTGCCGAATTGCAAAAAGTGCTCTGGTCCTAAAGTGGGAGATCCTTCCGGTCCTTAAGCGTTTATGTAAAACTTGTTAACTGTATCTTTATTTTTTATGTCTTTTTATTCCGTTATTTGCTACATTTGCTACCTGTTACTAAGAATATACATAGAAATCCGCAATGTCAAGAAGTACAAATCCTGTGAAGTGTCATCGGTGGAAACCAAGTGGACAAGAGGGGCATCTCGACATTTGTAGATCTCTACTCCTCTATAATAATAATAATAAATTCTTATGTAAAATCAAAAGAGAGAAGGAGAAATAAAACCTGCGCTGTTCTAATTGCTATTTCTTTGAAAGAATGATTCCATATAAATTGTATCCTATTCTTGTGGATTTCGTTTTTTTTGTGTAGGGCGAATGGAGTAGTAGAAAGAATTTTAGGTTCAAGATAAAGGAGCAAAGGTTATGGGGGGGGGGATTCTGCAGAAAGCTCAGTTATAGCGCCAATGTAATATTCAGTGGTTTCAGTCTCGGTTCACATTGGCGCGATGCGGAAAACCCTGCTATTCAGGGCCAGTTCCCCCATCACACCTAAATCACACACTGGTTCCAGTGGCGACTCGTGGTTTTTTGTTTGGGGGGTTGGCAAACAACCACCCCCCCGGCGGTACCTCAAAGCCCCCCAACCCCCCCATCTCCGCTAGCTATCAGCTGGTCGGTCCACTTACCCCATCTAGGTGGCGGGCATCGGCGGACATCCTGTGTCTTCTCCTCCTCGTCGACGGACATCAGGCTGCGGCAAGCATGAAACCATCGGGTAGCGGCCCGTGTGTTTTTTGCTCCTCCTCCGCTGTGCGTCCCCTTCCCTCCTCCTAGGCGTCCAATAGGATCACCTGTTCTTTCAGCCAATCGGATGATGGGTATCAGACCCGGTTCCTGATCGGCTGGGAGGAGGATCAGTGTTGCAACAGCGAATATTCATTCGCTGTTGCAACACACCAGGGTGGGCTCCAGGCGTAATGCTCTGCGCCCCGAGCCCACCCTATTTTGAAGCCTATTAGAGCCACTGGCTTCAAAAAACACACCCCGCCCACACCCTGAAAGGGGCCGGGCGCATGGATAGGGAGGGCGGCGGCATGTATAGTGGGGGGGCAGTGCCCGTATGCCCACAATGGACGGGGCCACCCCTGGCTGGTTCACACTGACATCTGTGAACTGCTGGGTATGTCAATATGAAGATAATGACACCCTCAGGTTCGCAGATCGCAGTGCCAACTCTCAAATGGTGTAGGAATCGGATCCCATAGGTATGCACACCCATGCGATCCAATTCCAGTGTGGACCAAAAAAAGTTCAGAGTGCAGGGGGGCTGTGTAATGTAAAGGGGGGGCTGTGTAATGTAAAGAGGGGCTGTAAAATGTAAAGGGGGCTGTGCCATTTGGTATTTACTGTTCTAAATAAATACTGTTGTCTGCTGTGTTCAGACAAAAAAAGAAAAAAAAGGAGGGAAAGTGGTGATTCTGCACAAAGCTCAAATATAGAGTTGAGCAAACACCTGGATGTTCGGGTTTGGCAGGTCCGGACGAACTTCGCGAAAAAGTTCGGGTTCTGTACCGAACTTGACCCCGAACCCCATTGAAGTCAATGGGGACCCGAACTTTTGGGCACAAAAATGGCTGTAAAAAAGTCCTGGCAAGTGCTAGAGGGCTGCAAAAGGAAGTAAAATGGGGGTAAGAGTAGGACAAGTGCCCTACAAAAAAATGGGGATAGGAAAAATAACTTAAAAGAGTAGGCGATGATTTTAGAACAATAATCTGTCCCTTACAGCACCAGCAGGAACCTCTCCCTTTAGAACTAGGAGATGATTTTAGAACAATAATCTGTCCCTCAAAGCAGTAATCTCTACCTAGTCCAGTCAGATCGTTCTGTAATGCAGGATGAGATGTTATTATATCTGCAATCTGTCCCTCACAGCGCCGGCAGCATCCTTTCCCTACACTACCCAGAGAGCATGTGACATGCAGCACTAAGTGACTCCAGCTTATACAGAGGCTGGATCACATGATGCACTGGCCAATCACAGCCATGCCATTAGTAGGCATGGCTGTGATGCAGAGGCGTAACTAGAACCTTCAGGGCCCCGGTGCAAGAAACTATGAAGGGCCCCCTGACCCCTGGTCAGGGCCCTTCCCTCTTCCCACTGATACTGGGGCCCTTTACTCCTATCGCGGGTCCCTTTATTACCCCTGCTCTACAGCATCTGGCAGGAGAGAGGAGGGAGGAAGACAGCAGCTCTGTGGGGGGACCAGGGAAGCACACAGGGACCCTGGGAACAGCAGAAGACAAGTAAACTGAATGGAGGAAAATGGAGGAGATTGGGTCCTCTAAATACCACACCTGCCATCCCTCCTATTCAGGTGTACAAGGGAGGCAGATGGGCCCCCTGGACCATGGGGCCCGGTTGCAATTGCAACCCCTGCAACCCCTATCGTTACGCCCCTGCTGTGATGGTTTCTAAGGGCAAACCAGTGAAACTCTTGTTGATTGGCTGCCCTGCAGCTATTCAACAGACAGGATCAAATACCCAAACCCAGAACCCGAACCCAAACTTTTTTTCAAATGTCTGGGTTCGGGTCCGGGTCACGGACACCCCAAAGTTCAGGTACGGACCCGAACTTTACAGTTCGGGTTCGCTCAACTCTACTCAAATATAGTACCAATGTAATTTTCAGTGCTTCACTTCAGTCCCGGAAGGATTTCCCCCTTTAGGACCAGAGCACTTTTTGCGATTCGGCACTGCGTCGCTTTAACTGACAATTGCGCGGTCGTGCGACGTTGTACCCAAACAAAATTTGCGTCCTTTTTTTCCCACAAATAGAGCTTTCTTTTGGTGGTATTTGATTGCCTCTGCGCCATTTCTGATCGCCGCTATAAACAAAACAGAGCGACAATTTTGCAAAAAAAAAAAATTCTTTCTTTTTGCTAAAATACAAATCCAAAAAAAAAATATAAAAAACATTTTTTTTCATCGGTTTTGGCCGATTTATATTCTTCCTCATATCTTTGGTAAAAAAAAAAAAAATCGCAATCGGCGTTTATTGATTGGTTTGCACAAAAGTTGCCGCGTTTACGAATGATGAGAATTCATTTCTGGGGGGTTTTTTGTTTTGTTTTTGTTTTTCTTGTTCAAAAAACTGTTATTGGTATTTTAAATACAAGTAACAAAGATGTATATATGAAGACTAGATATACATTGTGGCATGCAGCTAAGCTAGAATAGGGAAGTCCCCAAATAAGGAAACTTGTTGTTAATGAGAGGACAGGTCCTGGTGAGTGCTGCCCCTCGCCTCCAGCCACCCCAGCAGGGATCAAGCTGTGACAGGAAGGACTGGGCATCACTCAGTTCTTCACATTCCTGTTCAGTATTCTATTGAATAGAGGGTTATGGAATATAAGGAACAATCATTTCTGGGGTTTTTATTTTTTACTAGTAATGGCGGCGATCTACGATTTTTAGCGGTACTGCAATATTGCGGCGGACATGTCGGACACTTTTTTTGGGACCATTGGCATTTATACAGCGATCATTGCTATGAAAATGCACTGATTACTGTGTAAATGCCATTGCCAGTGAAGGGGTTAACCTGTAGGGGGCATTCTAAGGGTTAACTGTGTTCCCTCAGTGTGTTCTAACTGTATGGGGGCTGGGCTTGCAGGGGGAGGGGAGTGATCACTGCTCCCATATACAGGAAGCCTGTGATCACCGCCCTTCCTCCTCTGTCAGAATGGAGATCCATGTTTACATACACAGCCCTCTGTTCTCTCACTGGGGGGGGAGGCCATCGCGGGTAGCTGGCGACGATCAAGTCCGCCCTACCCGCTCCCTGGCCCTCCCGGAACACAGCGAGCGCGCCTCCGGCGGCGCACGCTCACTATACTAGCGCTAATTCATTTTTTACTATTTTTAATTTGAGCAGAAAATCGTGTAGAAATGAGCAACAATGCGTGAATGGCGCGTTTCCATTCATTTCTATGGGAATACAGACGCCCCAAAAATGCCCAAATCTGCCCGATTCGAGAGACAAAAAAAAAGCATTCATTTCTATGGGAATACAGACGCCCCAAAAATGCCCAAATCTGCCCGATTCGAGCGACAAAAAAAAAAAAAAAGCATTAATTTCTATGGGAATACAGATGCCCCAAAAATGCCCAAATCTGCCCGATTCGAGAGACAAAAAAAAAAACCTTAATTTCTATGGGAATACAGACGCCCCAAAAATGCCCAAATCTGCCCGATTCGAGCGACAAAAAAAAAAAAAGCATTCATTTTCTATGGGAATACAGACGCCCCAAAAATGCCCAAATCTGCCCGATTCGAGCGACAAAAAAAAAAAAGCATTCATTTCTATGGGAATACAGACGCCCCAAAAATGCCCAAATCTGCCCGATTCGAGCGACAAAAAAAAAAAAAAAAAAAGCATTCATTTCTATGGGAATACAGACGCCCCAAAAATGCCCAAATCTGCCCGATTCGTAGCTGCATCCCGGGGGCGGATTGGATATTCTGAACGCATGATTGCTCTGGCAAATATTAAGCTTGTTTTGCTTCCCACATCTGCTTTTAACCCCTTCAGCCCCGGAAGGATTTCCCACGTTAGGACCAGAGCACTTTTTGCGATTCGGCGCTGCGTCGCTTTAACTGACAATTGCGCGGTCGTGCGACGTTGCACCCAAACAAGATTGACGTCCTTTTTTTCCCACAAACGGAGCTTTCTTTTGGTGGTATTTGATCTCCTCTGCGGTTTTTATTTTTTGCGCTATAAGCAGAAATAGAGCGTCAATTTTTAAAAAAAAAAATATTTTTTTTAGTTTTTTTTCTATAATAAATATATATAAAAAAAAGTATTATCAGTTTAGGCCAAAATGTATTCTTCTACATATTTTTGGTAAATAAAATCGCAAAAAAAGCGTTTATTAATTGGTTTGCGCAAAAGTTATGGCGTCTGCATACCATGAGAGTTGATTTATGGCGTTGTTACTATTTTTTTTTTTTTTTACTAGTAATGGCAGCGATTTTTATCGGGACTGCGACATTACTGCGCCAAAAATGAGGGAGGGGATGAGGAAAGCGGAAAGATGGCGCCGGACCCCTAAGGTTTATTTTACTGGTATTGTTATCTTTAACCACTTCAGCCCCGGAAGGATTTCCTACTGTAGGACCAGAGCGGTTTTTGCGATTCGGCGCTGCGTCGCTTTAACTGACAATTGCGCAGTCGTGCGACGTTGTACCCGAACTAAATCGGCGTCCTTTTTTCCCCACAAATAGAGCTTTCTTTTGGGGGTATTTGATCCCCTCTGCGTCATTTCTGATCGCCGCTATAAACAAAAAAAGAGCGACAATTTTGAAAAAAAAATATTTTTTACTTTTTGCTAAAATCCAAATCCAAAAAAAAAAAAAGTTTTGGCCGATTGATATTCTTCCTCATATTTGTGGTAAAAAAAAAATCACGATCGGCGTTTATTTATTGGTTTGCGCAAAAGTTGCCGTGTTTACAAACCATGAGAATTAATTTATGGCGTTTTTACAATTTAATTTTTTACTAGTAATGGCGGCGATCTGCGATTTTTATCGGGACTGCGATATTGCAGCGGACATGTCGGACATTTTTGACACTTTTCTGGGACCAATGACATTTATTCAGCGATCAGAAATTTAAATGTCCACTGATTACTGTATAAATGTCATTGGCAGTGAAGGGGTTAACCTGCAGGGGGCAATCAAGGGGGTAACTGTGTTCCCTAGGCGTGTTCTAACTGTGGGGGGGCTGGGCTGTTATGGGCATAAGAGATCTAAAGCCTCGTACACACGGGACGACGGTCGTATACAACAGGTCGTACTAACGACCGTTGTATGCGAAATCGATCGTTCGTATGCGCGATTAGAACAGTCGAACATACGACGGTCGTACAAGGGAGTTGTATGAGCAGACTAGATAACTTGGTCGTACCAACAAGCCGCCATACGACCGTTGTATCGTGTGTACAGAGAAGTTGGTACAACAAGTTGTATTGTGCAAAACACGCATGCTCAGAAGTCAGGAATGGCCGGACGCTAATTACATGCACCTGAACGTTCTTCTGTGGTCGTACGATCGTGTAGTGCAGTCAGTATGCAAGTTACATTATCCAACATACGATTTGCGACGATCGTACGTACGATCGTCATCCCGTGTGTACGAGGCTTGACTGATCCCAGTGACAGGAATCAGTAGATCCCTTACATGCCGCCTGACAGAACGGGGAACCGCCGTGTTTACATCAGCGTTTCCCCGTTCTTCCTCTGTATTAGGCGATCGCGGGTGGTCGGCGGACCCACGGGCAAACTCACGGGCATGAGAGCGTGTCGCGCCCAGGGGAGGGCTGGGCCAGGGGGCAGGGTGGCAATTGCCCCCCCCCCCCAGGCCACCCTAACTTACATTCCAAATGGCCGACGGCCGCTGCCCGCTCACACTTTTTTTCTTGTGGAGAAAGGAAGCAGGGGCCAGGGGCGCAGCCACCAACAAACTGCAGGCAAAGGGAGGGGAGGGCACCCAGGGCCGGCTGTGCTGATGGGCACTGGCGAGCCTGCATTGATGGCCACTGATCAGGTTGCATTTGATAGGCACTGGTGCGGCTGCATTGATGGGCACTGGTGAGGCTGCATTGATGGGCACTGATGAGGATAAGCTGATAGGCACTGATTAGGCTGCATTTGTGGGCACTGATGAGCTGCATTGCTGTATTATTTTTGTTAAACCTCCTTTGTTGCTATTAACATTAAATTGTGTTACCACATTGTATCATATTTGCCTTGCTTTATAACTTCAATATCCGTTCTAAAACCAGGTGGGCATGGACAGAGGTGGCTCTAGGCTTTGTGAGACCTTAGGCAAAACCTAGACATGAGGCCCTAATCATGCCCACAGTGGGAAAAATAATTCAAGCAATAAAAAATTAACTTTATAAATTGCATATATTAAGAGATTTTAAGTGCTGGTGTCAGTACTCTCTATCTCGGTGCTGCTAGTGTCAGTGTCAAATTAGGCAGTTGCGAAGCCCCTGTGAGTGCGAGGCCTTAGGCGACCGCCTAATTTGCCTAATTAGAGAGCCGCCTCTGGGCATGGATGGTGAGCTGATTCTGTGGTTCAGTGGGCCACTTGACTGGACTTGCCCCCCAGGCCTAAGGCTGCCAGCCCTCCCCTGGGGCCCCGCGCCTGCCCGCTAGCTGCGCCTGCACGAATCGCTCTTTCTATAGGGGGATTTGCCCTGTGCTGCCACACTGCAGCCGTAAAAAGTTGCGAGGCGGTCGGCGAGTGGTTAAATAACACAGAAGAAGGAGACCCAAGTGAATAAGGGCTAAAAATACATGACAGTCTTTGTCGTGTTGAGAGTGACGTGGGGGGGCGCAGCAGCTCCCAACGACCAATCAGATTGCGGTGTCAAAGCATAGAGCGCAGGCTGGCGTCACCGCCGTCTTCATGGGTGACAGGGTTATGCAACAGTGATGTCATTAATCGCAAACATATGAAAGTTTAGACATTCTGCAGCGATGGGAGTGAGGCAGCGGCAATAGGATCGTTGCACTGTGATGTACATCTGCATTGTCAGTCACAGACGTGAGTCACTGGTATAATACCCGCTTCCCACATGTACTTCATACAGAGCGCCCTCCCTCCCTCGCTGGCAGTGCTTCTGCTTTATATACAAGGATGCCTTTATATCCTATGGGCGCCATACACCTGGCACGGCGTTGAACCGATTTGTGACACCGGCGGTTCTGTGTGGAGGTGTAGAATGCAAGACCGAGGCAATCAGAACTATTTAAACTCAATGCAAACTGATAAATACCCAATACCAGGTCCGGGTCCTACAAGGATTGGAATAAAGCTCTGCATTTAGCTCCTTTAAGGGCCGGGACAAGGGGTGGGCAGGAGGGGAAGCTGCCCTGGGCCCTGTGAGGTGTGGGGGGCTAGGCGCCATAAGATTGGGGGGGAGGGAACTTGTGTTGGAAGGGGGAATTTGGGGGAGGCAGGGGGTGAGTATTGTTCAAGAAGGGGAAATTTGGGGAGAGGGGGTTGCTAAGGGTGCTGATTTAGCCCACGTTCACATTGGGCCTATTTGGCATGCGATTTGACAATGTCAAATCACATGCCAAATCGGTGACTATTGCTGGCAATGGATCGGTAGGACGCCGACTTCGTGGTGCCGCACCAATTCCCAAAAGTAGTTCCTGTACTAATTTTGGCGACTTCAGGGGCAAGTTGAATAGGCATCTGGGCATGAACCCGCACAGATGGCTGTCAAATCGCCCCCTGAAGTCAGACGGCGTTGACGGTTTGAAATCGTTCAGCTGTTCAGGATTTCAAACCCGCATCAACCTGGGCTCAGGGGGATGGGAGGGGAAGAAGATTTGTGCTAGGAAGGGGGACTTGGGTGAAATTTATGCTGGGAGGGGGGATTTGAAGTGGGGGGAGATGCGTACCAGGAGGGGAAGTTTTAGGGGTAGAGGATTTGTGCTGGGAGGCATGAATTTTTTTTTTTGGTGGGGGGGGGGGCATTTGAGCTGAGGGGATTTGTGAGATGGGGGGGGCAAAGATTTGTACTGAGAGGGTAGATTTCAGCAGGGGGGCAGATTTGTACTCGGAGGAGGGGGAAAGCATGCAGGTTATTGCTCAGTGTTTTTCGTTGGGGGGATCTTTGCTGCCCCGTAATGTTCATACATGGGCGGGGGGGGGGTGGTTGGCATGTGTGCCTTGGGCTCTAGATGACCTCGTCCCAGCACTGCTTTCACCCCCTTCCTCCCCAGGCCAATTTTCAGCTCTCAGCGATGTCGCACTTTGATTGACAGTTGCGCAGTCGTGCAACATTGTACCCATATGATATTTTTATCTTTTTTTTTTTTTTCACACAAATAGAGCTTTCTTTTGTTGGTATTTAATCACTGCTGGGGGTTTTATTCTTTGCTAAACAAATGAAAAAAAGACTGAAAAATTTTAAAAAAACAAACATTTTTCATAGTTTGTTATAAAAAGATACTTTTTCTCCTTCACTGATTGGCACTGATGAGGCAGCATTGATGGGCACTGATAGGTGGCACTGATGAGGCTGCACTGGTGGGCACTGATGAGGCAGCGTGGAAGGGCACTGATAGATGGCACTGATGAGGCGAGACTGGTGAGCACTGATAGGTGACACTGATGGGCAATGATAGGCTGCACTGGTGGGCACTGATAGGCTGCACTGATGAGGCAGAATGGATGGGCACTGATAGATGGCACTGATGAGGCGGGACTGGTGAGCACTGATAGGTGACACTGATGGGCAATGATAGGCTGCACTGGTGGGCACTGATAGGCTGCACTGATGGGCACAGATGAGACAGAATGGATGGGCACTGATAGGTGGCGCTGATGAGGCAGCACTGGTGAGCACTGATAGGTGACACTGATGAGGCTGTACTGATGGGCACTGATGAGGCAGCATTGATGGGCACTGATGAGGCGGCACTGGTGGGCAGTGATGAGGCTGCACTGATATGCAGCATTGATAGGCAGCACTGACGACCGCACAGTTGTCAGTTAAAGCGACGCAGCGCCGAGTCGCAAAAACTGCTCTGGTCCCACAGTAGGAAATCCTACCGGGGCTGAAGTGGTTAAAGATAACAATACCAGTAAAATAAACCTACGGGGTCCAGCGCTATCTTTCCGCTTTCCTCATCCCCCTCCCTAATCTTTGGCACAGTTTGGCAGCCCTTTCGCCAAGCCTGTTCCCAATTCCATAGGAGTGCGCGGGGGGGGGGGGGCGTGCCGGGTGTGCCTGGGCACACCCTAATCACTGCATACGGAGCAGATTCCCCTTGTAAAAAATATTTAAAATTTTTTTAAAAATGACACCATCCACTGTCCTGCTAACGCTGTCCATATTTTAATAGATTTGGGTAATGCAATAGGCTGCGCACCCCTATGCCCAATCCGTTGTCCTTAGCAACCAGTAAGATTTCCACCGTCCGCTGTCAGTCCCTCCCTCTCTTCCCAGGCTGGCGGTAGAGGGTGATGTTTTCCATCCTTATCACTGTCACTGCAGAGTGAAAAGAATCTCATTTGGACGGATGACACAATCCGCCACTATTTGAATATAAATGTCTTTTGTCATCGATTATGAAAGAGCGCGGCCTCTCCTCGCAAATGACAACTCTTGCCTTTTGCGTCATCGCCACAAATAGGAAATCGGTTATTATAAAGAATGGAGATGGGAAACAATGATTTGATTGCGGAGGTGGATGATGGGGAGAAGCGTGGATTATAATAGAGGAATGCCCCTCCAACAAAGGATCAATGGCCCTGCCTGTAATGGGCTCCGCTCACCTCTGATTCTGTGCCGCGCTTGGAGAGCGGTGAGTAAGCGGTGAAAGAGAAACTTATTAGGGCAATGTAATATTCAGGAGCAAATAAGGATGCTGGAAATAATAACCTAAAGCTGAACTCCAGGCAGAGACATTATATTACCAAAAGTATTGGGACGCCCACCTTTACATGAACTGCAATGGCATCCCGGTCTTAGTCTGTAAAGTTCAATATTGGAGACACTATATTACCAAAAGTATTGGGACGCCTGCCTTTACATGAACTGCAATGGCATCCCGGTCTTAGTCTGTAAAGTTCAATATTGGAGACACTATATTACCAAAAGTATTGGGACGCCTGCCTTTACATGAACTGTAATGGCATCCCGGTCTTAGTCTGTAGGTTCAATACTGGAGACACTATATTACCAAAAGTATTGGGACGCCTGCCGTTATGAACTGTAATGGCATCCCGGTCTTAGTCTGTAGGGTTCAATATTGGAGACACTATATTACCAAAAGTATTGGGACACCTGCCTTTACATAAACTGCAATGGCATCCCGGTCTTAGTCTGTAAAGTTCAATATTGGAGACACTATATTACCAAAAGTATTGGGACGCCCACCTTTACATCAACTGCAATGGCATCCCGGTCTTAGTCTGTAGGTTCAATATTGGAGACACTATATTACCAAAAGTATTGGGACGCCCGCCTTTACATGAACTGTAATGGCATCCCGGTCTTAGTCTGTAGGTTCAATATTGGAGACACTATATTACCAAAAGTATTGGGACGCCCGCCTTTACATGAACTGTAATGGCATCCTGGTCTTAGTCCGTAAAGTTTAATATTGGAGACACTATATTACCAAAAGTATTGGGACGCCCGCCTTTACATGAACTGTAATGGCATCCCGGTCTTAGTCTGTAGGGTTCAATATTGGAGACACTATATTACCAAAAGTATTGGGACGCCTGCCTTTACATGAACTGTAATGGCATCCCGGTTTTGTCTGTAGGTTCAATATTGGAGACACTATATTACCAAAAGTATTGGGACGCCTGCCTTTACATGAACTGTAATGGCATCCCAGTCTTAGTCCGTAGGGTTCAATACTGGAGACACTATATTACCAAAAGTATTGGGACACCTGCCTTTACATGAACTGTAATGGCATGCCGGTCTTAGTCTGTAGGGTTCATTATTGAGTGCCCCATTTTTGTCGTCAGTGGTAGGAATAGTGATAAAGGCAAGCAAAGGGCCACATCTGGCCCCCAGGGCTGCAGTTTGGAGACCCTTGCTCTAGGCTACTGGGATTGTAATAGGCTTATAGCAGGTCAAATTCAGGTACTGACACTACTTTCATTAAAACAAAACAATAAAATGAATGATGTATGAATACAGAACTGCAAAAATGTGCGTCTTTTATACACTATATTGCCAAAAGTATTGGGACGCCTGCCTTTACACGCGCATGAACCCTAATAGCATCACAGTCTTAGTCTGTAGGGTTCAATATTGAGTTGGCCCACCCTTTGCAGCTATAACAGCTTCAACTTTTCTGGGAAGGCTGTCCACAAGGTTTAGGAGTGTCTATGGGAATGTTTGACCATTCTTCCAGAAGCACATTTGTGAGGTCAGGCACTGATGTTGGACGAGAAGGCCTGGCTCACAGTCTCCACTCTAATTCATCCCAAAGGTGTTCTATCAGGTTGAAGTCAGGACTCTGTGCAGGCCAGTCAAGTTCCTCCACCCAAAACGCGCTCATCCATGTCTTTATGGACCTTGCTTTGTGCAGTGGTGCGCAGTCATGTTGGAACAGCAAGGGGCCATCCCCAAACTCTTCCCACAAAGTTGGGAGCATGAAATTGTCCAAAATGTCTTGCTATGCTGATGCCTTAAGAGTTCCCTTCACTGGAACTAAGGGACCAAACCCAAACCCTGAAGAACAACCCCACACCATAAATCCCCCCTCCATCAAATTATTTGGACCAGTGTACAAAGCAAGGTCCATAAAAACATGGATGAGCGAGGGGTGGAGGAATTTGACTGGCCTGCACAGAGTCCTGACCTCAACCCGATAGAACACCTTTGGGATAAATTACAATGGAGACTGCGAGCCAGGCCTTCTCCTCCAACATCAGTGCCTGACCTCACAAATGCTCTTCTGGAAGAATGGTCAAACATTCCCATAGACACTCCTAAACCTTGTGGACGGCCTTCCCAGAAGAGTTGAAGCTGTTATAGCTGCAAAGGGTGAGCCAACTCAATATTGAACCCTACAGACTAAGACTGGGATGCCATTAAAGTTCATGTGCGTGTAAAGGCAGGTGTCCCAATACTTTTGGTTATATAGTGTATATACTGTATTTTTGTTTAGCAGAGAACCTAGAGAATACAATGGCGGTCATTGCAATTTTTTATGTCACATGGTATTTGTGCAGCGGTTTTTCAAACGCAATTTTTTTTTGCAAAAAATACACTTTACTGAATTTTAACGCAATAATATATAACCCAATTTTTTGGTAAGGTATAAAAGGTGATGTTACGCCGAGTAATTAGATACGCTTTAAAATTGCGCACGCTCATGAAATGGCAACAATGTTTACAGGTTACCAATTTAGAGTTACAGAGGAGGTCTAGAGCTAGAATTATTGCTCTCGCTCTAATGTTCGTGGCGATACCTCGCATGCGCGGTACAAACACCGTTTACATATGCAAGTGCAACCTATGTATGCGTTCGCCCTGTGCGCAAGCACGGGGGGGGGGGGGGTGAGGATGCTTTAAAAAATGTTTCCATTATTTATTTTAATTTTAAAAAATTACTTTTACACTGTCCCTTTAATTAAATTTTTTTTTTAATCATTTCTATTGCTATCACAAAAAATGTGAACATCTTTTTTTTGCAGATAAATGGGTAGGGGTACCCCATACTCATTTACATATGGTGGGGGGGGCAGCATCTGGGGGCCCCCCTTATTAAAGGGGGCTTCCAGATTCCGATAAGCCCCCGCCCGCAAACCCCGACAACCAACGGCCAGGGTTGTCGGGAAGAGGCTCTTGTCCCCATCAACATGGGGACAAGGTGCTTTGGGGTGGAGGGCGCAGAGCCCCCCTGCCCCAAAGCACCCATGTTGAGGGCATGCGGCCTGGTACGGTCCAGGGGGGGGGGGCGCTCGCTCATCCCCACCCCCTTTCCTGCGTGCCCAGATGAGGGTCTGGTATGGATTTTGGGGGGGACCCTACGCCGGTTTTTCGGCGTTGGGGGTTCCTCTTAAAATCCATGCCTAGTATGCTCTTGGGGGAAACCCCATGCAAATTTTTTGCGGGGCGGGGGTCCCTTTTAAGACCCCTAGCACACAAGTCGCGCCTCAAGTCGGACCATCGTGATCCGACTTCTGGTGCGGCTTCTATTCAAATTAATGGGCTCCCATAGGGAGCCATTGATTTTGAATAGAGGCAGAAAACGCCGCTGAAAGCTAGCGTGAAAAAACGCACATTGACGTCAATGCAAAACGCAGAGAAAAACGGTGATTTTTTTTTACCTGACGTCAGGCCTGGCATTTTGCTTTTTTTTTTTGTAGACGCCCCGTGTGTATGAGGCAGAGTACAATTCAAATTTTATTCGAACCTCCTAATGAAATGATTTTAACATAGGACCCCTTATTTGATAGCAGCTTCACAAGTCTTGCATCCATTGAACTTGTGAGTTTTTGGAGAGTTTCTGCTTGAATTTGTTTGCAAGATGTCAGAATCGCCTCCCAGAGCTGCTGTTTGGATGTAAACTGCCCTCCCACCCTCATAGATCTTTTGCTTGCGGATGCTCCAAAGGTCCTCAATAGGGTTGAGGTCAGGGGAGGACGGAGGCCACACCATGACTTTCTCTCCTTTGATCCCCATAGCAGCCATTGATGCAGAGGTATTCTTTGCAGCATGAGATGGTGCATTGTCATGCATGAAGATGATTTTATTACGGAAAGCAAAGTTCTTCCTTCTGTACCAGGGAAGGACGTGGTCAGTCAGGACCTCCACATACTTTGCAGAGGTCATCTTTAGTTTTAGTTTTCTTTTTTTTAATTCTATTTTCACCTGGTGATCCAGCCAATAAGTCTGTTGTTGCACCCTTTATCCCAAAAGAAAAAAAAAACTGTTGCTTTAATTGCGTATAAAGGATTAGCTGGAGTTTAGCTTAAATTTGTTAGTGTATTTAAATCTGCTGGTACATTTAACACTCTCCTCCCCCAGGACTGACAATGCTGCTGTCTGCTGTGTATTCTGTGCTCCTTCATCCAGAGTTGGGGCATTCTAGTTCAGGAGGTGTGTTACTGGTAAGCTGCAATATATTATATAATTGGTTTTGGGTTTAATTCTGCTTTATTATTACTATACCACATTTGCCAGCTCTCCTCCTGCCCATTGCAATGGATTTTATGTGATAGACCGACACAAAGTGGCTCATAATTGTGAAGTGGAAGGAAAATGATAAATGGTTTTCAACGTTTTTTACAAATAAATATCTGAAAAGTGTGGGGGGCATTTGTATGGCGCCCCCCGGAGTCAACACTTTGTAGAACCGCCTTTCTCTGCCATTACAGCTGCAAGTCTTTTTGGGGAAGTCTCTGCCAGCTTTGCCCATCTAGAGAGGACATTTCTGCCCATTCTTCTTTGCAGAATCCCCCAAACTCTGTCAGATTGGATGGAGAGCGTCTGTGATCAGCAATTTTCAAGTCTTGCCACAGATTCTCCATTGGATTTAGGTCTGGACTGTGACTAATCTAAACCATTCCATTGTAGCTCTGGCTGTAGGTTTAGGGTCGTTGTCCTGCTGGAAGGTGAACCTCCGCCCCGGCCTCAAATCTTTTGCAGACTCTAACAGGTTTTCTTCTAAGATTGCCCTGTATTTGGCTCCACCCATCTTCTCATGAACTCTGACCAGCTTCCCTGTCCCTGCTGAAGAAAAGCATCCCCACACCATGATGCTGCCACCACCATGTTTCACGGTGGGGATGGGGTGTTCAGGGTGATGTGCAGTGTTAGTTTTCCGCCACACATAGCGTTTTGCTTTTAGGCCAAAAAGTAAAATTTTGGTCTCATCTGAGCAGAGCCCACATGTTTGCTGTGTCCCCCACATGGCTTCTCGCAAACTGCATATAGGACTTCTTATGATTTTTTTTCAGCAATGGCTTTCTTCTTGCCACTCTTCCATAAAGGGCAGATTTGTGGAGGGCACGACTAATAGTTGTCCTGTGGACAGATTCTCCCACCTGAGCTGTGGATCTCTGCAGCTCCTCCAGAGTTACCATGGACCTCTTTGCTGCTTCTCTGATGAACGCTCTCCTTGCCCGGCCGGTCAGTTTAGGTGGACAGCCATGTCTTGGTAGGTTTGCAGTTGTGCCACTCTTTCCATTTTCAAATGATGGTTTGAACAGAGCTCCGTGAGATGTTCAAAGCTTGGTAGATTTTTTCATAACCTAACCCTGCTTAAATCTCCTCCACAACTTTATCCCTGGCCTGTCTGGTGTGTTCCTTGGCCTTCATGATGCTGTTTGTTCACTAACTACCGGTTCACACAGGGGGCGACTTGTTAGGCGACCTAGTCGCCTGACAACTCGCGCTCTGTGCAGTACAATGGAACCGTTCTAATAGGAGTGACTCAAGTCGCTCCGGCTTAGAAAAAGGTTCTTGTACTACTTTGGGGCGACCTCAGAGCGACTTGCATTGACTTTTAGGCTCCATGCACACTGTATCTCAAAAACGACAGTTTTTCGTCGTTTTGGCGTTTTTTTATTAACAGCCCAAAAACGCCACTTTATTTTATCCTATGTGTCCATGCACACGTGGTCGTTTATTGTCTTTTATCAGCAGTGGCGTTTTTGGGCTGTTATCTGAACGCCCTGAACTGGCGTTCAAAAGTCGTTCTCCTGACCACAAAAAATAGCAGACGCCAGTAAACGCCGGTATATCGGCGTCTGGCGTTTTTTGCAGTCAATGGAAGCCAATGAAGAAAAAAAAACGCCCACGCCCAAAAACGCCGCTAAATGCCGGTAAACGCCGGCGTCTATTGGCGTCTGGCATTTTTTGCAGTCCTCAATGGAAGCCAATGAAGTAAAAAAAAACTCCCAAAAATGCCGCTAAACGCTGCTTACAAAACACTGCAAATAGAACGTTTTGTGAGCAGCGTCTCCTGCCCGACGCTGAAAGAGCCCTATAGCGTCCAGCGTGCATGGAGCCTTATACAAAAGGCGTTTGCAAGCTGCGCTGAAGTTACGCTGCACCGGACGGCTTCAAGAATCGGGCGACTTTGAAGCCGCCCCTGTGTGAACCGGCACTAAGGTTCTCTAACAAACCTCCGAGGGCTTCACAGAACTGCTGTATTTATACTGAGATTAAATTACACACAGGGGGACTCTATTTACTGATTAGGTGATTTCTGAAGGCAATTGGTTCCACTAGATTTTAGTTAGGGGTATCGGACCCAAGGGGGGCGCCATACAAATGTACCCCCCACCCTTTTCACAGATTTATTTGTAAAATATTTCCCTTCCACTTCACAATGATGAGCCACTTTGTGTTGGGCTATGACATAAAATCCCTACGTTTTTGGTTGTAACATCACAGAATGTGGGAAAATTTAGAGGGGTATGAATACTTTTTCCCGACACTGTAAGGTTCCTTATCTTCTTGCACCCGCAGACCCCAGCATCGCTCATGCCACTGTATTCAGTATTGCAGCGACCCCCATGTCATTGCTCACTGAGCTGATGGCAGCTAAAGGATATCTGCTTGTCTTTGTGGTCTGTAGAAAATTCTAGAAGGATCCACATGACATTCTTCCCTCCTCTTCAGAATCCCAATTAACAGGTTTTGCTTCATTTCGCGATCTCCAGGCGATGTTCACACTTTTTTTAATTGACCAAAAAAACCCCAGAAATGCTGTATTGCGATAACTGCAAAAAAAGTGTGAATTTTGAATAAAGAATTCCTTGCAACAGACAGAGTTGCCCGCCACCTTAACCACTTGACGACCGCCCGCCGTGGCTTTAAGTGGCCCGTTATCGCAAACCACTGTCATGCGACGGCGCCCGCGATAACGAGTATTGTGAGGGTACGCGAGCCGCCGGAGGTGTGCTCACGCACTCACTGTGTTCCGGGGGGGGGGCAGGGAGCGGGTAGGGCAGACTCGATCCCCGCCAGCTGCCCGCGATGCCCCCCCCCCCACAGTAAGAGAATGGAGGTCGGTGTATGTAAACATGGATCTCCGTTCTGACAGAGGGGGAAGGGCGGTGATCGCAGGCTTCCTGTATATGGAAGCCGTGATCACTCCCCTCCCCCTGCCAGCCCAGCCCCCATACAGTTAGAACACACTGAGGGAACACAGTTAACCCTTAGAGCGCATTTACGGTAACCGTCACTTCCCCAACTCGACCTAACCCGCGAGATTCCCAATTGACACAAGGGAGTCACACAAGATTGACATACCCCCGACCCGACCGTCCCCCTCCCCTCACTAGTGCCGAAGGTATATGTCCTTCGGACGCTAGTGGCGGGAAGGGGGAGACAGTCTTGCCTCTAGGTACAAATGTATGTGGCTGGAGGTAAGAGAATGACACCCCCCCCCCCGTAGCGCCCGTCGACCGCCCCTAGCTCAGACGGGATGGGCGAGGGACGGGGGGGGGGCC
>BLSH010360722.1:15780-28565 GCA_018402905.1 Glandirana rugosa | reverse complement strand
TCCCCTTTCTCCCCCATTCTGATGCTCGGTTTGAACTTTAGCAAGTCGCCTTCACCACGTCCAGATGCCTAAATGCATTGAGTTGCTGCCATGTGATTGGCTGATTAGGAATTTGTGCTACCAAGCAATAGAACAGGTGTACCTAATAAAGTGGCCTATGGGTGTTATGGGCGATTAGCTCCAAGTGAAGAATTTTCAAACAGGTAATATTGCCGTATGCAAGGATAAGGGTTTCCTGCCCAAGTTTATTTGGTCAGCAAATAAAGATAACAGAAAGGCTTCCCTCGTGGGGGTAGAAAACAGTCCCAAAACAAAAGTCCATTAAATGAATACAAGTCCTGCAGGCCTGTTCCCTCACAGCCGGCTCCTTCTCTCTCAGCACCACCACTGATTATACCCCCCAGGTCAGGCAAAATTATACCCCAGCTGGGGAGCAAGGTGTGACCAGTGCTTAGCCCCTTGCTGCCTACAGACCTCTCCCTGACACCCATTTAACCACTTGCCAATGGCCCGCCGCAGCATGAGGGCGGCAGAGTGTCTCGTTATCGCAAACTGCCGTCACCTGACCAGTATTGTGAGCACACGGCGCTGGAGACACGCTTACACCCTCACTGTGTTCCGGGGGGCAAGGGAGCGGGTAGGGCGGACTCGATCGCCGCCGGCTACCCGCGATCCCCCCAGAGCGACAGAAGGGAGGTCTGTGTATGTAAAGACGGATCTCCGTTCTGACAGAGGGGAAAGGGCTGCGATCGCAGGCTTCCTGTATATGGAAGCCGTGATCACTCCCCTCCCCCTGCCAGCCCAGCCCCCATACAGTTAGAACACACTGAGGGAACACAGTTAACCCTTAGAGCGCCCAATCCAGCTCAACCCCTTCACTGCCAATGGCATTTATACAGTAATCAATGCATTTTCATAGCACTGATCGCTGTATAAATGCCAATGGTCCCAAAAAAAGTGTCCAAATGGTCCGACATGTCTGCTGCAATATCGCAGTCCCGATAAAAATCGCAGATCGCCGCCATTACTAGTAAAATATATAAAAAAATAAAAACCCCATAAATGAATTTTCATAATTCGTAAACCGATCCCCGCCAGCTGCCCGCGATGCCCCCCCCACGGTGAAAGAACGGAGGTCGGTGTAAGTAAACACGGATCTCCGCCCTGACAGAGGGGGAAGGGCGGTGATCACAGGCTCCCTGTATATGGGAGCTGTGATCACCCCCCTCCCCCTGCCAGCCCAGCCCCCATACAGTTAGAACACACTGAGGGAACACAGTTAACCCTTAGAGCGCCCCCTCCAGGTCAACCCCTTCACTGCCAATGGCATTTACACAGTAATCAGTGCATTTTTATAGCACTGATCGCTGTATAAATGGTCCCAAAAAAGTGTCCAAATGGTCCGACATGTCCGCTGCAATATCGCAGTACCGCTAAAAATCGCAGATCACCGCCATTACTAGTAAAATATAAAAAAAATTAAAAACCCAATAAATTAATTTTCATCATTCGTAAACGATGCAACTTTTGCACAAGCCAATCAATAAACGCCGACTGCGATTCTTTGTTACCAAAAATATAAGGAAGAATATAAATCGGCCAAAACCGATGAAAAAAAGTGTTTTTTTTATTTATTTTTTTTGGATTTGTATTTTAGCAAAAATAAGAAAAATTGTTGTTTTTTTTTTGCAAAATTGTCGCTCTTCTTTTGTTTATAGCGGTGATCAGAAATGACGCAGAGGGGATCAAATACCACCAAAAGAAAGCTCTGTTTGTGGGGAGAAAAGAACGCAAATTTCGTGTGGGTACAACGTCGCACCACCGCGCAATTGTCAGTTAAAGCGACGCAGCGCCGAATCGCAAAAAGTGCTCTGATCCTAAAGGGGGAAATCCTTCCGGGGCTGAAGTGGTTAAAGGGAATCAGTCACCATGGGGCTTATGCCATAACCCAAACATGTCATGTGAATAAAAGGGTGTGCTATAGCTCATACCCCCAACTCCCTGAGATGGGAACGAGGGACACCTATTAGTAAAAGTAGGTAGGCATAGGACACACCCCCTGCCACGCCCCTTTAATGGAGAATTATAAAAATGATTAGTTAAAGAAGTTGTATACCCAGGCAATAGAAACAAGACAAAGGCATAATGTGCTAGTATGCACTGCATACTAGCTCATTATGAAATACCTTGGAACGAAGATCTGTCAGGGCTGCTCGGTCCCCTCTGAGGGAGCGGACATCTTCCCTCGGATCTTGCTCCCGGGTACACGGGCAAGGGTACACTTTCCGGCAAGGTGCCATTTTCCATCTTGCTCCTTGGTAGGTTCGGGAATCTGTACTAGCAAGATTTGGGATGTTTGCTTCTTTTCTTGGGAATACTGGAAAGTATCCCAACCTCATGGTTCTTGGTTCTTCCAGTCCTTCCTAGATTGTGTTTGGACATAGTTGTATAGGTATCAGGACCCGGGTCTGAATCTACAACCTCTACTGTGTCTGGCGATGTCCACTTTTTCTGAGCCACCTAGGATGCTAGACAGCTCTCTGGACAATTCCTTGAATGATCCTGGCCCTCCCATGAACTTCCTATTTTAGCCACGCCTTTGCACTTCCTGTTTGACAGATTATTGTGCTCTCTCCAGCCAATATCTTGTCACTCCTCCTGCCAGCCATATCTTTGCTACCACTTGTTACTGAACCTGGGCCTTGGCTTGTTCCTCGACTACACTTCTGTTTGATACCAACCTGCAGTCACTTGTTACCGACCATTGGCTTGTTTGCTGACTACACTTCTGCTTGAACCCAACCTGCAGTCACTTGTTACCAACCATTGGCTTGTTTGCTGACTACACTTCTGCTTGATCCCAACCTGCAGTCACTTGTTACTGACCATTGGCTTGTTTGCTGACTACACTTCTGCTTGAACCCAACCTGCAGTCACTTGTTACCGACCATTGGCTTGTTTGCTGACTACACTTCTGCTTGATCCCAACCTGCAGTCACTTGTTACCGACAATTGGCTTGTTTGCTGACTACACTTCTACTTGATCCCAACCTGCAGTCAATTGTTACCGAAAATTGGCTTGTTTGCTGACTACACTTCTGCTTGATCCCAACCTGCAGTCACTTGTTACCGACCATTGGCTTGTTTGCTGACTACACTCCTGCTTGATCCCAACCTGCAGTCACTTGTTACTGACCATTGGCTTGTTTGCTGACTACACTTTTGCTTTATCCCAACCTGCAGTCACTTGTTACCGACCATTGGCTTGTTTGCTGACTACACTTCTGTTTGATCCCAACCTGCAGTCACTTGTTACCGACCATTGGCTTGTTTGCTGACTACACTTCTGCTTGATCCCAACCTACAGTCACTTGTTACCAACCATTGGCTTGTTTGCTGACTACACTTCTGCTTGATCCCAACCTGCAGTCATTTGTTACCGACTATTGGCTTGTTTGCTGACTACACTTCTGCTTGATCCCAACCTGCAGTCATTTGTTACCGACCATTGGCTTGTTTGCTGACTACACTTCTGCTTGATCCCAACCTGCAGTCACTTGTTACTGACCATTGGCTTGTTTGCTGACTACACTTTTGCTTTATCCCAACTTGCAGTCACTTGTTACCGACCATTGGCTTGTTTGCTGACTACACTTCTGCTTGATCCCAACCTGCAGTCACTTGTTACCAAACATTGGCTTGTTTGCTGACTACACTTCTGCTTGCTCCCAACCTGCAGTCACTTGTTACCAACCATTGGCTTGTTTGCTGACTACACTTCTGCTTGAACCCAACCTGCAGTCACTTGTTACTGACCATTGGCTTGTTTGGTGACTACACTTCTGCTTGATCCCAACCTGCAGTCACTTGTTACCAACCATTGGCTTGTTTGCTGAATACACTTCTGCTTGAACCCAACCTGCAGTCACTGGTTACCAACCATTGGCTTGTTTGCTGACTACACTTCTGTTTGATCCCAACCTGCAGTCACTTGTTACCGACCATTGGCTTGTTTGCTGACTACACTTCTGCTTGATCCCAACCTACAGTCACTTGTTACCAACCATTGGCTTGTTTGCTGACTACACTTCTGCTTGATCCCAACCTGCAGTCATTTGTTACCGACTATTGGCTTGTTTGCTGACTACACTTCTGCTTGATCCCAACCTGCAGTCACTTGTTACCAAACATTGGCTTGTTTGCTGACTACACTTCTGCTTGATCCCATCCTGCAGTCACTTGTTACCAAACATTGGCTTGTTTGCTGACTACACTTCTGCTTCATCCCAACCTGCAGTCACTTGTTACCAAACATTGGCTTGTTTGCTGACTACACTTCTGCTTGATCCCATCCTGCAGTCACTTGTTACCGACCATTGGCTTGTTTGCTGACTACGCTTCTGCTTGCTCCCAACCTGCAGTCACTTGTTACCAACCATTGGCTTGTTTGCTGACTACACTTCTGCTTGCTCCCAACCTGCAGTCACTTGTTACCAACCATTGGCTTGTTTGCTGACTACACTTCTGCTTGCTCCCAACCTGCAGTCACTTGTTACCGACCATTGGCTTGTTTGCTGACTACACTTCTGCTTGAACCCAACCTGCAGTCACTTGTTACCGACCATTGGCTTGTTTGCTGACTACACTTCTGCTTGATCCCATCCTGCAGTCACTTGTTACTGACCATTGGCTTGTTTGCTGACTATGCTTCTGCTTGATCATTACCTGCTAAATCTGCTACGGTGAGGCGATCCTGAGGACCATGACCTGGTACTGACTCGCAGCAAAACCCATCTCCACCATCAGGAGCTCTGGTGAATAACGGTTAGTACTTAGACCTCGCACCTTGGGCAAGCCCGTGTCATCCACCTGGGTGACCTGCTTCAGTACTTATCCAGATGGTCGGTAAGAACCTGTCTACTGCTATAGCTACTGGTCTCCTAGCCTGGCCCCTCACTGTGAAAATACGGGTCGACTATGAGACATGCCTAAATGATGATGAACAATAGCCTATGTGTAAACCAACACCTTATGCAGTCCCAGGGAAGTGCTTTTTTTGGTTCCGAAATGCGAAATGAAGGCCCATGTATTGTATTGTCATATATTGCACATTTAAAAGCATATTATAGCTGGTTATCATGCAGTCAGTCTTGTACAGATTAATTCTATACAGCAGGGGTCTCCAAACTTTCTAAACAAAGGGCTAGTTTACTATCCTTCAAATTTTAGGAGGGCCGCACTGTGGCTAGTGGGAGTAAACCATCCCCAATGACTGGTATTAGGGGGAATAATAGTCCACCATCATTGGTATCAAGGGGATGAGTAATGCCCCATCATTGGTATCAGTGGAAGGAATAGTACCCCATCATTGGTGTCAGTGGGAGGAATAGTGCCCCATCATTGGTGTCAGTGGGAGGAATAGTGCCCCATCATTGGTATCAGTGGGAGGAATAGTACCCCATCATTGGTGTCAGTGGGAGGAATAGTGTCCCATCTTTGGTGTCAATGGGAGGAACAGAGTTCCATCATCAATGTCAGTGGGAGGAAACGTGACCCACTGTTGGTGTCAGTGGCAGGAACTATGCCCTACTGTTGCTGACGGGAGGGGGGGGATAGCACCCCAAGGGCCAGGTAAAAGCAGGCAAAGGGCCACATCTAGAGAGTTTGGAGACCACAGCTATACAGTGACTGTTTTAAAACTACACTATATTGTCAAAAGTATTGGGACACCTGCCTTTAAACGCACAAGAACTTTAATGGCATCCCAGTCTGAGTCTGTAGGGTTCAATATTGAGTTAGCCCATCCTTTGCAGCTATAACAGCTTCAACTCTTCTGGGAAGGCCGCCCACAAGGTTTAGGAGTGTCTATGGGAATGTTTGACCGTTCTTCCAGAAGAGCATTTGTGAAGTCAGGGACTGATGTTGGATGGGAAGGGGCCATCCCCAAACTGTTCCCACGAAGTTGGAAGCATGAAATTGTCCAAAATGTCTTGGTATGCTGATGCCTTAAGAGTTCCCTTCACTGGAACTAAGGGGCCAAGCCCAATCCCTGAAGAACAACTCCACACCATAAACACCCCTCCACCAAATGATTTGGACCAGTGCACAAAGCAAGGTCCATAAAGATATGGATGAGCGAGTTTGGGGTGGAGGAACTTGACTGGCCTGACCTCAACCCGAAAGAACACCTTTGGGATGAATTAAAGCAGAGACTGCAAGCCAGGCCTTCTTGTCCAACATCAGTGCCTGACCTCACAAATGCGCTTCTGGAAGAATTGTCAAACATTCCCATAGACACTCCTAAACCTTGTAGACGTATGTCCCTCAGACCCTTTCCCCCTCCTGTGTAGATGTAAACAGAGGGGATGAGGAGGCATCTTCGCTCCGCTCAAGGACACAGCCGGTGTTCTGTCAAATTAGCAAACTCATCAAAATCTCCATCCAGAAATGACGCGGTTGGAGTTTTCGATGGGTTGGCTAATTTGACAGAGCACTGGCACCACGAGACGCATATAAAACCTGAGCAACGCATGCGACTCGTTTCTCCATACAGGAGCCTGCATCTTGAAGCTGTCATTACCAACAAAGGATTTTGTACCAAGTATTAAATACATTTCAGTTAGCGGGTTCAATACTTTTTCCCTGTGTCCTTCCTTTTTATTACACAGAACTTCATTTCTTCTATTTGTTTTGGTGTCTTTGTATGTATGGCTTGCATGGGTTGTTACTGACGTGGTGACAATTTCATGTTAATAGCACCTTTAACAATATACTTACCTAGAAAAATGGTGACGGGTTCAATACTTATTTTACCCGCTGTATAATATAAATACATGAGGGGAGGCCAATAAGTTCTTACCCTCACCATGATCTAGATCAGCCATTCTCAACCAAGGTTCCGTGGAACCCTGGGGTTCCTCCAGAGGTCGCTAGGAGTTTCTTGAGCTGTGGCTGCTGAACCACCTATTTCATGATGCCTACAGAGTTCAAGGTTCAGCGCCACTTAGCAATGGCAGCAGCATGACACCAAATATATTTTTAGCTGTCTTTAACCACTTGCCGACCGCCGATCGGCGTCTGACGGCGGCAAAGTGGCTCGTTCCCGCAAAACGCCGTCATACGACGGCGGCTGCGGGAACGAGCTTAGTGAGCGCGGGCGCGCCGCCGGAGGCGCGCCCGCACGCTCACTGTGTTCGGGGAGGGCCAGGGAGCGGGTGCGGTGGCTTCGATTGCTGCCGGCTACCCGCGATGGCCCCCCCGGAGCGAAGGAGCGGAGGTCCGTGTAAGTAAACACGGACCTCCGCTCTGTGAGAGGGGGAAGGGCTGTGACCACTTCCCTTCCCCTGTTAGGGCAGTCCCCCCACAGTTAGAACACGCCCAGGGAACACAGTTAACCCTTAGAGCGCCCCCTGCAGGTTAACCCCTTCACTGCCAATGGCATTTACACAGTAATTAGTGCATTTTTATAGCACTGATCGCTGTATAAATGCCAATGGTCCCAAAAAAGTGTCAAAATGGTCCGACATGTCCGCTGAAATATCGCAGTACCGCAAAAAAACGCAGATCGCCGCCATTATTAGTAAAAAATTTTAAAAAAATAAAAACCCCAAAAATGAATTCTCATCATCCGTAAACGCGACCACTTTTGCGCAAACCAATCAATAAACGCCGATTGCGTTTTTTTTATCGCAAATATGAGGAAGAATATAAATCGGCCAAAAACGGTGAAAAAAAATGTTTTTTTATATTTTTTTTTTGGATTTGTATTTTAGGAAAAAGTAAGAAATTTGGGTTTTTTTGCAAAATTGTTGCTCTTCTTTTGTTTATAGCGGCGATCAGAAATGACGCAGAGGTGATCAAATACCACCAAAAGAAAGCTCTATTTGTGGGAAAAAAAGGACGCAAATTTCGTTTGGGTACAACATCGCACGACCGCGCAATTGTCAGTTAAAGCGACGCAGCGCCGAATCGCAAAAAGGGCTCCGGTCCTAAAGCTGGAAATCCTTCCGGGGCTGAAGTGGTTAAAGGTGGCATTCTGAGCACCACTTTAAGGGGGACATTCTTCCTATTGACCACCAATATAAGGAGCATTGTTCCTATTGAGCCCTGATGAATTGGTTTTAGTAAGGGTTCCTTGAGACATGATAGTTATTTTTGGGGTTCCTCTAGGGCAGTGATCCTCAACTCCGGTCCTCAGGACCCACTAACAGGCCAGGTTTGCAGGATAACTGAAATATATCACAGGTGATATCATTTGCTGCTCAGTGATTGCAGTATTCTAGTCTGCATCTCCCCAAGGTAATACTTAAAATCTGGCCTGTTGGTGGGTCCTGAGGACCGGAGTTGAGAACCACCGCTCTAGGGTTAAAAGGTTGAGAAAGCCTGATCTAGATGGATGTGCTAGGGATCTGAAATTTTGCCGGTTTATTGGTGGATATCTTAGTGATAGGCATGCCAATTTTTGTTTTTGTAGGTCGTGGTGAATTATAGTTAGAGCCAAGAGAAATGGAGTAGGTGTCATTCCGGACAAAGTTGGATACCAAGCCGAGATTAATGGATGAATGGGGCACCTTTGCCTTTTTGGGCGGGGTGATGAAGCATGTTTCCATGTTTTACTTATTTCTTTAGTCTCAGGATCATCGATATACCCAGCTTTCACCCATGGTCCATACACGGCTGACATCTCTTCATGGATTATTTGGGCAGATTCCCCTTGAAGATGGAGGTTGGAGGAACCTGATCACGGCTCGGTATTCAACTTTGTCCGGCATGACACCTACTCCATTTCTCTTGGCTCTAACTATAATTCATCACGACCTACAAAAACGAAGAATGCCATGCACATTACTATGCTATCCACCTATAAACCTGCAAAAAATCAGATCCCTGGCGCATCCATCTAGATTATGGTGAGGGTAAGAACTTCCCCCCCCCCCCCCCCCGCATAGAGATAGTTGAGTCAAATCTGGTTTTTGTTTCTTGAAGTTTCTTCAGTGTCGGTGTACAGAGGAGGGCTGGCAGCCTTAGGCCTGGGGGGCAAGTCTAGTCAAGTGGCCCATTGAACCACCGAATCAGCTCACCACCCATGCCCACCTGGTTTTAGAATGGATATTGATGTTATAAAGCAAGACAAATGTGATACAATGTGGTAACAATTTAATGTTAATAGCAACAAAGGAGGTTTAACAAAAATAATGCGTCAATGCAGCCTCACCAGTGCCCATCAACGCAGCCTCACCAGTGCCCATCAACGCAGCCTCACCAGTGCCCATCAATGCAGCCTCATCAGTGTCCATCAATGCAGCCTTGCCAGTGCCGATCAGTGCAGCCTGATCAGTGCCCATCAATGCAGCTCATCAGTGCCCATCAATGCAGCTCATCAGTGCCCACCAATGCAGCCTCACCAGTGCCCATCAATGCAGCCTCACCAGTGCCCATCAACGCAGCCTCACCAGTGCCCATCAACGCAGCCTCATCAGTGTCCATGAATGCAGCCTCACCAGTGCCCACCAATGCAGCCTCACCAGTGCCCATCAATGCAGCCTCATCAGTGCCCATCAATGCAGCCTCATCAGTGCCCACCAATGCAGCCTCACCATTGCCCATCCAATGCAGCCTGCAATGCAGAGAGAGGAGAGCTGCTGGATTACACAGAGCGGGGATCTCCCGCATACCTGGCGCACCCGCTCTCATATGAAGACCCACCTCCTGGACCCCCCCCCCCCCCAGAGGCAGCCCAATGGGCCCAGCAGGATCCATGGTAGGGCCGGCCCTGGCCCCTACTTCCTTCCTCCACTAAAAAGAAAAAAGTGTGAGCTGGCAGCGGCCGAAGGCCATTTTGAAAGTAAGTTAGGGTGGCCTGGGGGGCAATTGCCACCCAGCCCAGCCCTCCCCTGTCGGTGTAGCCAAAACTTTTTATTTTTATTTTGGACAGAATATGGATTGGTTAAAACTTGTACAATTGTATTCACTTCATATGAACTCTGATGCCTGCTAATTATAATTGGAATAGAGAGCAGAGCGCTCCGAAGTTCTAAGAAAAGCTCATTGTGTGTTATTCCTTTGATCGAAGTACAAACATAATCAAGGTGGAAAAATCACTCGGCAGATAACTGCATACATCCTCCTTACTGAATATGTTCTTCATAAATGGTGTTTTTGTGAAGATTTCCAGTTTTTATCAATTGCATTTGTTTGAATTTATATGTATTATTAGTACAGGAAAGCAGACAATGTACACTACATTGTCAAAAGTATCGGGACACCTGCCTTTACACGCACATGAACTTTAATGGCACCCCAGTCTAAAGCCTCGTACACACGGGACGACGATCGTACGTACGATCGTCTCAAATCGTATGTTGCATAATGTAACTTGCATACTGACTGCACTACACGATCGTACGACCGCAGAAGAACGTCCAGGTGCATGTAATTAGTATCCGGCCGTTCCTGACTTCTGAGCATGCGTGTTTTGCACAATACAACTTGTTGTACCAACTGCTCTGTACACACGATACAACGGTCGTATGAGAGCTTGTTGGTACGACCAAGTTTTCTAGTTTGCTCATACAACTCCCTTGTTCGACCGTCGTATGTCGGCTGTTCTAATCGCGCATACAAACGATCGATATCACATACAACGGTCATTCGTACGACCTGTTGTATAAAGCCTCGTACACACGGGGGATGACGATCGTACATACGATCGTCTCAAATCGTATGTTGGATAATGTAACTTGCATACTAGGGTTGCCACGTCATCCCTTTAATCCAGGTAGTTCTGAGGCTAATTGAATGCAGATGAGGCACCAAGTGAGTTTAATTACCACCTTAATCAGCCACAGAACAACCTGTGTAATTAATATGTGTCCTGGATTAAAGGGATGATGTGGCAACCCTATTGCATACTGACTGCACTACACGATCGTACGACCACGGAAAGAACGTTCAGGTGCATGTAATTAGCATCCGGCCGTTCCTGACTTCTGAGCATGCGTGTTTTGCACAATACAACTTGTTGTACCAACTGCTCTGTGCACACGGTACAACGGTCGTATGAGCGCTTGTTGGTACGACCAAGTTTTCTAGTCTGCCCATACAACTCCCTTGTATGACCGCCGTATGTTCGGCTGTTCTAATCGCGCATACGAACGATCGATTTCGCATACAACGGTCGTATGAGCGCTTGTTGGTACGACCAAGTTTTCTAGTTTGCTCATACAACTCCCCTTGTACGACCATCGTAGGTCGGCTGTTCTAATCGCGCATACGAACGATCGATTTCGCATACAACGGTCGTTCATACGACCTGTTGTATACGATCGTCGTCCCGTGTGTACGAGGCTTAAGTCTTGAGGTGGCCCACCCTTTGCAGCTATAACAGCTTCACCTCTTCTGGGAAGGCCGTCCACAAGGTTTAGGAGTGTCTATGGGAATGTTTGACCGTTCTTCCAGAAGCCCATTTGTGAGGTCAGGCACTGATGTTGGATGAGAAGGTCTGGCTCACAGTCTCCACTCTAATTCATCCCAAAGGTGTTCTATAGGGTTGAGGTCAGGACTCTGTGCAGGCCAGTCAAGTTCCTCCACCCCAAACTCATCCACGTCTTTATGGACCTTGCTTTGTGCACTGTGTGCAGTGATGTTGGAACAGGAAGGGGCCATCCCCAAACTCTTCCCACAAAGTTGGGAGTGTGAAATTGTCCAAAATGTCTTGGTATGCTGATGCTTTAAGAGTTCCCTTCACTGGAGCTAAGGGGCCAAACCCATGAACTTTAGGCCCCATGCATGCAGGATGTTTAAAAAAATGTTATAAAAATGTCGGTAGCCGTGGGTGGGAACTCGGCTCCCCAGGGGGCAACTCTTCAAGCTTCCTATGACTCTACAACAGATGAGAAAGTTCTCCTACTTGTAGGTGAACCCCCAATATCTCTGGGAATGACAATTGTATCTTTTCTAGTAGTGCTTCTTATACCTAACCGAAGTAATGCTCTTATACTTTTGTATTATGTACCAGAAACTGCTACAATTCTCTGTTATTGGGAGAAAAAAAAATTCAATAAAGATTTTGTGAAAAAAAAAAAAAAAAATGTCAGTAGCTTTTTTGAGCGTTTTTACATTAGTGCAGTGGTTCTCAACTCCTGCCCTCGGGACCCTCTAACACAGTGTTCCCCAACCCAGTCCTCAAGGCCCACCAACAGGTCATGTTTTCAGGATTTCCATTATTTTGCACAGGTGATTTGATCAGTTTCACTGCCCAATGCCCCGTACACACGGGACGACGATCGTGTTCAACACGTCGTACTCACGACCGTTGCATGCAGAATCGTTCGTCTGTGGCGGCACTGTCAACAGTTGAACGTACGACGGCGCACAAATCGTGTTATGTTGAAACAACTTGTGTCGACGAGATGTGTGCTGAGTTGCCAGCATACGCTCGAACAACTGTGCTGGTTCAAAACATCAGACGTGTATGTTGAGGGTGCTTGCTGGCAGCATGCAAGTTGACAACTGTCACGGCGGTGTCTGCTTGCTAAGACGTACGTTGCCAGCACTCATGCTGCACAACTTGTGCTAGCAGCAGGGCACACATGCCCCGTAACCCGTCACTTTGACTAGTTTAGTGGACACGTTTTATTACCTTTAGGACTTTTGTACTGGACAACCACCCGGAACTCCTGACCCAACCCCTTGTGACACAATCTCCCAGGGCTCCCGTCCTCAACTCTTGGTGACGTGATTACATTTTTGCGAGTTTTTTCGATGACTGTAAAAAAAAAAAAAAA
>BLSH010360721.1:255532-267059 GCA_018402905.1 Glandirana rugosa | reverse complement strand
ACCCCCCCCCCCCCCCCCCAGTTAGAACACACAAAATCGCAGATTGCCGCCATTACTAGGGAAAAAAAAAATAAAATAGTAAAAACGCCATAAATCAATTCCCACAGTTTGTAGACGCTATTTGCACAAACCAATCAATATACGCCGATTGCGTTTTTTTTTTTTTTTTTTACCAAAAATATGTAGAAGAATATATATCGGCCAAAACTGATGAATAATTTTCTTTTTTATATTTTTTTTTTTGGATATTTATTATTGCAAAAAAGTAAAAAATGGTTTCAAAATCGTCGCTCTTTGTTTGTTTATAGTGCAAAAAATAAAACCCACAGAGGTGATCAAATACCACCAAAAGAAAGCTCAATTTGTGGGGAAAAAATTATAAAAATGTTGTTTGGGTACAACGCCGCACGACCGCGCAATTGTCATTCAAAATGCGACAGAGCTGAAAGCCTAAAATTGGTCTGGGCAGGAGGGGGGTTTAAGTGCCCAGTAAGCAAATGGTTAAGCTAAGACAAAAAAAAATGGAAGCTGAGAAGCTGATTGGTTTCTATGCAGAACTGCACCAGATTTTGCACTCTCCAGTTTTAGTAAATCTCCCTCATATTGTCCTAAAATACTACCACTTGGTATAGTGTCCAGCCGTGTCCAGCCCTTGCGTATTTTAAGCTGTCATAGACTTTGACAGGCTGAAGACACCGGGATTTGGCGCACAGGGCCATAACCAACCCGTGTGGGCATGTACCCTTACTTTCTTGATTATACTAATAGAAAGAAGTTACAGCAATGTGTTTGCTTTCCGAAAGCTAAACTATGGACAGTACAACATGTACAGTGAGGAAAATAATTATTTGAGCCCCTGCAGATTTTGTAAGTTTGCCCACTTACAAAGAAATGAAGGGTCTATCATTTTTATCATAGGTGTATTTTACTTGATCGCATAGGCATGCACACATGGGGTGGCAGGTGTGCCTGGGCACACCCTAATTACCCTGTACTGTGCAGATTCCCCCTGCTGCCTGGCTGCAGAGAAAGAGACTCAGGAATATCTTTCTCTGTGCCTCTTTCTCTGTCTCAAAAGTGAGACATCAGGGGTCTGGTTAGACCCCTGATATTTCACCAAAGCCCCCCAGCAGGGCTCCTAAAAATAAATTCTAAAAAAAAAAATAATAATAATGAATATTAAGTTTGTAGTGCAAGAACAAATTGGAAAAGATACATTACTATGCGCATATATGGTAAGGAAAAAGGGTGCCTTTCTCTCTTTTTTTTTTTTTTATTTTTTTTATTTCTGTATGTTATGTTAATTGATGTCTGTGATTGTGTTGTTATGGAAAAAGAATAATAAAGAATATTTGATTAAAAAATAATAATAATAAAATATAATATTGTAAAAAATAATAAAAAAACTAAATAGTAAAAATAAAAATTAATTACTGACACCCATATCTTGTGGTGCACACCCTAATGCAGTGGTTCTCAACTCCGGTCCTCAGGACCCACCAACAGGCCAGATTTTAAGTATTACCTTGGAGAGATGCAGACTAGAATACTGCAATCACTGAGCAGCAAATGATATCACTTGTGATGTATTTCAGTTATCCTGCAAACCTGGCCTGTTAGTGGGTCCCGAGGACAGGAGTTGAGAACCACTGCCCTAATGCAATGGGCTGCGCACACCTATGCATGATAGAGACAGAATATCAACCAAAAATGCAGAAAAAAAAAAACACACAATGCTAATATAAATTGTTTTGCAGTTCAGTGAGTAAAATAAGCATTTGATCCCCAACCAACCGACAATAATTCTGGCTTCCACAGACTGACTACAGTAGGTGCTCATGTGGTACACAGATTCGTCCTGTCAATGTAAAGCCTCGTACACACGGGACGACGATCGTACGTACGATTATCGCAAATCGTATGTTGGATAATATAACTTGCATACTGACTGCACTACACGGTCGTACAACCACAGAAGAACGTTCAGGTGCATGTAATTAGCATCCGGCCGTTCCTGACTTCTGAGCATGCGTGTTTTGCACAATACAACTTGTTGTACCAACTGCTCTGTACACACGATACAACGGTCGTATGAGCGCTTGTTGGTACGACCAAGTTTTCTAGTCTGCTCATACAACTCCCCTTGTACGACCGTTGTACGTTCGACTGTTCTAATCGCGCATACGAACGAGCGATTTCGCATACAGCGGTCGTTAGTACGACCTGTTGTATACGATCGTCGTCCCGTGTGTACGAGGCTTTAGAAGGAGATCCTAAGGACAACTCGTTATGTGTATAAAAGTCACCGGTCCACAGAATCTTTCTTCATTCAATCCTGACCATCATAGGCAACACCAAAGGGCTGTCAATAGACGTCAGGGAGAAGATTGTAGACCTGCACAAGGCTGGAATGGGCTACAAGACCATCAGCAAGAAGCCATCAATCGGCCTCGGTCTGGAGCTCCATGCAAGGTTTCACCTCATGGGGTGAGGATGGTCATGAGAAAAGTGAGGGATCAGCACAGAACTACACAGGAGGAGCTTGTGAATGATCTCAAGGCAGTTGGGACCTCAGCCACCAAACAAACCATTGGTAACACAATACCCACCATGGATTGAAATCCCGCAAGGTCCCCCTTCTCAGGAAGACACATGGTACAGCCCGTCTGAAGTTTGCCAATGAACATCTAAATGATTCAGAGAAGGACGGTTGCTGTGGTCAGATGAGACCAGAATGTAGCTATTTGGCATTAACTCGACTCTCTGTTTGGAGGAAGAAAAATGCTGACTATGACCCTGAGAACACCATCCCTACAGTCAAGCATGGAGATGAAAACATGATGCTTTGGGGCGGCTGTTTCTCTGCTTAAGGTACAGACCAACTTTGCCGCATTGAGGGGCCAAGGGACGGGGCCATGTATTGTACAGTCTTGGATGAGAACCTTCTTCCCTCCCGAACACTGAAGATGGGTCGTGGATGGGTCTTCTAGCATGACAATGACCCAAAACATACCTCCAAGGCAACAAAGGAGTGGCTCATGAAGAAGCACATTAAGGTCATGGAGTGGCCTAGCCAGTCCCCAGACCTTAATCCTATAGAAAATGTATGGAGGGAGCTGAAACTTCGAGTTGCCAAGCGACAGCCAAGAAACTTTAATGATTTAGAGAAGATCTGTAAAGAAGAGTGGACCAAAATCCCTCCTGAGATGTGCAAACCTGGTAACCAACTACAAGAAACGTCTGACCTCTGTGCTCGCCAACAAGGGTTTCTCCACCAAGTACTAAGTCATGTTTTGCTTGGGGATTAAGTATTTATTTTACTCACTGAACTGCAACTCAATTTACAACATTTGTATCATGCGTTTTTTTTTCTGGATTTTTGGTTGATATTTGGTCTTTATTGTTTAAAATACACCTGTGATAAAAAAATATAGACCCTTCATTTCTTTATAAGTGGGCAAACTTACAAAATCTGCAGAGGATCAAATAATTATTTTCCCCACTGTATATTCCATCCACCTCAATACCGAATACCGCAAAAACTTAAAGTGGCTGTAAACCTCAGACATGAAATATGAACAAAGCATATCCCTCTATAGCAGGGATATGCAATTAGCGCACCTCCAGCTGTTGCAAAACTACAAGTCCCATCATGCCTCTGCCTCTGGTGTCATGCTTGTGGCTGTCAGAGTCTTGCTATGCCTCATGGGATTTTTAGTTTTGCAACATCTGGAGGTCCACTAATTGCATACCCCTGCTCTATAGTGTGTACTTGTCTAATTTAAGAGCACCAAGTGTCCTTTCTGTCTGTTTTTTCATTCCTGTGCTATCCGCATGAATCACTCCTTACAAGTTTTTCTGACACCAAGAGAAAAATGGTGACCTCCAGCAGATTGACAGCCTCAGTTCTGTGCCTTTTAAGTGGTGTGTCCGGTTGGGGGGATGGGGGGGTTGTCTCTTCCCTCCAATCAGCTCTTAGAGCTCTCCTCACTGAGCTCTACAGAGTGTAACTTCAGCTCTCCACCCCCTTTTTTCTGGCAGCTCAGACAAGCTTTACAATTCAGCATTTTGAATGAATATAGAGAAAAGGAGACTGCAGATAAACAGGTACAACTTATGTAGAAGGATGTGTTTTATCTCTGCGTATCACCTGAGGCCAGTCGCTTCTCTGGGTTTATGTAAGGGGTTACAACCACTTTAAATAATAAATTAAATGGTTTACTGTCCGCCATTTCCTTTATGTACCAGATACAATTATGGCACCATGAATAAGTCATTAATGATCTGACCCTCTATATTCCAGATTCCAAAGATTCCAAAGAAAAGAACAAGATGGAGATCCTTTACATCTTGGTCCCCAGCGTCACCATCCCGTTGGCCATCGCTTTGCTGTTCTTCTTCATTTGCATCTGCCGGAATAACCAGAAGGCCTCATCTCCGGCAGTGCCGCGGCAGCCCAAACACGTCCGGGGACAGAACGTGGAGATGTCCATGCTGAATGCTTATAAGCCAAAGGTAATACAGAAAGAACTGCTTTCCCCTCTTTGGTTTTATATACGGAGTCATTTATTACAATTGCTTTGGGTTGAAGCTCTCCTCCTTTTTTTTTGGACAAAGTAGGAAATGGAAAAGTATATTGTATCTAAAGCCAAACTTTTTTGGTTTCGTTTTGGATGTAGTGGAACTGGATAAAAACCCTTGTAAGTTTTTTTTTTTTTTCTCTCCTGTCCCATTGGAGAGATTTCCCTTCACTTCCTGTCCTGTGATAACACAGGCCGCAGGGCCGATAGAAACCAAAATTGTTTCCAATAGAGAGCACTTACCAGATGGTAAATTCTTGGATGTGTATTGAGAAGCACCTGGTACAAAAGTTCATCTCATTTGAAGGACTTTTTGAAACATTTAATGGTTAAGATCCGAACCACGGCACTACCTGCCAGGAGTTTGCACGTTCTCCCTGTGCCTGAGTGAGTTTCCTCCGGGTACTCCGGTTTCCTCCCACACTCCAAGGACATGCTGGTAGGTTAGTTGGCTCCTGTCTAAATTGGCCCTAGTATGTGAATGTGAGTTAGGGACCTTAGATTGTGAGCTCCTTGAGGGCAGGGATTGATGTGAATGTACAATGTATATGTAAAGCGCTGCGTAAATTGACGGCGCTATATAAGTACCCGTAAATAAATAAATGAAAAAATAAGCGCATCAAATACAGCCAATTTGTTTCAGTGGGAAAAAAAGCCTTCCCTTGCTTCAGGTCTTGAGTAGTCAAATGCCTTCATAACATTGTTTTTCATCAACCTTAACACCGTTCCCTTAGTGCAGGGGTCCTCAACCCTGGGGCCGCAGCCCACTGCCGGGGCGTGGGCTCTCTGCAGTCGGGCCGCGGGCAGACTGGCTGCATGAAAGAGCTGGGCTGGCATGAGACGCGGGCGGGCTGGCGAGCAGAGATGGCACGTCTCTGCATCAGCGCTCCTCTGACTTCCGCCCTCACAGCGTGGGACTTCTGTGTTTGGAGGTATGGCGGGGAGCAGAGAGATAATATCTCTCACGCCCGCACCCTATTACCGCTCTCCTGCCCTCAACACTGACCACATTGACATTCTCATCTGGTGGCACTGGTGGGCAATGGAAAGTGACATCCTCATCTGGTGGCAGGCAATGGCAAGTGGTATCCTCATCTAGTGGCAGACAGCGTGGCAAGTGACATCCTCATCTGGTGGCAGGCAGCATGGCAAGTGGCATCCTCATCTAGTGGCAGACAGCGTGGCAAGTGACATCCTCATCAAGTGGCAGGCAGCTTGGCAAGTGACATCCTCATCTGCTGGCAGGCAATGGCAAGTGACATCCTCATCTGGTGGCAGGCAGCATGGCAAGTGGCATCCTCATCTGGTGGCAGGCAGCGTGGCAAGGGACATCTTCATATGGTGGCAAGCAATGTGGTAAGTGACATCCTCATCTGGTGGCAGGCAATGGCAAGTAGCATTCTCATCTGGTGGCAGGCAGCGTGGCAAGTGGTATCTTCATCTGGTGGCAGGCAGCATGGCAAGTGGCATCCTCATCTGGTGGCAGGTAATGGCAAGTGAAATGGCAAGTGACATCCTCATCTGGTGGCAGGCAGAATGGCAAGTGACAATCCACATCTGGTGGCAGGCAGCGTGGCAAGTGGCATCCTCATCTGGTGGCAGGCAGAATGGCAAGTGACAATCCGCATCTGGTGGCAGGCAGCGTGGCAAGTGACAATCCGCATCTGGTGGCAGGCAGAATGGCAAGTGACAATCCTCATCTGGTTGGTGGCAGGCAGAATGGCAAGTGACAATCCGCATCTGGTGGCAAGCGACGTGGCAAGTGACAATCCGCATCTGGTGGCAAGCGACGTGGCAAGTGACAATCCGCATCTGGTGGCAAGCGACGTGGCAAGTGACACAGTTGGGGCTCCCACTGATTCTGAATTATGGTGAGTTAAACTATTTCATTTTATATTACAATGTAATAATAGAAATAATGCGCTTCAATCATCCTGACACCATAACAGCCATGGTGCCGTGATGATTGAAGCGCCAACACCAGCCATTGCCCCGACAAATTGCCTGCGAAAAATCGCTTACCCCCCACGCGTTCCCCTTTGGGCCTAAGCACAATTTTCTTCCACGCAGGCGGTCCCTGGTGTCCAAATATTTGGGGACCACTGCCTAAGTGAATTCTTTTGTGATTTTATTAACATCGACTGCTCAAGCCCTGAAGAAAGGTGTATGCTTTTTTCCCCTGAAATGCATTAGCTGTATTTGATGCTCTTAACCTTTAAATGTTTCAAAATGTCCTTCAAGTGAGATGAACTTTTGTATCCAGTGTTTCTCTGTACACATCCAAGAATTTACCTGTAGGCGTAACAGGAAATGAGGAGAAATCTAAGGACTCCCCGCTAAGACAGTTATTACCAGAATAAGTGTGCCTGTTGAAAAATTCTCCCTTTTTTCATGTTCTGGTAATATCTCAAAATTTTGAATTTCCTTTACTTTCAGTCCTCGTGACAAAGGTAACAAGGACAAATCCGAATCCTGTGGATATGAGGTCATATGATGTGTAACCTATGGATATGAGATCATATGATGTGTAACCTATGGATATGAGGTCATGTGATCCGGAACCCTCTGACTCTGAGGTCATATGATCTGTAACCTATGGATATGAGGTCATTTGATCTGGAACTTATGGATATGAGGTCATGTGATCCGAAACCTATGTATATGAGATCATATGATCCGGAAGCTATGGATATAATATCATATGATCTGGAACTTATGAATATGAGATCATATTATCCAGAACCTACAGTATCTCACAAAAGTGAGTACACCCCTCACATATTTGTAAATATTTTATTCTATCTTTTCATGTGACAACACTGAAGAAACGACACTTTGCTGCAATGTAAAGTAGTGAGTGTACAGCTTGTATAACAGTGAAAATTTGCTGTCCCCTCAATATAACTCAACACACAGCCATTAATGTCTAAACCGCTGGCAACAAAAGTGAGTACACCCCTAAGTGAAAATGTCAAAATTGGGCCCAATTAGCCATTTTCCCTCCCCGGTGTCATGTGACTCGTTAGTGTTACAAGGTCTCAGCTGTGAATGGGGAGCAGGTAAGTTAAATTTGGTGTTATCGCTCTCACTCTCTCATACTGGTCACTAGAAGTTCAACATGGCATCTCATGGCAAAGAACTCTCTGAGGATCTGAAAAAAAGAATTGTTGCTCTACATAAAGATGGCCTAGGCTATAAGAAGATTGCCAAGACCCTGAAACTGAGCTGCAGCACGGTGGCCAAGACCATACAGCGGTTTAACAGGACAGGTTCCACTCAGAACAGGCCTTGCCATGGTTGACCAAAGAAGTTGAGTTCACATGCTCAGCGTCATATCCAGAGGTTGTCTTTGGGAAATAGACGTATGAGTGCTGCCAGCATTGCTGTAGAGGTTGAAGAGGTGGGGGGGGGTCAGCCCGTCAGTGCTCAGACCATACGCCGCACACTGCATCAAATTGATCTGCATGGCTGTCGTCCCAGAAGGAATTCTCTTCTAAAGATGATGCACAAGAAAGCCTGCAAACAGTTTGCTGAAGACAAGCAGACTAAGGACATGGATTACTGGAACCATGTCCTGTGGTCTGATGAGACCGAGATAAACTTATTTGGTTCAGATGGCATCAAGCCTGTGTGGCAGCAACCAGGTGAGGAGTACAAAGACAAGTGTGTCTTGCCTACAGTCAAGCATGGTGGTGGGAGTGTCATGGTCTGGGGCTGCATGAGTGCTGCTGGCACTGGAGAGCTACAGTTCATTGAGGGAACCATGAATGCCAACATGTACTGTGACATACTGAAGCAGAGCATGATCCCCTCCCTTCAGAGACTGGGCCACAGGGCAGTATTCCAACATAACGACCCCAAACACACCTCCAAGATGACCACTGCCTTGCTAAAGAAGCTGAGGGTAAAGGTGATGGACTGGCCAAGCATGTCTCCAGACCTAAACCCTATTGAGCATCTGTGGGGCATCCTCAAATGGAAGGTGGAGGAGCGCAAGGTCTATAACATCCACCAACTCTGTGATGTCATCATGGAGGAGTAGAAGAGGACTCCAGTGGCAACCTGTGAAGCTCTGGTGAACTCCATGCCCAAGAGGGTTAAGGCAGTGCTGGAAAATAATGGTGGCCACACAAAATATTGACACTTTGGGCTCAATTTGAACATTTTATTAGGGGTGCACTCACTTTTGTTGCCAGCGGTTTAGACATTAATGGCTGTGTGTTGAGTTATTTTGAGGGGACAGTAAATTTACACTGTTATACAAGCTGTACACTCACTACTTTACATTGTAGCAAAGTGTCATTTCTTCAGTGTTGTCACATGAAAAGATAGAATAAAATATTTACAAAAATGTGAGGGGTGTACTCACTTTTGTGAGATACTGTGTGTGTGTGTGTGTATATACACGGATCATATGACTATATATATATATATATATATATATATATATATATATATATATATATATATATGGTCATATGATCCGGAACTTATGGATATGAGGTCATCTGATCTGTAACCTATGAATATGAGGTCATATGATCCGGAACCTATGGATATGAAATCATATGATCCAGAACCTATGGATATGAGCTCAAATGATCCGGAACACTGGAATATGAGGTCATATGATCTGATACTTTTGGATATTAAGCCATTTGATCCATTCTCTATTAACTGTTACATTGTTATTTTATACTGGTTCTTATATAGATCTGTGAGCCCATCCATAGTTTAATCAGTGTTGACCCTTGATGAAGTTAGAAGTTGCCCCAGAAAGGTTTTGGTTGTTTTTATGGCCTATTGGTCAACAGTTGAAGTTATCTGAGGCTCGTTCATCCATTTTTGGTGTGGTGCTCCTTTATTTATTTCTGTGATATGATCCAGCCTGACCCGTTTACCCGACCCACTTAGAGTAACCATGTCACTTCATATCTACAGCCAGCTTCTACCCTTCGGTATGACCAGCGTGTTTCAACAGACGCAAAACTCAGTTTCTTCTAATACTTTTACAAAGTCATTAGAAAGGAAATAAAAAGAGTTTAGAAAACGGCCATTGTAGATTCTTATCAGTTACAATAACAGTATGAGAAAAAAAAAGTTTTTAGCTTTTTGATTCTCCAGACGATGGATCTAATAAGCCTAATCCTCCCCTTCTCCAATAAAATGAAGATCCTGATGGCAAGACACGAACAGCCGGATTTAATTTTCTATTATAGAATGTTTATTCTGGCCCCGGTTCAACTCCGGCATACACATATATATTTTCTCCCGTACATCGTCATACAACACGTACTTGTCAAACACAAAAGAACCTCATCATGGGCAGTTCCCATTGGCTTAGGAAGACTCAGGACTGCCAGATCTTAATGGGCTCTCTTCATTAGCAAGTCTTATGATGCCGGTTTAGGCAAGTGAAGGTCATTCAGAGGACATCACACGTTCATTGCTGAGATATAATTTACTATATATCAGGATCTAAACAAGTTTGGCCTTCAGGATTTGGGTAATGTAAACCATCTGGACTTTGACAACACAGCTCATTTCCTGCCATCACCATGCATGAGACCAGCTCCATACTTCAATACCAGCATTTGACTTTCTTCACCGGCTTAGTCTTAGTTATTGTCTTTATGGGGTTTTTAATTCCACATTGATATGTTAAGCATTAAAGGGCAATTAGTTATCTGTGTTTGAAGACGTGTGATTGTTCTTTTAAGTCTAAGGTTGAAGCTGTTGAATAGTTATAAGCTAGTGCAATAATTAAGAACGCTACAGTAATATCAGTTTCCCCGTTAAAGCAGAACTCTGGGCAAAAACGTCTTTACATCGTTTTTTTTGCTACTTTCCTACCTTTCTAGAATATGTAGTCCATCTTCTAGTTGAAAAATACAATTGACAAAAACTATGTGGTGCTGTACTTCTAGTGGTTGTAAACCCTTACATATACCCTGTGAAGTGACTGGCCTCAGGTGATGCAGGTGATGCACAGAGATCAAACAAAGCCTCCTGCATGCGTTGTACCTGTTTATCTGCAGTCTTCTCTTCTCTACATCCATTCAAAGTCCAGAATTTATAAAGCTTGTCTTTATAATCCCCCTCCACACAGCTCCCAGGAACAGAGATAAGGCTGTCAATCACAAGCTGCGTGCTGGAGGTCCCTCCCCTGTCACCTTATTTCTATTGGTGTCAGATAAACCAGTCACAAGTGACTTGTGCAGATGGCAGAGGAATGAAGTAGCAGACAGAAATGACACTTTGTGCTCTTAATTGCACTATACGGTGTAGGGATATGCTTTGTTCGTATTTCATGTCTGAGATTTACAACCACTTTATTTAAAGCGGAGTTCCACCCAAAAATGGAACTTCCACTTTAAGCACTCCTCACCCCCCTTACATGCCACATTTGGCATGTAATTTTTTTTGGGGGGCAAGTGTGTACCCGGTTTTCAGAGGGACTTCTTGTCCCTCTTCCTCCTTCCATTTCTGGGCCGCCTAGGCGACTCCTCCTCTCCCCCTAGGTGGCCCCTCCCTCCTGGCAATCTTCTGGGACACGTCACAGGTCCCAGAAGATTGCCTGGCCACTAAGAGCGCGCAGTGCAACCCACGCATGTGCAGTGCGTGCCAGGCCGGTGCCCACACTTGCAATGGCGGCAGCGCAGGGAGGAGGGGGAGATGAGCGAGGCTTCGGGCGCAAACATCGCTGGATCGCGAGACAGGTAAGTTACTGTTTATTAAAAGTCAGCAGCTACACTTTTTGTAGCTGCTGACTTTTAATAAACTAAAAAACGAGTGGAACCCCGCTTTAAGGGTGTCTGCACATAGTTTTATTTAAACTCTTCCCCCCCCCAAAGTCCCACAAGTACCCTTTGATCACTAGTTTCCCATGAACACCCTGAAACCCCCCCCCTTCTCAAATTTATTTTGATACACGTCTGTGGGAATTT
>BLSH010360721.1:224296-243332 GCA_018402905.1 Glandirana rugosa | reverse complement strand
TATCTATCTATCTATCTAACTATGTATCTTTTTTGGACTCATATTAAGCCGGATGAATGCCAACAAGACAGACAGATAGATAGATAGATAGATAGATAGATAGATAGATAGATAGATCTGGAGCATTATCTATCTATCTATCTATCTATTCTATCTATCTATCTTGTTGGCTTTCATCCGGCTTAATATGAGTCCAAAAAAGATAGATAGATAGATAGATAGATAATGCTCTATCTATCTATCTAATTGGCTTTGACTCTCCTAAATGTCCAAACAACAATATACAGCAAAGATAGATAGATAATGCTCCAGCTCTATCTATCTATCTATCTATCTATCTATCTATCTATCTATCTATCTATCTATCCATCTTTTTTTGGGCTCATATTAAGCAGGATGAAAGCCAACAAGACAGACAGATAGGTAGATAGGTAGATAGATAGATAGATAGATAGATAGATAGATAGATAATGCTCCAGATCTATCTATCTATCTATCTATCTGTCTGTCGGTCTTGTTGGCTTTCATCCTGCTTAATATGAGCCCAAAAAAAGATAGATAGATAGATATGGGATAGATAGATGGATGGATAGATAGATAGATATGAGATAGATAGATAATTCTTTTTCTTGTACATTTTCTTTACTAGAAGGGGGATATTTTCGGTAACAGCGAAGTGTGACTGTGCCCTTTTCTCCCGTCCCAGCGATCTGTAGAACGCGTGTTAGTGTTACTTCTCTGACTCTGCAGACTAATAATATTTATCCTGATGGTGTCACAAAATATTAAGCGTCAGGCCGTGGTTGATTCACCTTTCGCCAGCCGCGCCGTGAATGGTAACTTTCAGGAATGCCGCGGCTCCAGCTTTTCACAGCCAGCCTGTTAAAGGAAATTTGGAAGAGAAGGCCCATTTTTTTTATTTTATGGCGCAGAGCTGAAGGGGAAGAAATGTTTCCAGAGCGGGAGGAAATACAGGACCCGAGTGTTGCTGGAGGGTTATCCATATTCATAAAATTATTCATTTTGGAAGGTAAAAAGTTATGGGCAGGAAAGGCGGGAGGGGAACGGTGAGAGGTGAGATCATGCAGGGAAGGGCGGTAAAACCAACGCCGCACATTACAGATCACCGCCAAAGGTCTGTGTCATGAAGGAAAAAAGATTAACCAATAAGGGGCTTATTCTATAAATAATAATGTGATCATCGGGGTCATTTATATTCAAAATACTAAAAGATAGAAAACAAACTCCACATTATGTTGTTTTTTAGGCATAAAATAAATCAGAACTAATGTCAAATCATTCTTTTCATTTTGGATAGAGTAAGGGAGGTTTATAACCCCTGTCTGCTGTTTTTTTTTTTGCCACCTGTGTCCCATTGGGAAGATTTCTCTACACTTCCTGTCCCATAGCCAAACAGGAAGTGAGAGAAAATCCCTCCTAAGTGCAGAAATCCTGGGGTGTCACCAGAATTAGTGTCCCCTCTATTCCTGTTCTGGTGACAATCCAAAATTTGGGACTCTCACAGCAAACAGCACAAATAGAGGAGGGTGAATCTCCCTAACTGGGACACAGACAGCAATAGAAATGACAATGGTTCTGATCCATCTCCACTAAAAATAAAATACTGCACCGGTCTTCTGTACTCCCCTATACAGCAGATCCCAGAGTGGGAGGGGCCTGTTGCACAATGATGGGGGGAGAGAACAGAGTGACCAGTGGGATGAGCTCATCAGTCTGCTGCTGCTCCTTCACTGTCCAATCACAAGGTGGGGAGGTGACCTGGCTGTATTGCCTAATTGCTATTGTTATTGCTGTGCTGTCTGGAAGGGCTTTGTACATCTCGGGGCTACATAGACAGACATAGAAATCCTCTGGCAGGTAGCGCAGCTCTTTTATATGCATTTCAGCTTTGCGTTTAGCTTTTTCAACTGTAGTAAACCAAGAAACAGTGGAAAGTGGAAATAGGAATATATTGGAGAGCTGCAGATTTTATGAGAGGCGTGAAAACAAAACCGGAGGCAAGGGCCGGTCATAGTGGAAAAATGTGCGTACAGAACGGGAAAGCTGTCTTATAAACAGCCAGTTATGATAGAAAGTATGTGAGGGTAAGAGTGCATGTTCTGAGTGTATGTACAGCCCAACAATGAACTTCTAGTATTCACTCCCCTATTGGCTGTACCAATGAAAATGTTTTCTTGCATCGGTTTGATAAGAGTAAAGGAAGCCTGTTGATCCTGCCAAAATTCCATCTCATAGCTTCCTGTGGACTTATCAACCCTGGCCAGTTCACCTCTGTGAACTAATGAACACATCCCCATGTTATAGAGACGAAGGGAGTGGGAGGTGTTTTGTAGTCCTTTGGTATCCCATACTAAAGGTGGCACTACTGCTCTGTGAATTACAGAACACCCCTCCCCTTATATTATAGGGAGGTGTTTTGCAGCCCTATGATATCCTTTTCTAGGGTGACAATGCTCCTCCGTGTAATACAGAATATCCTTCCCCTGATGTTATAGAGCTGAAGGGAGTGGGAGGTGTGTTGTAGCCCTAGGATATCCTTTTATAGGTTGACAATGCTCCTCTGTGAACTATAGAATACCCATCCCCTATAGAGCTGAAGGTAGTAGGACATGTTTTTTTTTTAGTCCTAGGGTATCATGATCTAGGGTGGCAATGCTCATCTGTAAACTACAGAACACCCTTCTCCTGATGTTATAGAGCTGAAGGGAGTGGGAGGTATGTTGTAGCCCTAGGATATCCTTTTCTAGGGTGACAATGCTCCTTCGTGAACTACAGAACACCCATCCCCTATAGAGCTGAAGGTAGTAGGACATTTTTTTTTTTAGTCCTAGGGTATCATGATCTAGGGTGGCAATGCTCATCTGTAAACTACAGAACACCCTTCTCCTGATGTTATAGAGCTGAAGGGAGTGGGAGGTGTGTTGTAGCCCTAGGGTATCCTTTTCTAGGTTGACAATGCTCCTCTGTGAACTATAGAATACCCATCCCCTATTGAGCTGAAGGTAGTAGGACATGTTTTTTTTTTAGTCCTAGGGTATCATGATCTAGGGTGGCAATGCTCATCTGTAAACTACAGAACACCCTTCCCCTGATGTTATAGAGCTGAAGGGAGTGGTAGGTGTGTTGTAGCCCTAGGATATCCTTTTCTAGGGTGACAATGCTCCTCTGTGAACTACAGAACACTCACCCCCCTTTGTTATAGAGCTGAAGGTAGTAGAACATGTTTTTTTTAGTCCTGGGGTATCATGATCTAGGGTGGAAATGCTCATCTGTGAACTACAGAACACCCTTGCCCTGATGTTATAGAGCTGAAGGGAGTGGGAGGTGTGTTGTAGCCCTAGGATATCCTTTTCTAGGGTGGCAATGCTTCTCCGTGAACTACAGAACACCCATCCCCTATAGAGCTGAAGGTAGTAGGACATGTTTTTTTAGTCCTAGGGTATCATGATCTAGGGTGGCAATGCTCATCTGTGAACTACAGAACACCATTCTCCTGATGTTACAGCGCTGAAGGGAGTGGGAGGTGTTCTGTAGTCCTGTGGTATCCTGTTCTAGGGTGACAGTGCTTCTCAGCATAATTAAAGAAAGGCTCGGGTCATATTAACATATGATCTGAAAAGTGATCCATGGAGGCATTTCGGAGGTGATCCTGTTGCTCCTTTTTTATGTTTAATCTATTTTTTTTTTTTTAGGTTTTCAAAAATGACATCAAACAGCTTACAGGGCTTCATACATGTACTGTACATAATGGGTGTGCTCCTTTTTATTTTAAAATAGCGTTTATGTGCCGCAACCATTGATTTGAATGGCTGAGTTTGCCGCTGCATGTGAGCAGCCTCCTCCAGCTTGGGCACAAGTCTGATCTTTGCTTTAGACCAGTGATTCTCAACCCCGGTCCTCGGGACCCACTAACAGGCCAGGTTTGCAGGATAACTGAAATGCATCACAGGGGATATAATTTGCTGCTCGGTGATTGCAGTATTCTAGTCTGCATCTCCCCAAGGAAATACTTAAAATCTGGCCTGTTGGTGGGTCCCGAGGACAGGAGTTGAGAACCACTGCTTTAGACCTATGTATGGCTTCTTAATTGCATATGGTTACCATGAATAACTCAGTGTGCAATGTTTATGTGCATGCGTGTGCCAAGCCAAACGTCTTGTTGTCTGGATAAACCGCTTTCATTAAAAAAAAAAATACTGGGTTAAGCAATTTTCTACCAGCAAATCTCCATCCAGACATCTCCTTTTAGACAGATGAGTCATCAGGGAGGGAAACAGACACGTAGTGGTTTGCTACACCAAAGGACAAGCTCTGCATGACAATTTGGGGTTGATTGGGCGGAACTACCAAGGTCACAAAGGTCGCAGGCCTTGGTGTTCCGCCACTGTGTGTGTGTGTGGGGGGGCAGACAAGACGGCAGAAAGGGGGCCCGCTGCAGGACCATAAAGCTTGGTTCACACTGCTGTGACCCCAAAGTCCTACCACTTGCTTGTGACTTCCTTGCAATTTCCCTGCGACTTCATTGTGACTTGCTTGTGACTTTTATATCTTTAAAGGATTTAGAGAGTAAAGGGCAGTGGGATCAGAGGGAAGGGCCCTGGGCCAGAGTGAAGGGACCGATGGAAAAGACCTCGGCGATTAGGGGAGACCTTCTTGGTTTCTTGCTCCGGGACCCTGAGGGTTCTAGTTATGCCTCTACCATGAATATGGGGGGGGGGGGGGATAATAATTTGATCCCTTACAGATTTTGTAAGTTTGTCCACTTACAAATAAATGAAGGGTCTATCATTTTTACCATAATTGTATTTTAAATGATAGAGACAGAATTTCAACCAAAAATCCAGAAAAAATACATGATACAAATGTTATAAATGGAGTTGCAGTTCAGTGAGTAAAATAAGTATTTGTTCCCCAAGCAAAACTCGGTGGGGAAACCCTTGTTGGTGTAGCACCCTGGTATTAGGCAGGGTTGCTAACAAATTTAGTTTGTTAGGTGGTAACCAGCCTGGCTGATTGTTAGGGGATCCACTGACATTTCCCTAAATCTGGATTTGGTGCACCTCTCTCTTCTGTCGCGGGGTGGCATTGCCGTCTGTGGCATTAGAAAAAAAAGGCATAGTGAATTCAGACTATGAGTGGATAGGTTGTCTCAGCCAATTGTCAGGGGTTTTCTTCGGCCCCCTTAGCCTGCTGAGAGAGCCTATTTATTCGGGAGGAGTCAGGTGATCGGGGGTTCTGTGCCACCATAGCTCCCAACTGTCCCCCTTTCCTCCTCATTTGTCCCTCATTTTGGTCTGATCTATATAGTTGTATAAAAATGCAGTTTTTATCTTTCAAAAAGTGTTTCCCAGTGCTAAACCTTTCATCCAATTTCTAAATTGCTGCATTTATACATTTTAAAAGCCAGTATAAATGAATAGTAGTGGTTAAAAAACCAGGGGCGTTTCCTATGCCTACATATGTTTGCTAGTTAAAATCCCTCATTCCCATTTCAAAATGTTGGGAGGTATGGAAGGCTGTCTAGGTGGACATGTGTTGAAAAGCTCCCGGCTGCTAGGCCAGAAGCCTGAGGCCTATCCGGGAGTACCTGACCGCTAGGCGGTCGGGGGCCTATCCAGGTCAGAAGCAAGCAGAATGGGGTTGGGGCTTCAGGCTTGGAGCCCAACCAAGTTGCAAGGGTTCTGCCAGACAGAAAACCAAGTTGTTGCCATATGTGAAGGAAAGCAGTTGCCATCAGAAACGACCACTCTTGTTGCCAGAGGCAAGTGAGAACCAGAACCAGAGGTAAAGGGGACATAGTTGCCAGCAAGGGACCATCTCCTGTTTTGTGGCCAGGTTTTGTGAAGTCTGAAGAAGTACCAGAGCAGCTTTTTTCACTACCCGGGGATGGTGAAGAAGTTGGGAAACCTTCAGCAGAGTCAAGCCAGGGAGCCAGAGGGCCAGAGTGGGTGACACTTGCAGAGCATTCAGCGGGTTAGCTGAAGAATCAAGTGGGATGGCGTGGGTGATACTTGGAGGCCACAATGGGTTAGTTGTGGAGGAGCTCAAGGGATCCAGTGGTGGCTGGGATCTGAAGAGTCTAGTGAGAGACTGGGACCTTAGTGTGAGGATCTACAATGGGATACTGTGAGATGTGATCTACATTGAAGTTGAAGTTTGCTAGTTCAGTTGCTATAGGAGACAGCAGTCTACAAATACAGTTTGCTGCAATCCAGCTTAAAGGTCCTTGAACTGTATAGCTGTCCTTCTATTCCTATTTTTGTCTCTGGGTCTGCCAAGTGTTTTTGCACCAGCCTAAGGGTGTCTGGGCCCTAACCCTCTCTTCCCAGTTCTGTTAAGAGACAATAAATCTCTTTTGCATTCATAAGGTGACCGGTGCCCAACTTATTCTATCTGCACTACACCCACTATGCCCAGTAACCCACACAGTGAAGAGGGATGTCAGCTCTCCCTGACTGTGGAGGTCACCATTAGGCCTCTAGCGGTCAGGGCCATGGCTACATTGGCAAGCACAGAGGTAATACGTTTCTTGTAGCTGGTAACCAGGTTTGCACACATCTCAGGAGGGATTTTGGTCCACTCTTCTTTACAGATCTTCTCTAAATCCTTAAGGTTTCCTGGCTGTTGCTTGGCAACTCCAAAGTGTCAGCTCCCTCCATACATTTTCTATAGGATTAAGGTCTGGAGACTGGCTAGGCCGCTCCATGATCTTAATGTGCTTCTTCTTGAGCCACTCCTTTGTTGCCTTGGTGGTATGTTTTGGGTCATTGTCATGCTGGAAGACCCTCCATAGCCCATCTTCAGTGTTCTGGCTGAGGTAAGAAGGTTCTCATCCAAGATTTTACAATACATGGCCTCTTAATGCGGCAAAGTCGGCCTGTACATTTAGCAGAGAAACAGCCCCAAAGCATAATGTTTCCACCTCTGTGCTTGACTGTAGGGATGGTGTTCTTAGGGTCATAGTCAGCATTTTTCTTCCTCCAAATACGGCGAGTCGAGTTGATGCCAAAGAGTTCAATTTTAAGACTCGTACACACGGGACGATGATCGTATACAACAGGTCATACGAACGACCGATGTATGCGAAATCGATCGTTAGTACGCGCGATTAGAACAGCCGACGTACGACGGTCGTACAACGGGAGTTGTATGAGCAAACTAGAAAACTTGGTCGTACCAACAAGCTCTCATACGACCGTTGTATCGTGTGTACAGAGCAGTTGGTACAACAAGTTGTATTGTGTAAAACACGCATTGCTCAGAAGTCAGGAACGACCGGATGCTAATTACATGCACCTGAACGTTCTTTCTTTGGTCATACAATCGTGTAGTGCAGTCAGTATGCTAGATACAACAGCCAACATACGATTTGAGCCATTCAGTCGTACGACCGTCGAACAGTGTGTACGAAGGCTTTAGTCTCATTTGTCCACAGCACTTTCTCCCAATCCTTCTCTGAAACATTTAGATGTTCATTGGTAAACTTCAGACGGGCTGTACATTAGGGTTGCCACCTCATCCCTTTAAACCCGAACACATAGGAATTACACAGGTTGTTCTGAGGCTAATTTAATTCAGATAAGGCACCAAGTGAGTTTAATTACCACCTTAATCAACCACAGAACCTGTGTAATTCATATGTGTTCGGGTTTAAAGGGATGAGGTGGCAACTAGGGTTGCCACCTCATCCCTTTAATCCAGGACACACATTAATTACACAGGGTCAGTGGCTAATTAAAGTGGTAATGAAACTCACTTGGTGCCTTATCTGAATTAAATTGGCCTCAGAACAACCTGTGTAATTCATATGTGTCCTGGATTAAAGGGATGATGTGGCAACTAGGGTTGCCACATCATCCCTTTAATCCAGGACACATATGAATTACACAAGTTCTGAGGCTAATTTAATGCAGGTAAGGCACCAAGTTAATTTAATTACCACCTTAATCAGCCGCAGAACAACCTGTGTAATTAATATGTGTCCTAGATTAAAGGGATGAGGTGGCAACCCTACTGTCCATGTGCCTTCTTGAGGAGGGGGATCTTGTGGGCACTGCAGGATTTCAATCCATGGTCGCTTATTGTATTACCAATGGTTTGTTTGGTGGCTGAGATCCCAACTGCCTTGAGATCATTCACAAGCTCCTCCTGTGTGGTCCTGGGCCTTTCTCATGACCATCCTCACCCCATGAGGCGAAATCCTGTATGGAGCTCCAGATCGAGGGCGATTGATGGCTATTTTGTATGTCTTCCATTTTCGAATAATCGCTCCAACAGTTGTCTCCTTCTCACCAAGTTTCTTGCTGATGGTCTTGTAGCCCATTCCAGCCTTGTGCAGGTCTATATACTTGTCCTTGACGTCCTTTGACAGCTCTGTGGTTTGTTTAGTGCAAATATGGAAACAATAACTCTTCTAAGAGGTCAGTTAAAATGCACCAAGGTCCAATAACGAGTTAAGGAACAATAGCTGAACAAGCATCTGCCCGATTCTCCAACCGCCCCGAGTTTCCCACTCCATGCTGTCTGCTCAGACCTTCCAATGTGTTACAATGAGGAAATTGTTTAAACATCACATTCTTTAATATTTAAATAATTCTCGGTTCGGGCCAGGATTTGTATCCCAGCGGATCATTTCATATTAAACTCCGCTCCTTTATCGCTCCGAGTCGGTGCCGCGGCCCTCCAGACCATTATTAAAACCAGAATGCACTCATGTTCCTCCCTCACATCAAACGGCCCGGGAGATCAGCTACAGAAAATGTTGAAACCTCGTAAAGAAAATAAAATAAAAGATGAAATTATCAAAAGAATCTGTGTTTTCACTGGACGCCGCCGACGGAATTATCTCCGAATGTGATCTCCGCGTTCGGGGCAATCGACAATTGGCTATTCAGAACGAACATTCCTAAATAGAACTTTGCTTTTGTTTTCTTGTACTGGAGAGCCTTGGCATGCTAAGAACTTCTATGTTAAAGGCGAGCGGTCACCGGGCGAGGCGCACCAGCTGCCAGATTCGATTCAGATGGGGCATTCAGGTATTTGTCAATCTTGTTTGATTTTCTGGACTCGTTCACGCTTGCTTTGGTCTCCATGTTTGGATCACTCTTCAGAGGGTGTTTGACAAGCAGTGATGAGGTGTTATATTGCCTCCTCGCCACTTGCTTTAACCCCTTGCACTAGCACTAGACTTGCAAAGCAGCCCTATTCACATGAATGGGTCATGTTCAGTGGGCGCTATGCTGCCGAAAGCAACGGGGGTTTGATTACTTCCACAACCAATGCTGTGCTTCGCGGCCCCAGCATGTGAATACCCCTGGCTGCAGATAAAGGGTGTAATGGCTGGTGGGCAGTAAAAGCGCTGCTTAACCACTGGGGGTTTTTTTGCCCCATCATAACCCTAACTGCTAGTGAGAAGGAGCCCTAAGAGTCTTCCTCCTGCCCCCTGAAAGGGACAGGAGGTATGATGCCAGCCATGTTTGCAGCATGTGTACACCCTCTGATGCTGCCTCTGCAGCTAAAGTGGGTAGAGGTTGAAGCAGTGGCGGAACTACCAGGGTCACAAAGGTGGCACTTGCGTCTGCCCCCTGGTGTTCTGCCATCGTGAGGCAGGAAAGGGGGCCGCTGCAGAACACGTGAAAGGGTCCCTCTGCTCTGTTGCGTCCCCAAAAGTGATGAGACTTGCCTGCGACTTCCTTGCCACTTGCTTGCGACTTTTGTGATTTAACATTGCAGTCTATGGCACTGGAATCACACCAAAGTTACAGAAAAGTAGTTGGCACCCATGGAAATAAATGTGTTTTGACTTGCCATGCAAGTCCCATGATAAGTCACGGCACTGTGAACCAAGGTTTATAAAGGGCTCAGTGGGAAGGGTGCAGGGCTAGAGGGAAGGACCCCCAGACTTGGAGGAAAGGGACCTAGGCTCGGAAGGAAGAGCCCCGGGACCAACGAAAAGGGCCCCCGTGGTGAGGGAGGTTCTTCATGGTTTCTTGCACCAGGGCCCTGAAGGTTCTAGTTATGTAGCTGGAATGGGGTTAGTAAAATTGCGGCTCAACCACAGGGTTTTTTTTTAAATAGCTGCAGAGCAGGAGTTGAATTGGCAGGTCCGGGCAGAGAGATGTGCAGGGGGCGACTAGGGTGTGCCCAGGTACACCCGGTACACCCTGTGCGCAGGCTTATGTACCATCCTTTATCTTCCAAAGTTTCCTAGCCACTAAATGGTCAATTATCAACTTCCATTTCTAAAGTTGGAGCATTGGTCCCCCCTCGCACCCCCACAATGTGCACCTCTTTAGTGGTCATAGTGGCACAGGGCCTCACATGGCTGGGGGATGCCAATGCTCCATGTATTCCCTGTATGCATATTAGCACTTCCAGTTCATGGAGGGCCTCCTGTAGCCCTCTGTGGAAGATAAAGACAGGTAACTGCTGGAAGTCGGGTTCTTGTTTTTAACTCCTTAGATAAACAATAGGACCTGGGAAATTTTTTTTTAAATATCTGCAGAGCAGGAGTTTAATTGGCAGGTCCGGGCAGAGCGATGTGCAGGGGAGGTGACTAGGGTGTGCCCAGGTACACCCGGTACACCCCATGCGCACGCCTATGTACCGTCCTTTAACTTCCAAAGTTTCCTAAGCCACTAAAAGGTAAATTATCAACTTCCAGTTGTAAAGTTGGAGCATTGATTCCCCCTCGCACTCCCACAATGTCCACCTCTTTAGTGGTCATTTAGTGCAGGGATATGCAATTAGCGGACCTCCAGCTGTTGCAGAACTACAAGTCCCATGAGGCATAGCAAGACTCTGACAGCCACAAGCATGACACCCAGAGGCAGAGGCATGATGGGACTTGTAGTTTTGCAACAGCTGGAGGTCCGCTAATTGCATATCCCTGATATAGTGGCACATGGCTAAGGGATGCCAAAGCTCCATGTTTGAAACCGGATTCCCCGTATGCATATTGGCATTTCCAATTCACTGGGGCCCTCTGTAGAAGATATAGACAGGTAACTGCCGGAAGTCGGGTCCCTGTTTTTAACTCCTTTGGCCAGAACCTAAAACACGTGACTGTTTTTCTTTGAGCCGAATACAGAACATAAGTGCTGGTCAGCCGGTCAGAAGGTCAGAAGGTGGACTAGGAAGTGGTGGAGGATGCGGGAATATATGAAGACCATTATTGCAGGCTGGGGAAGAATTTGGTTTATTTTCTCATCTCTGGGTGATTATAAAGATGCAGCTGCACTAATTTGTTTTATGAAAACGGTTCTTTATTTACTCCTGATTGTTTCGGGCTGTGCAGTGCCTCTAAATCTGCCTCTCGTTTAAGGCTTGTAATCCAGAACGTTCCCATATGTGAGGGGCAGCCGGGCATGATAAGTGACTAATACAATTTACAAAACAAGCATGAAAGCGTTTGACGTTCCGTGCTCCCTGAGACGTGCGCCCCCCCCAACTGGTAGTGTAGCAGACAACCCTGTGCTCCCATAGGCCCCTGAACAGAATTAACTCTGTAGGGCCACACTGGCATCAACACATTACTCCAAAAAATAGCTCAACCCCCTCATTCCTCAGTAATCATAACCAAGGCTGGTGCAAGGATTTTTGACGCCCTAGGCGAAAGCTCATTTTGATGCCCCCATTGGCACCACCCCTGACTCCACCTCCTTTGCCCTGCCCATGTGACAGGAGGCGGCGCTATACAGGACCTTTTTGGGGTTATCAACCACCCCCCTACACAAAGAGGCTTCCCACACCACCTTTGGAGCACGAATTGTTTTTATGAACTTTTGGAGCACAAGTCACTTCTTCATCACTTTACCACTTGATTTGAAAAAAGGACATTTTACTTGATACGTTTGCACTTGACAGTATTTATATTGCATTACTAAAGTTTATTTGATTTTATATTTTTATGATATATGTTATATTTTATCACTTTACCACTATGTCACCTACTACTATTTACATTTTATACGCATCTAATATCACCAAGTTAAGCCAGTAAGGCTCATTATAGAAGTTATTTGGTTTTTATCTGTATTACTCATGAGTGAAGTAGAATACTGACAGCAAGAATATTTTGTGTGGAAATACGCCCCAGAACCACTAGGGGCAAGATTCACATCATAGCACACTGTAGTAGGCTGCGCAGTACTACTATTCTCCTTCTAGTTCTCATTATATTGTCAAATATTAGGTACAGCTGCAACCTAGCTCTACCCCCAGTGTGTGACTGTAGTAGCGCGAGGATATATCCATACATCGCTATACAGGAAGCATCGGCTCTGCTACCTCTAGCGCTGGCTCCAGTGCTGCGCCTCTAATTACTCTACTGGTCAGACGGAGCAGCTGCCTGAGACTGAGTTATTTACATGCTGCAGATGCAGAGGGAAACCAGCGGCCGGGCACCCCTAGGCAGTAGTGCGCCCTAGGTGGCTGCCTAGTTTGCCTAGTGGTAGCACCAGCCCTGATCTTAACACTTGTAGGTGTAATTGGGTTCTATTATATGATAGATTCAGGTCAGTGTTGCCAACCTCCCTCCGCATTTTTTACTGGCAACACATTTAAAATTTACTGACGGAACACATTTTTTTTTACTGCCAACCTGAAAAATAACTGAACTCCTATTAAAAACTAAGACAATTGATATTTAAACACAACATGGAAACACTGACAATACCCATATCAAGTAGTTTGCCCGGTTTACACTTAAAAAGTCAGCACAGCATGACAAATTATCAGACCCTGATATTTATAAACAGTGATTTTTACAAACTGTCAGTAAATTTACTGGCGGTTGGCAACACTGATTCAGGTACACCTAAGGGCTTAGTAAAACCACTTCAAGACCGCCCGCTGTCATATGACGGCGGCAGTTTGAAGTGGAATACCATTGTTATGGTTGCAGATAGCTAACATAACCCCAGTATCGTTTTTTTCTGCAGGCGATTCTGCACAAGATAAAAGTGATCTTAGCGGTGGAAGATCACTTTTATCAGTGGCGGAAGAGGTGCCCCCCTTCCCGCCGCTTTCCGGTCATCTCCGCCGCTTACTGAGATGATCGGTTCCTCTCCCTCCAGTGTGCGTGAGCCGAGTGAGCGGCTGAAGCCTGTCATGCTTTTTTCTATTACAAGGAATGGTTACATTTCTTGTAATAGGACTAAAAGTGATCACTTTTAGGACAGTGTAAAAATAAAACATAAAAAGTAAAATAAATAATTAAGAAAAAAAAAATTGAAAGCGCCCCGTCCTTGCGAGCTCACGCGCAGAAGCGAACGCATACGTAAGTCCCACCCACATATGAAAACAGTGTGCAAACCACACATGTGAGGTATCGCCGCGATCGTTAGAGCGAGAGCAATACTTTTAGCACTATAGCTCCTCTGTACTGCAAAACTGCTAACCTGTAGAATTTTTTAAACGTCGCCAATGGAGATTTTTATGTTGCAAATTTGTCGCCATTCCGCGAGTGGATGCCATTTTGAAGCAAGACATGTTTGGTATCATTTTACTTGGTGTAACGTTATCTTTCACAATATGGAAAAAATTGGCCTAACTTTACTGTTGTCTTAATTTTTAACTCAAAAAACTGAATTTTTTCCAAAAAAATCGCGCTTGTAAGACCACTGCGCAAATACGATGTGACATAAAGTTTTGCAACAGCTGCAATTTTATTCTCTAAGGTGTTAGGAAAAAAAATATAATGTTTGGGGGTTCTAAGTAATTTTATAGCAAAAAAAACTGACTTTAACTCGTAAGCACCGAACTCCAAAATGAAGCTCGGTCTTAAAGTGGTTAAGTAGCTCAGCTCCTGCACCTGTACATGTTTGCTATGGGCCTATTAAGATCCTTGGGAACTTGCAGGAAGCACCCAGCAATGCCAGAATCTCCAGAATGCTTGTAAACATGGCTGCTGTGACATCATACTTTTTTTTCCCCTGAAATTCTTTAGTTAAACAAAAAAAGTATCCAGCAAACTGCATCCAGACAAGACCAGCAGTAATATCATACAAGAAGAAGAAACAATATGGGAAATGGCATAAAGATCTACTGTAGATATAACAATGCGTAAGGGTACAAAACATAAATCACTTTTAGGTATTCAATAGAAGGGTATAATTCAATAGTGCCCAGCTGTACCCGGGAGTGTCAACATTACCTTGAGTACAAGCTGATGGCAGGGCCGGGACAAGGGGTGGGCAGGAGGGATGGGTGCCCTGGGCATAGCGGAGCAAGGAGGGCAGAGAATCGAAACACTAGATCAGTGATTCTCAACTCCTGTCCTCGGGATCCACTAACAGGCCCAGGGCTGTAGATAAGGGGGGAGGGCGGTTTGGGGTGTTCAAACACCCCCCCCAGAGCATCCTGCCAAAAAGAAAAAGTGTCTCTGCCCTGTCGTCTCTCATGGCGCCAGCACCGTAACAACAAACAGCGGAGCACAGCAGTCAGTATTGTGGGTGAAGTGGATGCAGCAGGTCGGGTGTAAGGCACACTGTCACAGGCACTTACGTCACGCTGTAATGACCAGGCTGTGCTGGGTTCCCGGCGGACCGATCATAGACACAGTGGAGCGGACGGCTCTACACTCTGTACTTCCCACCTTGGACTTCAGAGGAAAATGGAGCAGAGAACATGCAAGGAGGCAGTACTGCTGCTAAGGAGCTGAGCCTCCCTCTTTCCTATTTGGCTAGCTTGCTGCCTGAGAGACGGTCATCACAGACCGCTTGCCACCACTGCTATGCTGCCATTGAGGTAAATGAGTCTGTGGCAACTGGCAAAATTATTCGCTAATCACCCAAGTCGTGGGTTACTATTTTCCACTGCTTGGTTGGTACTGACAGTCCAGCCTGGCTCTGTCAGCTATGTTGTGGTCCTGACTGCAGAGCCAAAGGGCTGAGGGTTTGCCAGGCACAACAAAATTGCTGCCAGAGCCAGGCTGGACTATTTGCTGCCCTTAGTGCCCTGGCCCTTTTTTAATTGTGTTGAAAAGGGAATAATAAGCCCCGGTTCACACTAGGATGTGGTGCAGAAAACCTGCAACGCATCTCCCCCACAAGGCTGCCTTTAACATGGGGCAAAAGGGGCAGCTGCCCTGGGTCCAGCCCCAGTCATTGTTGTGGGGCACAAAGCAGCTACCCCTTGCACCTGCGCTGCCCGTAAATACGATGGCGGCCAAATACTACTGGGGTGGAGTTGGACTACAGCTGTGAGGCTTGGTTCTCGGCTTGGTGCTCCGTCATCTCTTCCAATCCCCAACCAACCACTGCCTGACCTGCCATCACGTGACCTCCACATCCCCCCAACAGCCAATCACTCCACCCTCTAACAACCAGACCTGTGATCAGTGGGGAGGAGAGATACAGTCCATGCTGAAAGTCTGGAACCTGTCACACAGTAAGTAAATGATAAGTGTGGTGTGGGGGGACACTGACAGCACCTGTTATGGTGATCAGGAAGGACCATTGTGAGTGTTCAGCAGACAATGTACAGGGATAGGAGATAAGACAGTACATGGATGGTCTCTGACCATCTCCTGTAGTACAACTGCAGTCTCTGACCATCTCCTCCAGTATGTCTGCAGTCTCTGACCATCTCCTGTAGTACGCCTGCAGTCCCTGACAATCTCTTGTATGCCTGCAGTCTCTGACCATCTCCTGTAGTACGTCTGCAGTCTCTGACCATATCTTGTACACCTGCAGTCTCTGACCATCTCCTGTAGTACGCCTGCAGTCTCTGACCATCTGTTGTAGTACGCCTGCAATCTCTGACCCTCTCTTGTACGCCTGCAGTATCTGACCATCTCCTGTAGTAGTCTGCAGTCTCTGACCATCTTCTGTAGTACACCTACAGTCTCTGACCTTCTCCTGTACTATGTTTGCAGTCTCTTATCATATCCTGTACTATGTCTACAGTCTCGGACCATTTCCTGTACTTATGTCTGCAATCTCTAACCATCTCCTGTAGTACGTCTGCGGTTCCTGACCATCTCTTGTAGTACATCTGCAGTCTCTGACATTTTCTTGTACATTTTCAGTCCCTGACTATCTCTTGTATGCGTGCAATCTCTGACCATCTCCTGTAGTACACCTACAGTCTCTGACCCTCTCCTGTACTATGTCTGCGGTCTCTGACCATCTCCTGTACTATGTCTGCAGTCTCTGACCATCTCCTGTACTATGTCTGCAGTCTCTGACCATCTCCTGTACTATGTCTGCAATCTCTGACCAACTCCTGTAGTAGGTCTGCAGTCTCTGACCATCTCCTGTAGTACGCCTGCAATTTCTGACCATCTCTTGTATGCCTGTAGTCTCTGACCATCTCATGTAGTATGTCTGGCAGTAAATGATATGCACAACCCTTTGGTGTGTCAGGGGCTGCAGTTGAGGCACTGAAAACCTCATCGGTTGGCCATCACTGGGATGCAGTCTCAAACCAAGCTATACATCCACACAAGAAATGGAGTGTATGAGAGTCAGAACAAGCTTTCTGGTTTAAAGTAGACCTTTCACCATGAAGGCCTCTTTCACACTCACTGCAGTCCTTACTTTCATAGCTGTGTGTGCTCTGCTCATTGCTAATAACACGTTCTAGTAGTTTCCTGTCTATTGGTGAGTCCCCCACCTCCCCAGTCCATGGTGTGCAGGCAGTGAGATGATGTGCTGTAACTTCCAGCAACCAATCAGTGAGTGGTAATGATGTGCTTTAACGTCCAGCAACCAGTGAGCAGTCATGATGTGACGGGGGGGGGGGTTAAGAAAATGTTTGCCCAGGGTCCAATCAATATGATAGGTGGCCCTGATCCTGCACCACATTCAAATTACACTGCCCTTGCAATCTACAGTGGGTGTCAGTGAAATCTTAACGACAACCCAAATGCTCTGTGCAATGGTTTTGCACGGAGTGGTCCTCATCCTCCTCTTCTCTATGTGCCACAATAGAAACTTGCTTGCTACGGGGCACACAGTGCATGCTCGCTCCTGTGCTGTGTGGGTCTATGGAGCCATGCTCCATAGACCCACGCAGCGCTGCTTGGTTCTCCCCCTGACCCCCCGGCTTCACCACTTGGTGCCTGCTGCTGAACCCCCCTCCCCCCAGGACAAAAAATTATCTACGGCCCTGAACAGGCCAGGTTTGCAGGATAACTGAAATACATCACAGGTGATATAATTTGCTGCTCAGTGATTGCAGTATTCTAATCTGCATCTGCCCAAGGTAATACTTAAAATCTGGCCTGTTGGTGGGTCCTGAGGACTGGAGTTGAGAACCACTGCACCAGATGAACCTGTCCCGGTACTGGCTGATGGCAACATGAGTCTTCAGGATGAAGGCACAATGTAGACCTCCTTGTGCTACCGTATTCCCTAGAATGAGGTCGTGAAGTTGGAATGGGCAGGATACCAAATGTTTTTTAAAATTAAGGAGAGGATGAGGGATGTGAGGAAAAAGTGGAAGGAGAGAGAAGAAAAACAAAAAGGGGGGGAGAGGGGTTGCTAAGCCGGCATGTGAAGGACCATGAGAAAGTCATGGAGAAGTCAATCCCCGGAACCGGTGTCCATTAGGGCCTTGCCCTCGTCGGAATACAGGAACGTTCCAGCGAAGACACATTTTTGAGTATCGGTTCCGGCTAATCTGAGCAGAAAGCACCAAGTCCTCCATGCTGTTGTCCTCTACCTTGTTGGTTCCACAATGAGATAGAAGGAGGGTTCTTCCATTTCAAGGCGATGCAGGCATTGGCGGCATTAAGCAAATGACGAAGGACTGACTTCTAGTAAAGTCTTCACAGGGACATCAGAACAGTGAAGAAGTAAGAAGGCAGGGTCATTTGGGTCAGAATAATGCGCAAACTTTTGGGGAAGTCTTTGCACCTCCTTCCAATAATAATCTGACATCATAGTTTGAGTCACGCACAATGCGCTGTCTGCCTGACTCCATCATGGCGAGGAGTAAGGGAGGAGGTGGCATGCATAGGCAGCTACAGCAATAACTCGGGGTGGTGGGACGAGAGTCTGGGTCATTGGAGTGAGGAAGAGGAAGATGATGGGTCAGAGGGAGGAGAACAAGAAACCAAGGAGGGAATGAGGAGGCCTTCTGCAGGCAGTTGGAAAGCAAGAGAGCTCAGAGCTATGAGGACTGCACAGAGGTCTCTGTAGATATGGAGCTTTTCAAAGCTTGACGATTGGTTTCTTCCTGGGGCTAATCTTAGCTGGACAGTATCAGGTGGGGGGTGGGATCATACCTGTGTTTGATTTACCATGACACTTGACCCCTATACTATATACATTACCCAACCTGGAACCTTGCACTATGTACATTACCCACCCCAGACCCCTGCACTATGTACATTACCCACCCCAGACCCCTGCACTATGTACATTACCCACCCCAGACCCCTGCACTATGTACAGTACCCACCCCAGACCCCCACACTATGTACATTACCCACCCCAGACCCCTACACTATTTATTTATTTATTTATTTATTTCAGGTACTTATATAGCGCCGTCAATTTACGCAGCGCTTTACATATACATTGTACATTCACATCAGTCCCTACCCTCAAGGAGCTTACAATCTAAGGTCCCTAACTCACATTCATACACATACTAGGGCCAATTTAGACAGGATCTAATTAACCTCACAGCATGTCTTTGGAGTGTGGGAGGAAACCGGAGTACCCGGAGGAAACCCACGCAGGCACAGGGAGAACATGCAAACTCCAGGCAGGTAGTGTCGTGATCGGGATTCGAACCAGCGACCCTTTTACTGCTAGGCGAAAGTGCTACCCACTACACCACTGTGCTGCCCATTATGTACATTACCCACCCCAGACCCCTGCACTATGTACATTACCCACCCCAGACCCCTGCACTATGTACCTTACCCACCCCAGACCCCTGCACTATGTACATTACCCACCCCAGACCCCTGCACTATGTACATTACCCATCCCAGACCCCTACACTGTATCACGTCCCCAGACCCCACCCATTACATGTATCACGTCCCCAGACCCACCCA
>BLSH010360721.1:207026-223903 GCA_018402905.1 Glandirana rugosa | reverse complement strand
ACCCACCCAGACCCCTGCACTATGTACATTACCCACCCCAGACCCCTGCACTATGTACAGTACCCATCCCAGACCCCTACACTATGTACATTACCCACCCCAGACCCCTGCACTATGTACATTACCACCCCAGACCCCATACACTATGTACATTACCACCCCAGACCCCTGCACTATGTACATTACCACCCCAGACCCCTGCACTATGTACATTACTAGCCCAGACCCCTGCATTATGTACCTTACCAAACCCAGAAACCTACACTATGTACATTATCACCCCAATCCCCTGCACTATGTACCTTGACCCCCACAGTCCCCTACACTATGTACATTACCAACCCAGACCCCTGCACTATGTACCTTTCCCACCCCAGACCCCTATACTATGTACATTACCACCCCAGACCTCTGCACTATGTATATTACCCACCCCAGACCCCTATACTATTTACGTTACCACCCAGACCCCTGCACTATGTACCTTACCCATCCCAGACCCCTACTCTATGTAAATTACCCACCCCAGACCCCTGCATTGCATATGTTACCCACCCCAGACCCCTGCATTGCATATATTAGCCACACAGACCCCTGCATTGCATATGTTACCCACCCCAGACCCTTGCATTGCATATCTTAGCCACCCCAGACCCTTGCATTGCATATGTTAGCAACTCCAGACCCCTGTATTGCATATGTTAGCCACCCCAGACCCTTGCATTGCATATGTTACCCACCTCAGACCCTTGCATTGCATATGTTACCCACCTCAGACCCTTGCATTCCACATGTTAGCCATCCCAGAACCCTGCATTGCACATGTTAACCACCCCGGACTCTTGCATTGCATATGTTACCCACCTCAGTGTTGCCAACCTCCCACAGCATTTTTTACTGACAAAACAAGGGAAATTAACTGACGGAGCCCCTTTTTTTTTTTTTTTTTTTACTCACAACCTAAAAAATTACAGAACTCTTAAAAACGAAGACACTCAATATTAAAACACAATATGGAAATGCTGACAATACCCATATCACATAATTTGCTTGGTTCACCCTTAAAAGGTCAACACAGCATGACAAATTATCAGCCCCTGATATTTACAGACAGCTGTAAAAATCACAGATTTTTACAAACTGTCCATAAATTTACTGACGGTTGCCAACCCTGCTCAGACCCCTGCACTATATATAGCACATTACCCATCCCAGACTTCTGCTCTATGTACAGTACTCACACTGACCCCTGCACTGTGTACCTTACCCATCCCAGACATTTGCACTATGTACGCTACCCACCCTGCTGAGTGCCCCCATGACAAGCTGGCTGCTCTGGGGGGCTCGCTCCCGAGCCACCTCTGAGACACACAAAGCGTGGCTCAGCCCTGCCCCTGATCGCCCACCTCACTGGCTGTAATTGACAGCAGTGGGAGCCAATGGGGACATTTTAGTAGTATTACCTATAAAAACAACTAGAATAAAGAATGCTTTCTAGAGCATGCAACCATCCTAATTATAGACCAAAAATGCGGGAGGTATCCCCCAAGAAATAGTGGACACAACGGAACTCTAAAGGAGGAAAAATAAATCATAATAAAATACATAGTTTATTAGAAAATTGATAAAGGGGTGTCTAAGGAAAAGACATCCCAGTGTAGGCAGCACAGTCAATAACAATGTGTCATACAACACGAATGATACATTTTTACCAAACAGCTGACAATAGTGAAATGTTGATGTGTAGTAGGTCAACACGTTTCGCTTGTTGAGCTTCTTCAGGACCTTTCACATCATGGACTGAAGTTACTTGAGCAAGAAAAATATATATCCAACAGTACATCAATTCAATTATAATATAATTGCATACAGCATATTGCATGAAAAATACAAAAGCGAAATAAACTTATCTGAAGAGCTTACATGTGACTAGGTGTGCTCCAAAGAAGATACTCAGGGGGGCGGACACAGGGGGCAATAGGACCAGGAAAGAGCATGCTAGGTGTAGATAATGGTACTTCTAGTAACATAGATATGTACATTATTGTTACTTTAAAGCAGGCATAGGTCTATTTCATCATACATATATATACATACGCATCTAGTTACCATAGATAAAAAGTATACATTTTATTCTATAGTTCACAAGAAAAATGTAAAACAAAAGAAAATGTTAAAACATGTAATCGTTAATCTACCTGTACAAAAAAAAGTGGCACCCACCCCAATCTATAACTGGCCTTTGCAGCAAGGTGGGTGCACATCTCAAACAAGCAAAGATTTCCGATCACATTTACCAGCCAGCCTGCAAAACAACCGAAATGGCCTTGTCTAAGGCTGGGTTCACGCCTATGCGAATTGGATGCGGCTTAAACCGCATCCAATTCGCAGGACACTTGAAAACACATTGTTTTCAATGTGTCAGGTTCACATAGGTGCGGTGCATTCGCACTCTGCATTGCATTTTCTGTGCAATGCGGTGCGAATTCCCAGCCCGTTGTGTTCAATGGGAGCGCATCTGACACGGAGATGCACTCAGCACTGAACGGGGATATTTTCTCCTGCTCATGGCCCCTCCCCCATCTCTCCCCCAGCAACTGCTGCGCTGTGAGAATGGACAGCAGCCGCCGAGCAAATTGGAACCCAGGCCTCACACCTGAGCGTATCAATTTACTGGCATTTTTTTTTTTAGCTTTGTTGCAGCTTTTTATCAGCTTTTTTAAAGCGTTAATTACAAGCGTTTTACAGCTTCAGGCACTTTTGTTTAGCCAATAGAAAGCACTAAGGGGAAGAGAGGGAGAGGAAATTAGGGGTGGAGAGCTGCTATTTGAGCGTTTTACAAGGTATTTCTATTGAAGTCTATGGGGCCAAAAAGGCTTGTAATCTGCCAAAAAGAAGCTCATATTTTTTTGAGCGACAGGCGTTTTGCTTCAGGCGACAGAACGCTCAGATGTGAACAGGGGCCATAAATTCATGGGATTTTGCTTGTTGGGTGTTCTTGAGCTTCAGAGCTGAGCGTTTTACAAGCTGAAAATTGCTCTGAGCGTTTTGTTTTCGGGCAGAAAGTCGCATGATTTACCGCGATTTTTGCCGTGATTTTGTACAGGTCAAAAGGTCAACAGAATAACGCCTGTAATCTGCCTAAAAAGAAGCTCATGTACTTTTTTGAGCTTCAGGCGTCAGAACGCTCAGATGTGAACAGAGGCCTTTGCAATGAATGGGATCTTGCTTGTTGGGCGTTTTTGAGCTTCAAAGCTGAGAGTTTGACGAGCTGAAAAATGCTCAGGGCCTGATTGGGCCAATGTCCTGCGTTTCTGCAAAAAAGCAAGAAAAAACGAATTGGTGTGAATGGTGCCTGCCAGTTTACCTTAGGCTCCGTTTGTGAGTTGCGGGTGGAATCGCCTTGATTCCCATACACACGCTTTTCCTAACGGATCGCGGTAAAAAACGCCCGCACATAATCGCGGGACACCCGTCGCCTGGGGCGACAGAGGAGAAAAGCACGCCACGTATGGGGTGCTATTTAAATCCACAGTCCACGCTCTGGGAACGCTCGGGCGTCCCGCGATTTTCAGCTATTGCGAGTTGCGGGCAGAATCGAGGCGATTCCGCCCGCAACTCTCATCGCTATGATGTGAACGGGCCTTAACCACTTCAGCCCCAGAAAGATTTGCCCCCTTCCTGACCAGAGCACTTTTTGCAATTTGGCACTGCGTCCCTTTAACTGACAATTGCACGGTCGTGCGACGTTGTACCCAAACAAAATTTGCGTCCTTTTTTTCCCACAAATAGAGCTTTCTTTTGGTGGTATTTGATCCCCTCTGCGTCATTTCTGATCGCCGCTATAAACAAAAGAAGAGCGACAATTTTGCAAAAGAACCTAAATTTCTTACTTTTTGCTAAAATTCAAATCAAAAAAATAAATAAATAAAAAAACATTTTTTTTCATAAATTTTGGCCGATTTATATTCTTCCTCATATTTTTGGTAAAAAAAAAAAAAATCGCAATCGGCGTTTATTGATTGATTTGCGCAAAAATGGCCGCGTTTACGAATGATGAGAATTCATTTCTGGGGTTTATTTATTTATTTCACAAGTAATGGCGGCGATCTGCAATTTTTAGCGGTACTGCGATATTGCAGCGGACATGTCGGACATTTTTGACACTTTTTTGGGACATTTATACAGCGATCAGAAATTTAAATGTCCACTGATTACTGTATAAATGTCATTGGCAGTGAAGGGGTTAACTTGCAGGGGTTGATCTAGGGGTTAACTGTGTTCCCTGGGTGTGTTCTTACTGTGGGGGGCTGGGCTACCATAGGCATGAGAGATCTAAGGGATCCCAGTGACAGGGATCAGTAGATCATCCATGCCCCCCACTAACAGAGTGGGGAACCGCCGTGTTTACATCGGCGGTTCCCCGTTGTTTGCCTGTGGCCGCTCATCGCGACTCGCAGCGGACATCGGGTCCACCCGAGCCACGGGCACACTCCTCAGGAGCGCGGTGGGCGCGCCCCCTAGCGGCCACTCGCCGATCGCCGCTTTTTTACGGCGATTCGCACCCAGCGTCCACACTGCCACCGTAAATAGACGGTAGACGGTGTGGAAGTGGTTAAAGCGGACCTTCAGTCGATTTTTCATCTTTCCATCTATTAAATCTTCTACCCTCGTTGTTTTAACTTTGGATAGTAAAACATTTTTTTCTGACAGTAAATACCTTATACAGCCCACTTCCTGTTTCTTGTCTGGTCATTAGCCTAGGCTTATGAAACCATGCACAGTTCTCTCTCACTCTCCTGAGAGTTTGCCAGGAAGGGAGGAGGGATGAGTCATAAGAGGGCGATTGAGAGCTGCAGAGCTGGAGGTGTACCTCTGTGTGTCTGTGTAAATCCAGGAAGTGAACAGACAGCAGCTTCAGCTGCCCACAGTTAAAATGGCTGCAGCCAGGCTCAGTTTCTGAGTTTCGGAGATTTCCGCAGCATATTTGGCAAGTACAGAATCACAGTATATATAAAATAATATGCAAAGTGGTTGGAGGGAAGCTTCAGAATGGCAAAGATGTTTTTATTACAAATTATGTGAGCAGACTGCAGTTCCTTTAACCCTTTAATTTGCCCCTGATGATAACCCCTTCCCTGCCAGTGTCTTTAGTACAGTGACAGTGCATATTATTTAGCACTGATCACTGTATTAGTGTCACTGGTCCCCAAAAAAAGTGTCAAAAGTGTCCGATTTGTCCTTCGCAATCTCACAGTCCCGCTGTAAGTCACTGATCGCCGGCATTACTAGTAAAAAATAAATAAAAATTCCATTAAAATATCCCATAGTTTGCAGACGCCATAGCTTTTGCTCAAACCAATCAATATACGTTTATTGGGATTTTTTTTTTTTTTTTTACCAAAAACGTAGCAGAATAGATTGACCTAAATTGACGAAGAAATTAGATTTTTTTTTACATTTTTTTATTGGATATGTTTTATAGCAGAAAGTAAAAAATATTTTTTTTTTTTCAAAATTGTTGGTTTTTTTCTGTTTATAGCGCAAAAAATAAAAACTGCAGAGGGGATCAAATACCACCAAAAGAAAGTTCTATTTGTGGGAAAAAAAGGTCATACATTTTATTTGGGTAAAGCATCGCACGACCGCGCAATTGTCAGTTAACCAGTTCCACACCACCTACAGCATATTTACGGCGGCAGTGTGGACGCTGGCCGCGAATCGCCGTAAAAAGACGGCGATCTGCGAATGGCCGCTAGGGGGCACGCGCCCGCCGCACTCATGAGGAGTGTGCCCGCGGCTCGGGTAGACCCGATGTCCGCCGGCGAGCCACGATGAGCGGCCACAGGGAAAGAACGGGGAACCGCCGATGTAAACACGGCGGTTCCCCATTCTGACAGTGCAGGCATGGGAGATCTACTGGTCCCTGTCACTGGGATCAGTTAGATCTCTCATGCCCATGGTAGCCCAACACCCCCACAGTAAGAACACAACCAGGGAACACAGTTAACCCCTAGCTCTCCCCCCCAGGTTAACCTCTTCACTGCCAATGACATTTATACAGTAATCAGTGGACATTTAAACTTCTGATCGCTGAATAAATGTCATTGGTCCCAAAAAAAATGGTCCGACATGCCCCCCCCCAATATCGCAGTACCGCTAAAAATCGCAGATCGCCACCATTACTAGTAAAAAATAAAAACCCCAGAACCGAATTCTCACCATCCGTAAACGCGGCCATTTTTGCGCAAACCAATCAATAAACGCAGATTGCGATTTTTTTTTTTATCACAAATATGAGGAAGAATATAAATCGACCAAACCAATGAAAAAAAATGTTTTTTTATAATTTTTTTTTTTTTTTTGGATTTGAAGTGTAGCAAAAAGTAAGAAATTTGTTTTTTTTTGCAAAAAGGTCGCTCTTCTTTTGTTTATAGCGGTGATCCGAAATGACGCAGAGGGGATCAAATACCACCAAAAGAAAGCTCTATTTGTGGGAAAAAAAGGACGCAAATTTTGTTTGGGTACAACGTCGCACGACCGCGCAATTGTCAGTTAAAGCGACGCAGCGCCGAATCGCAAAAAGTGCTCTGGTCCTAAACTGGGAAATTCTTCCGGAGGTGAAGTGGTTAAAGTAACGCAGTGACGTTTCGCAAAAAATGGCCTGGTCAGGAAGGTGGGGTAAACTTTCCAGGGCTAAAATGGTAATTTGAATATTAAATGCATAGGTGTGTGCAGCCTATTGCATCAGGGTGTGCACCACAAAGTGCAAACAAACATGAGTGTGTGTGTATATATATATATATATATATATATATATATATATATATATATGCCAGAAGGGCAGAGATCGGTGTCAGTAGTTTATTTTTATTTTATTTTATTTACTTTTTTACAATTTTTTTTTTTACAATATTATATTTTTTATTTTTTTATTTTTTTTACAATTTTGTTTAGGAGCCCTGCTCTAGGATTTCCCCGTCCCTTTCTCTGCAGCCAGGCAGCAGGAGTAATCTGCACAGTACAGGGTGATTAGGGTGTGCCCAGGCACACCTGCCACCCTATGTGCGCACGCCTATGATTAAATGAATATTATTTATAAAGCTTGGGGTAACATTTGTATCCCTTTGTACAATATATTTGTGTAGCCACAACTATCCGGCATGATGAGGTTAATCCTTCATATTCCACCCTCTGCACAATGTGACGGCCATTGCTATAGAAACACAAACAATGGAGACTAACAGCGGACCCGGCCATTCCTTTGTAGGGAGTTCTTCTAGTTACATGGAAAACAACTTGGTTATATTTTTACTGCAAAAAATACATTTCGCTTCAGCCCTAAATATTGCATTTTGAAATATTTTAAATTTAAAATGCAACAAGATTTTTTCCTTTAGAATTGTGAATGTTTACTGTGGGGACTGCACGGGAAAACATCGGAAAGCTAAATCCCCATTTGAACCCTCGGTGAGCCATTGGAGGAGGATTAGCACAAATCTCCATACAGGTAAGTCGCTAAAATTAGGATTACGGTGGGAATTCTTGGATGCAAAATATGCAGCATAAGGACTAGAAGGGTTGGACTAGAAATACGTACTTTGGTTGTTTTGATAAATGGTAGCAGTTTTTGTTTGCAGGTTGGATCTAAAAACCAAAAGTGGACCTGAGATCAGGTATTTGTTATGTTAACCACTTCAGCTCTGGAAGATTTACCCCCCCCTTCATGACCAGGCCAATTTTTTACGATACTGCACTACGCTACTTTACCACTTGCCGACCAGCTGCCGTCATACTGCAGCAGGTCGGTTTGCTTTTGTGGGCATGCGCGCCACCAGGGGGGCGCACGTGCACTCCCACTGGTCAGCTGGGGAGCCAATCAGGGGGTCCAGCAGACTCAATGTCCGCCAGGCCACCCACGATCATTCCCCGCAGTGACAGAACAGGGATCTGCGAGAGTAAACAAGGTGGAGATCACACAGGTCTTTCTGCTATGCAGGAAGAGGGATCTGTGTGTTTCCCCAGGCAGCCCACCCCCCATACAGTTAGAACATTCTGACAGGGACCACATTTAACCCTTTGGTAGCCCCCTAGTATAAACCCCTTCCATTAGTAAAATAACAATGCATATTTTTAGCACTGATCACTGTAATAATGTCACTGGTTCCCAAAAGAGCATCAAAAACGTCAGGTGTCCGATCTGTCCGCCGCAATGTCGCAGTCTCACTATTACTAGTAAAAAAAAAAAAAAATAATAATAATAATAAAAATGCCATAAATATATCCCCTATTTTGTAGACACTATAAATTTTGTGCAAACCAATCAATATACACTTTTTTTTTTACCAAAAATACATAGCAGGATACATATTGCCCTAAACTGATGAAGAAATTGTTTTTTTTTTTTCCTTTTTTGCTTTTGGATATTTATTATAGCAAAAAGTAAAAAATTTTTTTTTTTTTTTCAAAACTGTCGTTCTTTTTTTGTTTATAGCGCAAACAATAAATAACGCAGAGGTGTTGAAATACCACCAAAAGAAAGCTCTATTTGTGGGAAAAAAAGGACGTCAATTTTGTTTGGGTAAAACGTCGCACGACTGCGCAATTGTCAGTTAAAGCGACACAGCGCCGAATCACAAAAAATGGCCTGGTAAGGAAGTGGGTAAATCGTTCCAGTTTGTAAGTGGTTAACTGAAAATTGCGCGGTCGTGTGACGTTGTACCCAAATAAGATTTGTGTCCTTTTTTTCCCACAAATAGAACTTTCTTTGGGTGGTATTTGATCCCCTCTGCAGTTTTTATTTTTTGTGCTATAAACACTTTACGACAATTTAAAAAAAACAAAAAAAAAACAATATTTTTTACTGCTATAAAACATACCTAATTAAAAAAATCTAATTTCTTCATCAATTTAGACCAATATGTACATATTTAAGCATACATACAATAAGCGCATATTGATTGTTTTTTGCGCAAAAGTTATAGCGTCTACAAAATATGGGATATTTTTATGGAATTTTTATTTATTATTTAAGTAGTAATGGCGATCAGTGACTTATAGCGGGACTGCGTTATTGCGGTGGACAAATTTGGATACGAAAGCCTCGTACACACAATGTGACGGTTGTACGACCGAACGGCCCAGATCGTTTGTTGGCTGTTGTGTCTCGCGTACTGACGTGAACTAAGCGATCGTCCGACCAAGCCGAACGTGGTGACGTGTTACGAGTGTATAAAGAGGAAGTTAAGGTGAATGCGATTTGTGAATTAGGAACGCAGTTTTCCCAGAACGGACACACGTACTAACAGTCGGATGATCGTACAACAAGCTGTTGTACGACCGTTTTCGTACGATCTTCGCACCTTGTGTACGGGCCTTAACTGACACTTTTTTGGAACCAGTGACATCAATACAGTGATCAGTGTACAAATATACACTGTCACTGTACTAATGACACTGGCTGGGAAGGGGTTAACATCAGGGGCGATCAAGAGTTAACTGTGTACTTAATCAGTGTTTTACTAAACTATGAGAGATGCTTTTACTAGAGGAAGACATGGATCATAATCCCTGCTTGCAGGAACACAGGATCCATTCCTTCCCTCCTGTCAGAATAGCAATCTGCCTTGTTTACAAGCTTGCCGGCGGACATCGAGTCCGTGGTAGCTGGTGATAAGCCCCTGTTTATAATCACAGCGGGAGAGTGTAGGGTTGCCACCTTTTCTTCAAGTCTAACCCTAACAGTTTAGTGGCGCACAGCGATTTTTTTTTTATTGAATAAACTATATATTGCAATTAAATAACATTTCTAATCATATGAAGTTAAACACAGGAGTCCCCCTTTACATCAGAGTCCACACAGTTCCCCCTTACATCTGAATCTGCAAAGTCCCCCTTTTACATTTGAACTTGTACTGTAATGGGACACTCTGCAGACTCTGATGTAAGGGGGAACTCTGGGGACTCTGACATAAGGGATGCTGTGGGAACCCTGATTAAAGAGGGAACACTGAAAACTCTGATATACGGAGAGGACTCTAATGTAAGGGGCAACACTGTGGCCTCTGGCATATAGGGTAACTCTGATGTGAGGGGTGCTCTGAGAACCGATTGAGCCCTCTGTTCTCTCCCATCTGTGCGTGTGGGGGGGGGGAGAGGGGGATTGTTAGTGTTGGCTTTGGGCAGTGTGTAAGAGAGTGTAACAGACACTCTTGGCTTACACAAATGCAGCCAGGAACCCTGCTGGGAAGCCATAGACCAGTCTGATTTATGTGTCCGGGTTTCAGATGGCCTGCAACCCGGACACATGATTCCAAACCCGAACTGTCCGGGTGAATCCTGGACAGGTGGCAACCCTAAGCCAATGCAGGAGTGCGGATCCTGGATCCCGGAAGTGCAGGATCATGTACAGTCAGGTCCATAAATATTGGGACATCGACACAATTCTAATGTTTTGGGCTCTATACACCACAACAATGGATTTGAAATGAAACAAACAAGATGTGCTTTAACTGCAGACTTTCAGCTTTAATTTGAGGGTATTTACATCCAAATCAGGTGAACGGTGTAGGAATTACAACAGTTTGTATATGTGCCTCCCACTTTTTAAGGGACCAAAAGTAATGGGACAATTGGCTGCTCAGCTGTTCCATAGCCAGGTGTGTGTTATTCCCTCATTATCCCATTTACAAGGAGCAGATAAAAGGTCCAGAGTTCATTTCAAGTGTGCTATTTGCATTTGGAATCTGTTGCTGTCAACTCTCAATATGAGATCCAAAGAGCTGTCACTATCAGTGAAGCAAGCCATCATTAGGCTGAAAAAACAAAACAAACCCATCAGAAAGATAGCAAAAACATTAGGTGTGGCCAAATCAACTGTTTGGAACATCCTTAAAAGAACGCACCGGTGAGCTCAGCAACACCAAAAGACATGGAATACCACGGAAAACAACTGTGGTGGATGAACGAAGAATTCTTTCCCTGGTGAAGAAAACACCCTTCACAACAGTTGGCCAGATCAAGAACACTCTCCAGGAGGTAGGTGTATGTGTGTCAAAGTCAACAATCAAGAGAAGACTTCACCAGAGTGAATACAGAGGGTTCACCACAAGATGTAAACCATTGGTGAGACTCAAAAACAGGAAGGCCAGATGAGAGTTTGCCAAACATCTAAAAAAGCCTTCACAGTTCTGGAACAACATCCTATGGACAGATAAGCCCAAGATCAACTTGTACCAGAGTGATGGGAAGAGAAGAGTATGGAGAAGGAAAGGAACTGCTCGTGATCCAAAGCATACCACCTCATCAGTGAAGCATGGTGGTGGTAGTGTCATGGTGTGGGCATGTATGGCTGCCAATGGAACTGGTTCTCTTGTATTTATTGATGATGTGACTGCTGACAAAAGCAGCAGAATGAATTCTGAAGTGTTTGGGGCAATATTATCTGCTCATATTCAGCCAAATGCTTCAGAACTCATTGGACGGCGCTTCACAGCGCAGATGGACAATGACCCGAAGCATACTGCGAAAGCAACCAAAGAGTTTTTTAAGGGAAATAAGTGGAATGTTATGCAATGGCCAAGTCAATCACCAGACCTGAATCCAATTGGGCATGCATTTCACTTGCTGAAGACAAAACTGAAGGAAAATTCCCCAAGAACAAGCAGGAACTGAAGACAGTTGCAGTAGAGGCCTGGCAGAGCATCACCAGGGATGAAACCCAGTGTCTGGTGATGTCTATGCATTCCAGACTTCAGGCTGTAATTGACTGCAAAGGATTTGCAACCAAGTATTAAAAAGTGAAAGTTTGATTTATGATTGTTAATCTGTCCCATTACTTTTGGTCCCTTAAAAAGTGGGAGGCACATATACAAACTGTTGTAATTCCTACACCGTTCACCTGATTTGGATGTAAATACCCTCAAATTAAAGCTGAAAGTCTGCAGTTAACGCACATCTTGTTCCTTTCATTTCAAATCCATTGTGGTGGTGTATAGAGCCAAAAATATTAGAATTGTGTCAATGTCCCAATATTTATGGACCTGACTGTATACACTGTATACCTGATCTGGTGCACAACTGCCATCCTGTAGCAGTAAAACTGCTACGGGGTGGACGGCAAGTGGTTGAAGTAGAACTAAAGTTAAACTTTTTTTCCACTTTTGATAGTGGTAAGGGAGGATTATAACCTTTGTAATTGTAAGGCCTCCTTCACATGGCCATTTAGCCGCATATACCGTATTCCAGTGGCAAGAATTGCAAGTGGGTGCATGCGAATCGCGGCGGCCGCTTAGCCAAAATAAACTAAAGACAGGCTGATAGCGGACGCTGCTGTTCGCATTTGGCCGCACATTACGGGGTTACCTGCAGTTAGGGACAGATATCTAATCCTGGCTGCCTCCAGGCTCGGACATCCATCCCTAACCGCAGGTAACCACTTGATGTGCAGCTACGTGCGACGAAGGGGCTACTGTCAGCCTGATATTAGTTTATATAGGCTGAGCATCTGCCGCCATTCGCATGCATCTACTAACCACTTGACCGGAAGATTTACCCCCCCACCCTTAAAAGTCATTTTTTGCGAAACGGCGCTGCGTTACTTTAACCGCTTAAAGAACGTCCATCCCATATAAACTGAGGCAGGGTGGCTCTATTGCGCAAAACAACGTATCTGTACGTTGCTTCCTGCAATAGTTACTGTGGGCGCGCGCACATGCCGCCAGGGGCGCCCGCTTCACTGAGGAGGAGCCAATGAGCGTGCCTGGTGGCCAGCCGCGATCGCTCTGCAGAGAGGCAGAACGGGGATCTGCCTATGTAAACAAGGCAGATGCCCGTTCTGACAGGTGAGAACATGGAGATCTGCTGTTCCTAGTGATTCCTAGTGTTGTTCCTGTCAGCACTTCCCCCACACAGTCAGAAAGCACAAACAGTGAACACATTTAACCCTTTGATCGCCCCCTGGTGTTAACCCCTTCCCTGCCAGTGTCATTTATACAGTAATCAGTGCATTTTTTTATAGCACTGATCACTGTATTGGTGTCACTGATCCTCAAAGTATCAGTTAGGGCAGATTTGTCCGCCGCAATGTCGCAGTCCCGCTAAAAATCACTGATCACCGCCATAGTAAAAACCATAAAAAAAAAAAAATAATAGTCAATAAATCTATCCTGTAGTTTGTAGACGCTATAACTTTTGCGCAAACCGATTACTATATATGCTTATTGTGAATTTTTTTACCAAAAATATGTAGAATACATATCGGCCTAAACTGATGAATAAATTTGTTTTTCTACTTTTTTTTGGGGATTTGTATTATAGCAGAAAGTAAAAAATATTGTTTATTTTTTCAAAATTGTCGCTCTTTTTTTGTTTATGGAGCAAAAAAATAAAAACCACCAAATACCACCAAAAGAAATCTCTATTTGTGGGGAAAAAAAGGACACCAATTTTGTTTGGTTACAACGTCGCACGACCGCACAATTGTCATTTAAAGTAGCGCAGTGCCGTATATCCAAAAAATTGGCCTGGTCATTAACCCCTTCAAAACTGCGCTATAGCCAAAGTACAGCTCCAGCATGGATCTGAATTTCCGGGACGACGTCCCCTGTGCACGCTCCTGGCACGCACTCACATGCTCCGTGGGCCTGCCCGCGGGTCGGGCGGGCTCGATGTCCGCCCGAGACCCGCGATCGCCTCTCAGAGCTGCAGAATGGGAAAAATGTAAACACGGCGGTTCTCCATTCTGTGACAGGGGACATAGCAGATCTACTGATCCCTGTCACTGGGATCAGTTAGATCTGTTCTGTCCCAGCCAGCCCCGCCCCCACACAGTTAGAACACACCCAGGGAACACAGTTAACCCGTTCACTGCTACCTGCAGGTGAACTCCTTCACTGCCAATGACACTTGTACAGTAATCAGTGGACATTTCAATTTCTGATTGCTCTATAAATGTCATTGGTCCCAAAAATGTGTCAAAATTGTCTGATATGTCCGCCCCAATATCCCAGTCCTGATAAAAGTCGCAGATCGCCGCCATTACTAGTAAAAAATAATAATAATAAAAAGGCCATAAATCAATTCCCATAGTTTGTAGACAGGATAACTTTTGCGCAAACCAATCAATATACGCCGATTGTGATTTTTTTCCCCAAAAATATGTAGAAGAATATAAATTGGCCAAAACCAATGAATTTTTTTTTTTTTAATTTGTATTTTAGCAAAAAGTAAAAAATATTGTTCTTTTTTCAAAACCGCAGAGGTGATCAAATATCACCAAAAGAAAGCTCTATTTGTGGGGAAAAAAATGATAAAAACTTTGTTTGGGTATAATGTCGCACGACCGCGCAATTGTCATTCAAAATGTGACAGCGCTGAAAGCCGGAAATTGGTCTGGGCAGGAGGGGGGGTTAAGTGCCCAGTAAGCAAGTGGTTAAGGGGGGGTAAATCCTTCCGGGGGGCTGACAATTGCGCAGTCGTGCAACGACGTACCCAAATAACATTTTTGTTCCTTTTGTCCCCACAAATAGAGCTTTCTTTTGGTGGTATTTGATCACCTTTGCGTTTTTGTTTTTTTATAAAACAAAAAAAGACGGACAATTTTGAAAAGAAACCAATATTTTTTACTTTCTGCTATTAAACATACACAATAAAAAAAAATTGAATTTATTTAGGCCAATATGTATTCTGCTACATATTTTTGGTAAAAAAAATCCCAATAAGCGTATAATCCCAATAAGGATATATGAATTATTTATTAAGATTGCACTTACATAGTAATCATCTTTGGAACAGCGAAAAATACAGTACATCCCCTAGGATAGGGTCCCCGCTGAAGAAGTCACGTGTTGACGAAACGCGTACAGAAGGAGGTGCTGTGGTTGACATCACCCGCTGCTATCCTAGGGTCCCGATCAGAGACCGGAGTGAACTGTATTTTTCGCTTTTCCAAAGATGATTACTATGTAAGTGCAATCTTAATAAATCATTTTTAACCACAGAGCACTTAGGTCTTGTGTCCCCCTTTGTATTTTGGGCATGCCGGCTTGATCCCCCCGCTGGTTCGGATGGCCTATGAGGTGTGCTGGAGTCGGGATAACAGTTGACCAGTGCTGCTGATAGGAGATCCCCATAATGTAGACCTGCACGATTATCGTATTAAAATCACGATCTCGATTCACCTCCCCCCCCCCCCCGTGATCTCCATCACATATTACTGCGATTTTCAGTGCAGGTCAATGCAATTAGTCTGAAGTCTCCCCAGGAATCTTTTTCTAAGCCTGCATTCACATAGTGGCGACCCGACTTCGGCGCAACTTTGCTAGGTGATTTCAGCGCAGCTTTCAGTGCGACTTCATCGCAACTTCAAGGACCTCAAGCGACTTTACAACACAACTTTTGCCAGGCGACTTTGCCTTGACCAATCAGAGAAGGGAGGGAAGGGGCTGAATTCTATACTTTTTACTGTAAAGTCGCTTCCATGTAGATGGGGACCCGAATTGGAGGCGACTTCTATTGAATCCTATAGGCACAAGTCAGATAGAAGTTGCCTAGAAGTTGTACAGGAACCTTTTCAGAAGTTGCCTTGAAGTCGGAGCGACTTCAGTCGTGTATTAAGACGGCTCCCATTCATTTCAATGGGATTTCAAATGTCCAGCGACTTGGGGCGACTTGAGGCAACTCAAGTCGGATTGCAAGTCGCCCCTGTGTGAACGGGCACTCTGCGGAAACCACTTGAGTCTCTCCTATCTGGGCAGACTGCCAAGTCTGAGATCATTGTTGATAAAAGAAGTAAAAAGATACAATGTTTTAAATGATCAAAGGGTTGAACTCCAGTGTATAGAAGAGTTTAGTTTAACCATTTAAAGACTAAATCTTTTCTGACATTTGTTGCTTACAAGTACAAATCCAGTATTTTCTGCTAGAAAATGACTTAGAACCCCCAAACAATATATATGTTTTTTAGCAGAGACCCTAGAGAATAAAATGGCGGTTGTTGCAATATTTTATGTCACATGGTATTTGCGCAGCGGTCTTTCAAACACAATATTTTGGGGAAAATGACACGTTCAAAAAAAAAAAAACTAAACAGTGCTGTTAGCCCAATTTTTTTTGTAAGATGTTACACCGCGAGAATCGTGATCTTTATTCTAAGCAAAAAAATAGTGATTCTCATTTTGGCCAGAATCGTGCAGCTCTACCAGAATGGTTTGTGTATACAGCCTATGTGTTAGCCTCTCCCGATGATTGGCAAGATGCCAAGCAAGTGCTTTTGACTTGCTGGTAATACAGGGGTCTAAGTGTAAGGTGAGCAGGCATTGTCACCATTGGTGAAGGGATCTGACCCCGGTGTTTGTGTTTCCTTCACTCTGGGACTTCTCCTTTATGAAGTATCTGTGGCCTGTATGATCTGTCTTTTGGCCTTTATATATGGACTATCTTTTAATATTATTTTGTATATGTCATTATTGTCATGCAATTTTGTGATGCACTTATTGATTATCCACAATTTGGGAGTTATGTGATTACTCTTCAGTGTTCAGCTGGCATTGAGTTTAGTTTTAGGGAGGTTTTGTAGTTATTGCGCTGATTGTTTATCTTTTTATAATTCTAGCACAAGACCTCCTCTGTAACTCTAAACTGATAACCTGTAGAAATTTTTAAAGCATCACCTATGGAAATTTTTACGTTTGTCGCCATTCCATGAGTTTGCGCAATTTTAAAGCGTGACATGGGGGGCTGTGTATTATGCAGGGGTGTCCGGTGTCTATGAAGTATTTCCTCTTCAGGGTCTCACTTCCTTTGTGTTTGTGGCCCCAGTCTAGGGAAGTGGTTACCACTGTTACGGACGAGTGGAATGTGAATCTGGGGACATAATG
>BLSH010360721.1:193460-206666 GCA_018402905.1 Glandirana rugosa | reverse complement strand
GTGGGGGCTGTGTAATGTAAAGGAGGCCAGAGGTGCGGGTTGTGTAATTTAAAGGGGGCCAGAGGTGCGGGGCTGTGTAATGTAAAGGGGGCCAGAGGTGCGGGGGCTGTGTAATGTAAAGGAGGCCAGAGGTGTGGGGGTTGTGTAATGTAAAGGGGGCCAGAGGTGCGGGGCTTTGTAATGTAAAGGGGTCCAGAGGTGCGGGGCTTTGTAATGTAAAGGGGTCCAGAGGTGTAGGCAGGGGTGTCGGGAGGGGGGCTGGCGGGGGGCTGGAGCCCCAAGTGGGCCCCCAAAAAGCCCCAGGTCTCCGGTATGCGTAAATCTATTATTGGCCCCAAGCGTGTTGCTACACTGGCTGGAGAATCATCAGCCACCACTAGAGGTCGGGCCGGCACTTGTGATGGTCTCCTCCACCATTTTGCAGAAGACAAGCTCTCCTGGAGCCTAGTTGCTCGCCGAGGGGAACAAACAAGAGGTAGAGCAGGCCAGGTGGCTGCCAATAGAAATGGAGCTGCCGCCAACCCTGCCCCCCTTTCCCACAACAGGTCATAGACCGGCAACAGGCCACGGGGCTGGGGGGTTGGAGGCAGCTCCATTTCTATTCCTGATTTTTATCTCCTTTGGCCAGAACCTAAAATATGCGACGCTTTTTCTTTGAGCCGAATACAGAACATAAGTGCAGTTCAGCTGGACAGAAGGTGGACTAGGAAGTGGTGGAGGATGCGGGAATATATGTAGACCATTTTTGCAGGCTGGGGAAGAATTTGGTTTATTTTCTTGTCTCTGGGTGATTATAAAGATGCAGCCGCGCTAATTTGTTTTATGAAAACGGTTCTTTATTTACTCCTGATTGTTTCGGGCTGTGCAGTGCCTCTAAATCTGCCTCTCGTTTAAGGCTTGTAATCCAGAACGTTCCCATATGTGAGGGGCAGCCGGGCATGATAAGTGACTAATACAATTTACAAAACAAGCATGAAAGCGTTTGACGTCCCGTGCTCCCTGAGACGTACCCCCCCCCCATCCCAACTGGTAGTGTAGCAGACAGCCCCTCACTCCCATAGGCCCCTGAGCAGAATTAACTCTGTAGGGCCACACTGACATCAACACATTATAGCTCTACCCCCTCATTGCTCAGTAATCATAACACTTGTAGGTGTAATGGGGCAGATCTGTTTAAACCAATGTGCTACTTAATGCTGAGCTCCAAGCGTACAGCTATATACGCGGATGGAATACATATATATATACAGTTACCTGCCACAGGATTTGTATCTCTGCCCATCCAGTCCTAAGATATACACAGCCCTGCCACACCTTACATCCCCATCTGGCAGGGCAGGAGACCTGATTTTTTTTTTCTTTGCTCTAAATAAGTAATACAAACTGGTCTTGTCCCTCCCCCTGTCTGTGATTGGACAGGTAAAGGAGAAGCAGCAGACCGATGAGTTCATCTCTCTGACACTTCGCCCTGTCCTTCTACCAGCATGCTCCTTGTTAACACACAGGAACAGCTGAATAACTTACTGGCTCCTTGTGCTGCATCTCCCTTCTTCAGTCGGAGTTCTGCTTTACAAGGGCCGCAGGTCAAATTCAAGAACTTACAATTCTACATTTAAAAAAAATACATTTATCTTATTGAATATAGAGCTGCATTATTTTGTGTCTTTTATATCTGCCTGGAATTTATCATCCGTTTTTTGTAAATTTATCAGCAGAGACCTCCATGACTCCATAAGTGCCAGTCATGCATTCAAGAGCCTACCTTCTATTGGAACTGGATTATGAGGATCTGCAGAAGACCCCACTCTACGTGAGTATATAGTTATATATGTTTATCATCAGGGATGTATAATGGCATTGCAGAAAACACTTCAAGTTGTTGTAAACCTCAGACATGAAATATGAACAAAGCACATCCCTCTATAGCGTGTGCTTGTTTCAGTTAAAAGCACTAAGTGTCATTTCTGTCTGCTGCCCCCTTCCTCTGCTATCAGCACGAATCACTTCTGACAATTTTTTTCTGACACCAAGGGAAAATTGGTGACAGGGGAGGGAGCTCCAGCACACAGCCTGTGATTGACAGCCTCAGCTCTGTTCATGTGTGCTGTGTAAAGGGGTGGGGTTCCTTTTCCTCCAATCAGCTCTTAGAGCTCCCCTCACTGAGCTTTGCAGTTCTCCGCCCCCTTTTATCTGAACTCTCAGACAAGATTATAAATTCGCCACTTTGAACAGACGAGTCCAATCACTTCACTGGGTGTATGTTAGGGTTTTCAACCACTTTAACCACTTGCCGACCGCCAACCGCAGGTTGACGGTGACAAGGTGGTTCGTTATCGCAAATCGCCGTCATACAACGGCGGCTGCGATAACGCACACTGTGAGCGCGCGCTCACTGTGTTCGGGGAGGGCCAGGGAGCGGCGGCTTCGATTGCCGCCCGCTACCCGCGATGGCCCCCCCCCCCGGAGTGAAGGAACGGAGGTCCGTGTATGTAAACACGGACCTCCGTTCTGTGAAGGGGGAAGGGCTGTGACCACTTCCCTTCCCCAGCTAGGCAGTCCCCCCACAGTTATAACACGCCCAGGGAACATAGTTAACCCTTAGAGCGCCCCCTGCAGGTTAACCCCTTCACTGCCAATGGCATTTACACAGTAATCAGTGCATTTTTATAGCACTGATCGCTGTATAAATGCCAATGGTCCCAAAAAAGTGTCAAAATGTTCCGACATGTCCGCCCCAATATCGCAGTACCGCTAAAAATCGCAGATCGCCGCCATTACTAGTAAAAAATAAAAAAAAATAAAAACCCCAAAAATGAATTCTCATCATCCGTAAATGCGACCACTTTTGCGCAAACCAATCAATAAACGCCGTTTGCGATTTTTTTTTATCGCAAATATGAGGAAGAATATAAATCGGCCAAAAACGGTGAAAAAAATGTTTTTTTATATTTTTTTTTTGGATTTGTATTTTAGCAAAAAGTAAGAAATTTGTTTTTTTTTTTTTTGCAAAATTGTCGCTCTTCTTTTGTTTATAGCGGTGATCAAAAATTACGCAGAGGGGATCAAATACCACCAAAAGAAAGCTCTATTTGTGGGGAAAAAAGGACGCAAATTTCGTTTGGGTACAACGTCGCACGACCGCGCAATTGTCAGTTAAAGCGACGCAGTGTCGAATCGCAAAAAGGGCTCCGGTCCTAAAGCTGGAAATCCTTCCGGGGCTGAAGTGGTTAATCTTTAGTCCCAATATTCCAAGGCAGCAAATAAAACCAATCAACTGTGAATCTTCTTAACCACTTCAGCCCCAGAAGGATTTCCCACTTTAGGACCGGAGCCCTTTTTGCGATTCGACACTGCGTCGCTTTAACTGACAATTGCGCAGGCGTGCGACTTGTACCCAAACGAAATTTGCATCCTTTTTTTCCCCATAAATAGAGCTTTCTTTTGGTGGTATTTGATCACCGCTGCGTCATTTCTGATCCCCGCTATAAACAAAAGAAGAGCGACAATTTTGCAAAAAAAAAAAAACAAATTTCTTACTTTTTGCTAAAATACAAATCCAAAAAAAAAAAAAATCTAAAAAAACATTTTTTTTCATCGGTTTTGGCCGATTTATATTCTTCCTCTTATTTTTGGTAAAAAAAATTGCAATCGGCGTTTGATTGGTTTGCGCAAAAGTTGCTGTGTTTACGAATGATGAGAATTCATTTCTGGGGTTTTAATTTTTTTTTACTAGTAATGGCGGCGATCTGCGATTTTTAGCGGTACTACAATATTGCAGCGGACATGTCGGACCATTTTGACACTTTTTTGGGACCACTGGCATTTATACAGCGATCAGTGCTATAAAAATGCACTGATTACTGTGTAAATGCCATTGGCAGTGAAGGGTCGAGTCCACCCTACCCGCTCCCTGCCCCCCCCCCCCCAACACAGTGGGCGGCGCGCGCTCACAATGCTAGTTATCGCGGCTGCCGTCAGGTGATGGCGTTTCGCGATAATGAACCACCTTGCCGCCGTCACGCTGCGGCGGGTGGTCGGCAAGTGGTTAAAGTGTTACTAAACCCAGGAGCCTGCATTCCCCATATCTGGTCTCCCAGAGTACATGGAACATGGAAATGCAATTATTTTAGTAAATATAAACTGCTAAATACCTTTTCTCATCAGCAGTATATAGCAGTCTTGTGACTTCTATCAGTTCGCTTCACACGAGCCTGCCTGCACCACATGACCCATAGGGAGATATATCCCCATCACTGGGACTGGTTTGTCCGCCATCGCATGATTATTGCTTTTCAAGTCAGATAATTTATGGCAATTGCTCCTTTTGGATGCAGCTTCTCTGTGGTGAACTACATGTGAGTTGCCCCCTTTGGTATGATCACCAATCCCCTGTGGGTGTGGAGGCTCCTCTTCAACCTTGAGATCCAAGTGAACTGCTGTTTTTAATCGCTGGTTCAAATTTGGGTTTATGTCCATTGTTATTTGTTATTTGCTCCCACCATGTTACCCCTGAAGAATGCTTTATGTAGACTGAAACACGTTGGGAATCTCTGGTGGTTTTGCAATGTAGTCCTAAACACTTGTAATATAATGTATGGTGGATCTCTGCCACCTGTAAGGTGGACAGCTCATGTATCATCAATGCAATCTATCAGGACATGATGTGCATTTTAACCAGCAATCCTCTTTTTAAGAATTTGTATAATGAAGATATGGAAAATATTGGTTTGTGTGATTTCTATTGCTGCGACAAAGTCCCATGGGAGATGCCTTTTGCCAGTCTACTTAACCACTTGCCGACCACCGATCGGCATCTGACGGCGGCAAAGTGGCTCGTTCCCGCAAATCGCCGTCATACGACGGCGGCTGCGGGAACGAGTTTAGTGAGCGCGCGAGCGCCGCCGGGGGGGGCCAGGGAGCGGGTGCGGCGGCTTCGATTGCCGCCGGCTACCCGCGATGGCCCCCCCGGAGCAAGTGAGCGGAGGTCCGTGTAAGTAAACACGGACCTCCGCTCTGTGTGAGGGGGAAGGGCTGTGATCACAGCCTTCCTTTACGTGAAGGCTGTGACCACTTCCCTTCCCCAGCTAGGCAGTCCCCCATACAGTTAGAACACGCCCAGGGAACATAGTTAACCCTTAGAGCGCCCCCTGCAGGTTAACCCCTTCACTGCCAATGGCATTTACACAGTAATCAGTGCATTTTTATAGCACTGATCGCTGTATAAATGCCAATGGTCCCAAAAAAGTGTCAAAATGGTCCGACATGTCCGCTGCAATATCGCAGTACCGCAAAAATCGAAGATCGCCGCCATTATTAGTAAAAAATTTAAAAAAATTAAAAACCCCAAAAATGAATTCTCATCATCCGTAAACGCGACCACTTTTGCGCAAACCAATCAATAAACGCCGATTGCGATTTTTTTTATCGCAAATATGAGGAAGAATATAAATCGGCCAAAAACGGTGAAAAAAAATGTTTTTTTATATTTTTTTTTTTTTTGGATTTGTATTTTAGGAAAAAGTAAGAAATTTGGGTTTTTTTGCAAAATTGTTGCTGTTCTTTTGTTTATAGCGGCGATCAGAAATGACGCAGCGGTGATCAAATGCCACCAAAATAAAGCTTGATTTGTGGGAAAAAAAGGACGCAAATTTCGTTTGGGTACAACGTCGCACGACCGCGCAATTGTCAGTTAAAGCGACGCAGCGCCGAATCGCAAAAAGGGCTCCGGTCCTAAAGCTGGAAATCCTTCCGGGGCTGAAGTGGTTAAAGCTTGTAGGCGGATTTTCATACTACACTGAGCTATCTTATCAGGATGCAGGACCCCTGACCGTCTGTCTGGACAGTGCTGATTGGCCCTGTGCTAATCACATGCACTCTCCCAAGAAAACTCTCTAGCAATACACACCAAACTGAGCATGTGCAGCTTGTCCTCTGGCTCTATTATCAGAAAATATATTGGGGACTTTGGAAGAAGGGGGGGATCAGAGGAGAGAGAATCAAACAGCCTTTTTAGACAATGCAGAGGATCAACCCCTTAGGCTTTACAGGGAGTAGAACAAGCATGCTTTACTGCATAAACAGACTGATTTTAGTGTTGTGGGTTTAGTAACACTTTAAGGACAGTTTGCCTCTCTGGCAGCCTGTATCTTTGACCTCTTCCCTGTTGCAGAACTGCATTCTCCATCAGATTCTACAGTATTTGACACTTCCAGGTGAGTCGGATGAATGTGACCCCCACCAAATCACTGAAAAGTATACTGGCAGCCATAGGGATTTAGCTAAACTGAACAGTAAAGTACACAGATCAATGCTGGAATAAAAATGGTGTCTTCTGATCCAGATTAAATGCCAGGTTTGTCGGTTTTGTAGCTTTAGTAAATACAGTTAATCTTGGAGCAGCTGAGGAGTATCTCCCATTCAGAAATAGTCATGGCTGTAATAATGGCCGGTGTGGGGAACACATGGGGGGCTTGGGCAGAAGTTCCCATACACAGAACAAAATGTGTTTCCAATGTCTGATCATTTCATTTATCCAGACAGTAATATCTGGGCAATATATAGAAAAAAAGGAATGTATATATAGTACAGGAATGTATATATAGTACAGGAATGTGTATATAGTACAGGGATGTGTATATAGTACAGGGATGTGTATATAGTACAGGGATGTGTATATAGTACAGGGATGTGTATATAGTACAGGGATGTGTATATACTGTAGTACAGGGATGTGTGTCATTCATATAGTGCACCTGCAGTGATTGCTCTGATATGAATGTATAAAGAAATGATTTGTATTTTAGGGTATTTCTGTAAGACCAGCAAGTGACAGCTTCCTGACATGGATAGCCAAGATCCGAGGGCTGAAGGACTCAATTTGGGAAGGTTTGTCTTCATCTATCTATCTATCTACTCACCACAGTGATTGTGTATCTGTATCTGGACAATCCTTCTATCTATCTATCTATCTATCTATCTATCTATCTATCTATCTATCTATCTATCCAACCACCCAACCATCCATTAATCCCTACATCCATCTATGCATCCAGCCATCTAACCATCCATCCTTCTAACATCTATCTATCCATCTATCCAGCCATTTATCCATCCTTTCATGCATGTATCCACCAAGCCACCTATCCATCTACCATCTATTCAACCTTTCAACCATCTATTCGTCCTTCCATCCAACCAGGGCTGCTGTTAGAATTCACGGGGCCCCATACAGCCTACCTGACAGGGCCCCCACTCCCCGGCCAAAACTGACATCGATTTATCAATCCCTTTCTCTGCAGGCTCAGCTGCACAGATGAATGAACAGGAAGCCCTCTGAGGCTTCCTGCTCATTCACAAACTGAAACCCAGTTTACTATGCTTCAGTGATGAATGGACCCAGGAGTGATTGGTACTGATTGCTCACTGCGGTAATTCAGGAAGAGGGGAAGCTGGCAGCGCTGCAGGGGAAAGGGGCACACAGAGGTGCCCGGACAGCAGATGGAAGGGGCACATATGCTAGAACCATCTCCTTACAGTGCATCCAGATGAAGAAAGAGGAGGAGAAGCTGGCAGCGCTGCAAGGGGGGGGGGGGGGTAGAAGAGGATCGGTGTCTTCAATAAGACAGTACAGCTGGCCTTCCTACTCAGCAGGTGCCTGAGCCCCACTTTTGAACTGATGGGGCCCGGGCCCAGTACAGGAGGGCTGGCTGTGCTGCCTTATCAGCGGCCCTGCATCTAACCATCCTTCTTTCAAGCCATCTATCCATCCAGCCATTTATCCATCTAACTATCCATTAATCCTTCCATCCATTTGTCCATACATCTAACTATACATCCGTCCATCCATATATCTATCTATTCAGCCATGTATCCATCCGTCCGGGCATTTATCCATCCAGACATCTATCCATTTATCATCTATTCATCCATCTATCTATCCTTCCTTCCATCTATTCATTATTATTATTATTATTATTATTATTATACAGGATTTATATAGCGCCAGCAGTTTGCGCAGCGCTTTACAAAAATGAAGGCAGACAGTACAGTTACATCACAATTTGGTACAAGAGGAATCAGAGGGCCCTGCTCGTTAGAGCTTACAATCTAAGAGGGAGGGTCAATTGATACAAAAGGTAAAAGCTGTGGGGGATGAGCTCATGTATAAAGAAAGAGTATTAGGTAGAAGCAGGATAGGCTTCTTTAAAGAGAAAAGTCTTCAGGGATCGTCTAAAGATGGATAGATTAGGAGACAGTCGGACTGATTGGGGTAGGGAGTTCCAAAGGAAGGGAGAAGCTCTTGAGAAATCCTGGAGGCGAGCATGGGAGGAGGTGACAAGGGAGCTAGAGAGCAGGAGGTCTTGGGAGGACCGAAGAGGGCGGCTTGGTTGGTATTTTGAGACTAGGTTAGAGATGTAGCTGGGGGCAGAGTTGTGGATGGCTTTGTAAATTATTGTTAGTAGTTTGAATTTTATACGTTGGGTGAGTGGTAGCCAGTGGAGAGATTGGCAGAGAGGGGCGGAGGACACTGAGCGGTTGGCAAGGTAGATATGTCTTGCAGCAGCACTCATTATTGACTGAAGGGGGGGATAATGTATGCAAAGGTAATCCAATGAGGAGAGAGTTGCAGTAGTCGAGGCGAGAGATAACCAGAGAGTGAATTAGAAGCTTGGTGGTCTCATTGGTTAAAAAGGGGCGTATTCTAGAGATGTTGCGTAGGCTGAGGCGGCATGATTTGGACAGGGATTGGATGTGGTCTTGAAAGGACAGTTTAGAGTCTAGGGTTACCCCTAGCACCCTATTCATTAATCCATCCATCCATTAATCCTTCCATCCATCTATTTGTCCATACATCTAACTATACATCTTTCCATCCATATATCTATTCAACCATGTATCCATCCGTCCATGCATTTATCCATTCAGCTATCTATCCATTTATCATTTATTCATCCATCCATCTTTGCATCCATCCTTCCATCCATCTATCCATCCTTCCTTCCATCCATCCATCCATCCATCTTTCAGTCCAGCCATGTAACCATTCATCCGTCTAACCATCTATCTATCCATTAAAAATCATTATCTCACTACCCGCGCTAAGTGAATAAAATTTAACTACATAAGCAGCCAGCACAGATTTCCTGGTAAAGAAATTAAAAAACATGAAAACACACAAATATGCAGCGCTATAAATGTGAGCAAAGCCCCAAAAGAACAATTCTTGTATGGACAGTCCATAAGGTGCAGGTTGTAAAACGGAGGTGCTGGGAGGGGGGGTTTCGTCACCGAGGGAGGGTTCACAAAGCCTCTTACCCCAACTGATGGACCACTTAACTAAAAATGGTCAACCCACCTATCCATCTACCATCTATTCATCCTTCCATCCAACCATCCTTACTTCAAGCCATCTATCCATCGAGCCATCTATCCATCTAACTATCCATTAATCCTTCCATCCATCTATTTGTCCACCCATCTAACCATCCACTCTTCCATCCATAGATCTATCTATCCAACCATTTATCCATCCGTCCATGCATTTATCCTGCCAGCCATCTATCCATGTATCATCTTTTCATCCTTCCATCCATCCATCCATCAATCCATCCTTCCATCCATCTATTCATTGTTTGTTCCATCCATCCAACAATCCATCCTTCTATCCATCTATCCTTCCTTCCATCCATCAAACAATCCCTCCTTCTATCCATCCTTCCCTCCATCCATCCAACAATCCATCCTTCCATCCATGTATTAATCCTTCCATCCTTCCTTCCATCCTTCCATCCAACAACCCATCCTTCAAACCATCTATCCATCCAGCCAGCCATCTATTCATCCATCTATCTGTCCATCCAACTGTTCAACCATCCATCTAGCTTTTTCTTACTACCCCTGCAGTTGTAAAAAAAATATGCTATTGTATCTATCTTTCTATCTATCTATCTATCTATCTATCTATTCCCATTTTTTCCCTTCTCTTCTCAATGAATAGGCTGCCTTAGTACACCATACCTTAACATGTGAAATACCACATGTAAGCATGCGTGTTCTAATGCACAGCTACATTGTAAATCTGCTGTGATAGGATTAGGGTTCCCCTTTAATTTCTGGTGGGAATACAGGAGAATTCCGCTTCATGATGTAATGAGTATTCAGTGCCGGCCAATTACCGGCTTGAGAGGAGATTCAGCTAAAATTCTGTCAGCAGATATTTTTGTGGAGGAAGAACAGCTCTGGATAATGACTGTCAAATAGAAAACAATCTGACGTTCTCTTCCTCTTCACATAGAGCTAAAAAACCAGCTCTGGACTCCTGTGAATGATCGATGTTCAGAGGACAAGCCGCTGAGCTGATAATCCAGACAAATCACAGCAGCAAAGCGCCGGATGAAAACTGCCCAATGGGGCACCACTGTGACGCTTTAAGAAATTGACTGCAAATCTCTTTATTTTGTATTCATTCCCAGGGGCTGCTCTCCAGGTCTCCTTGTCATATACAGAAGAATACAACGACTTCCCCCCAACGGTAACATTCAACACTATCCCATTTCACCCCAATGGTAAGAACATCATAAATAGTATGGCGGGCCTAGATCCAAATGTTATCATAACACTATAGTAATAGAAGGGTATGCTTCATTCTACAGGAGGCAATGCTGCTCTAAGCTCCCTTCAGTCCTAGCTACATACATTATTGACAAAAGTATTGGGACGCCTGTCTTTACATGCACATGCACTTTAATGGCATCCCAGTCTTACTCCATAGGGTTCAATATTGAGTTGGCCCACTCTTTGCAGCTATAACAGCTTCAACTCTTCTGGGAAGGCTGTCCACAAGGTTTAGGAGTGTCCATGGGAATGTTTGACCATTCTTCCAGAATCGCATTTGTGAGGTCAGGCACTGATGTTGGATGAGAAGGCCTGGCTTGCAGTCTCCACTCTAATTCATCCCAAAGGTGTTCTATCGGGTTGAGGTCAGGACTCTGCGCAGTCAAGTTCCTCCACCCCAAACTCGCTCATCCATGTCTTTATGGACCTTGCTTTGCACACTGGTGCGCTGTCATGTTGGAACAGGAAGGGGCCATCCCCAAACTTTTCCCACAAAGTTGGGAGCATCAAATTGTCCAAAATGTCTTGGTATGCTGACGCCTTAAGGCCTCATACACACGGACGTTTTTTGACGCCAGCGTTTTCTGGCGTTTTTTGCAGCTCTCCATGTTAGTCAATGGCCCCATAAAAACGTTGGCGTTTTTGAGCTGTAGATGACGTCGGCGTTAGTGAGCTGAAACTAGAACCCACAGCCATCGCGTTCTGAGGCTGTAACGTTTTGGCATTTTTTGACGCCGATGCCACAATATGCCAACAAACGCCACCTATTATTATACCGGCGTTTTTTGACGCTGACGTTTTTAGGTTGAAAAATAGCAGAGGGATGATTTTTTTTTAAAAACCGCCTATTGACGCCGACGCTCACTAACGCTCAAAAACGCTGATGAATAACGCCGAAAAACACCGACTTTTTTTCCTTGACATCGGGCCCGAGGTTTTGTTTATTTTTTTAGAAACGCCCGTGTGTATGAGGCCTTAGTTCCCTTCACTTGGGCCAAGCCCAACCCCTGAAAAACAACCCCACACCATAATCCCCTCTTCACCAAATGATTACGACCAGTGCACAAAGAAAGGTCGATAAACACATGGATGAGCGAGTTTGGGGTGGTGGAACTTGACTGGCCTGCACCTCAACCTGATAGAACACCTTTGGGATGAATTAGAACAGAGACTGTGAGCCAGGCCTTCTCGTCCAACATCAGCGCCTGACCTCACAAATGTGCTTCTGGAAGAATGGTCAAACATTCCCATAGACACTCCTAAATCTTGTGGACGGCCTTCCCAGAAGAGTTGAAGCTGTTATAGCGGCAAAGGGTGGGCCAACTCAATATTGAACCCTAAGGACTAAGACTGGGATGCCATTAAAGTTCATGTGCGTGTAAAGGCAGGTGTCCCAATACTTTGGGCAATATAGTGTATGTAAAGGCCTAAGCAATCAGTCACGTGGTCTCTAATGAAGTAAAGGAACAATTTGAACTCAGATCCTTCTCTTCAGGAGATATCAGATGACTAAAGCCTCGTACACACGGGACGACGATTGTATACAACAGGTCGTACGAACGACCGTTGTATGCCAAATCAATCATTAGTACGCGCGTTTAGAACAGCCGACGTACGACGGTCGTACAACGGTTGTATGAGCAAACTAGAAAACTTGGTCGTACCAACAAGCGCTCATACGACCGTTGTATCGTGTGTACAGAGCAGTTGGTACAACAAGTTGTATTGTGCAAAACACGCATGCTCAGAAGTCAGGAACGGCCGGATGCTAATTACATGCACCTGAACGTTCTTTCTGCGGTCGTACGATCGTGTAGTGCAGTCAGTATGCTAGATACAACAGTTAACATACGATTTGGTCCATTCGGTCGTACGACTGTCGAACCGCGTGTACGGGGCTTTAGTCCGGTGGAAATTCTCAGGGCCGCCTTCTTTGAGTTTTTGTAAATGTTGCCATGGCACAGTCTGAGGGGTTGTGGAAACATTTCCATTGTATTTGTAGGTTTTTTCTGGCAGTATACTGTTATTGCTTTGTACACACTTTTGAAAAAAAAAAAAGAATGAATAATGCCTCTTTTATGTGGGTGAAGCAAGCTAATAAAAGAAACAAAAATGTTTTAAATAGCAGTGCTGGGCCTCAAAAATCCCATTTACTTTTTTTCAATCCAAATACTTTAGGAATTTGGCACTTTTAGCCAAGTTGCTAGTTGCCTTTTTTCATTATTATTTGTTTCATTAGTTATTTTTTTTAGTATTGCATTAAAATGGTGTGAAATGGAAAAGCAAAACAAGCTTTATTTTATTTGTAATTAATCCCTTGCGAACTGCCGCCCACGTCCAATCAGTGGCGTCACTTGGGTTGGTGTCACCTGGTGCGGTAAAACATGGTTTCAGTGTGAATTTGCCCTAAGAGGGGAAGAGGGGGTGGAGGGATAGAGACAGAAGGGGGGGGGGAGACAGGAATAGGAGGGAGAGAGATGGGGGAGATGGGAAAGTAGGACAGAGATAGAGGAAGTGGAGGACAAAATGGCGTAGGGAGGTGGGGGAGAAGGGGAGAATCCCGTTTAAGTGTGACTTTGGTACAAAATGGCG
>BLSH010360721.1:174603-188481 GCA_018402905.1 Glandirana rugosa | reverse complement strand
TGAGCTGTATACTGTGTCCTGTGATGCTGAGCTGTATACTGTGTCCTGTGATGCTGAGCTGTATACTGTGTCCTGTGATGCTGAGCTGTATACTGTGTCCTGTGATGCTGAGCTGTATACTCCTGACACAATATGTGGAATACAGGGGACGGAGTGGGTGGATTCTATAAGGGGCGGGGCTTATTAAAAGTAGGAGGGGTCAAAGGGAAGGGCGGGGCCTGGCGCCCCCCCATCCAAAAACTTCACCAGCCGCCACTGAAGGGAGGGTTATAACCCCTGTCCGATTTTTTTTCGCCATCTCTGTCCCATTGCGGAGATTTCCCTTCACTTCCTGTCTCATAGCCAAACAGGAAGTGAGAGGAAATCTCAGCAAATTAAAGGAATTTATTGGGGACCCCCCTAGCTCACCAGAACTAGTGTCCCCATTGGAAGATTTCCCATCTGTTACTTTTCTGGGGACAACCCAAAATGTAGGGTTTACTTTTTACATTCACTTTCAATGATAATGGTAAAAAGGACAAATAGAGAGGGTGAATCTTCCTAACGGGGGCACAGACAGCAATAATCATTGACGGGTTTTAATTGCTCTCCACTTTGTCCAAAACTAAAAAAAAAAGTTTTAACTTTAGTTCCACTTTAAACATACCTCCCAACATTTTGAGATGGGAATGAGGGACACCTACTAGCAAATGTATGTAGGCATAGGACACGCCCCCTGCCACACCTCTTATAGGAGAATTAACCAAAAAAAAGGTTAATTAAATCCAAAAGGGCTTTTTTTACCACTATTACTCCTTTATATTGGCTTTTAAAATGTACAAATGCAGCAATTTAGAATTTGGATGAAAGGTTTAGCACTGGGAAACACTTTTTGAAAGATAAAAAGGGCATTTTATATAGAACTCTATAGATCAGACCAAAATGAAGGACAAATGAGGAGGAAAGAGGGACAGAGGGACTTTGTTCCAAATCAGGGACAGTCCCTTGAAATCAGGGACAGTTGAGAGCTACGCTTTAACCCCTTCCCAGCCAGTGTCATTAGTACAGTGACAGTGTATAGTATTATCACTAACCACTGCATTAGTGCCCGTTCACATAGGGGCGACTTGCGATCCGACTTGAGTTGCCTCAAGTCGCCCCAAGTCGCTTGACATTTGAAATCCCATTGAAATGAATGGGAGCCGTCTTTCTGAAAAGGTTCCTGTACTACTTCTAGGCGACTTCTATCCGACTTGTGCCCATAGGATTCAATAGAAGTCGCCTCCAAGTCGGATCCCCATCTACATGGAAGCGACTTTTACAGTTAAAAGAATAGAATTTATTTTTAGGCAGCCCCCTCCCTCCCTTCTCTGATTGGTCAAGGCAAAGTCGTGTTGTAAAGTCGCCTGAGGTCCTTGAAGTCGTGCTGGAAGTCGCGCTGAAATCGCCTAGCGAAGTCACGCCAAAGTCGGGTCGCCCCTATGTGAATGCAGGCTAAAGCCTTGTAGACACGGAACGACGATCGTACATACAATCGTCGCAAATCGTATGTTGCATAATGTAACTTGCATACTGACTGCACTACACGATCGTATGACCACAGAAAGAACGTTCAGGTGCATGTAATTAGCATCCGGCCGTTCCTGACTTCTGAGCATGCGTGTTTTGCACAATACAACTTGTTGTACCAACTGCTCTGTACACACGATACAACGGTCGTATGAGCGCTTGTTGGTACGACCAAGTTTTCTGCTCATACAACTCCCTTGTACGACCATCGTATGTTCGACCGTTCTAATCGCATACAACGGTCGTTAGTACGACCTGTTGTATACGGTCGTCGTCTCGTGTGTACGAGGCTTTAGTGTCAGTGGCAGTTAGTCAGTCAAGCCCCCCCAGCATCAGTTAGTGTTGCCCGCCACACTATCGCAGTCCCATTATAGGTAGCTGATCACCAATACTAGCATTAAAAAAAAAACAATATTTATACCATAGTTTGTAGACGCTATAACTTTCACTCAACCCAATCAATATACAGTTATTGGGATTTTTTTTATCGAAGACGTAGCAGAATACACTTTGGCCTACATTTATGAAGACTTTTTTTTATTTTATTTTTATTGGGTATGTTTTATAGCAGAAAGTAAAAAAATTAAAAAAAAATAAAAAGCACAAAATGGGATTTTTTTTAGTTTTGTTACATTTTGTTTTTCTGTGGATTGCATAAAAATAAAATCATCTATCATGTTTGCAATAAGATATATGAATTATTTAGTATGTCAAATAATTACAAAGTTATTGCTGAGCAAACAGGCCCATAGCAAAAAATAAAGTAAACATTGCTGTAGTCCATAAAGCAGTGGTTCTCAACTCCGGTCCTCGGGACCCTCCAACAGGCCAGGTTTGCAGGATAACTGAAATACATCACAGGTGATATAATTTGCTGCTCAGTGATTGCAGTATTCTAGCCTGCATCTCCCCAAGGCAATACTTAAAATCTGGCCTGTTGGTGGGTCCTGAGGACCGGAGTTGAGAACCACTGCCATAGAGGGTGTATAGGAGTGAGAGCTGAAGTGGTTAAAGATCTGATCCATCCCGGGGGTCACTACTCCAGATACTCCTCTGGAAACAAAGATCAATATTAGAGATCCGCAGTACCGTTGCTTTTCAGGAACTCGTCGGCTTCTTTCTTGTAATGCAAATTGGAGATGAAACATAGAAAGGCGGGGCGCAGAATCCTAGCTCTTGGATTTGGTGTAATCATCTGCAGATGTCACCTCGACCCCCTGGGTTTTAGGTGTGCAGATTGCAGTGCATTGAGAATTGCGGTGGTGCATCATAGATGGATTACAGCAGTGGTGGTCAACTTTCTTGATATGGGGGGGGGGGACTCACCAAAGGGCTGCACATAAAATTCAGTGAACATTCAGTGTCAGAAACAAGACATACAACTAGGGTCACCACATTTCCAAACTGCCATTCAGGGACCACCACCCCCCGTTCCCAAAAATCAGCTTGTGCTGCAACGAATCACAGCACAGCTGGGGCCGCGGGTGCGCGCTCTACCCAGAAGCTGTGCTCATGGTACAGGAGATGGTCAGACTCTGCAGCCAAGGTACGGAAAAAGCACAGACACTGTGGCCATAGTACAAGAGATGGTCAGAGACTGTGGCCATGGTACAGGAGATGGTCAGAGACTGCGGCCATGGTACAGGAGATGGTCAGAGACTGCAGCCATGGTACAGGAGATGGTCAAAGACTGCGACCATGGTACTAGAAATGGTCAGAGACTGTGGACATGTTACAGGAGATGGTCAGAGACTGCAGCCATGGTACAGGAGATGGTCAGAGACTGCAGCCATGGTACAGGAGATGGTCAGAGACTGTAGCCATGGTACAGGAGATGGTCAAAGACTGTAGCCATGGTACAGGAGATGGTCAGAGACTGTAGCCATGGTACAGGAGATGGTCAGAGACTGTGGCCATGGTACAGGAGATGGTCAGAGACTAGCCTTGGTAAAGGAGATGGTCAGAGACTGCAGCCATGGGACGGGAGATGGTCAAAGACTGTAGCCATGGTACAGGAGATGGTCAAAGACTGTAGCCATGGTACAGGAGATGGTCAGAGACTGTGGCCATGGTACAGGAGATGGTCAGAGACTAGCCTTGGTAAAGGAGATGGTCAGAGACTGCGGCCATGGAACTGGAGATGGTCAGAGACTGCGAACATGGTACAAGAGATGGTCAGAGACTGCGGCCATTGTACAGGAGATGGTCAGAGACTGAGGCCATGGAACTGGAGATGGTCAGAGACTGCGGAAATGGTACAGGAGATGGTCAGAGACTGCGGCCATGGTACAGGAGATGGTCAGAGACTGCGGCCATGGAACTGGAGATGGTCAGAGACTGCATAAATGGTACAGAAGATGGTCAGAGACTGCGGCCATGGTACAGGAGATGGTCAGAGACTGCGGCCATGGTACAGGAGATGGTCAGAGACTGCGGCCATGGTACAGGAGATGGTCAGAGACTGCGGACATGGTACATGAGATGTTCAGAGACTGCGGCCATGGTACAGGAGATGGTCAGAGACTGCGGCCATGGTACAGGAGATGATCAGAGACTGCGGAAATGGTACAGGAGATGGTCAGAGACTGCGGCCATGGTACAGGAGATGGTCAGAGACTGCGGCCATGGTACAGGAGATGGTCAGAGACTGCGGCCATGGAACTGGAGATGGTCAGAGACTGCGGACATGGTACAGAAGATGGTCAGAGACTCCGGCCATGGTAAAGGAGATGGTCAGAGACTGTGGCCATGGTACAGGAGATGGTCAGAGACTGTGGACATGGTACAGGAGATGGTCAGAGACTGTGGCCATGGAACTGGAGATGGTCAGAGACTGCAGACATGGTACAGGAGATGTTTAGGGACTGCAGATGTGATACAAGAGAGAGGTACTGTGGGTATGGACCATGGTACAGGAGATGGTCAGAAACTGTGAACATGTTGTTGGAGGCTGAGGACATGCTTCTGGGGACATATTAGATGAGACTACTAGAAATCACTGCAATAACAGTGCAATAGTGAAACACAGATAGGTGTCTGCAGGGGCCCAAACGGCCAGACAAAAAGTGCCAAAAGGGTGCATGTGGCCCCATTACAGGTAACACTTGAATGGAGTTCTCTTCTCTGCATTTGAGCAGCTTATAGGACCAATCCACCCAAAATTGATTTTTATTTTAGAAAGCCCCTCTGTGTAATCAGAAGGGCTGGCAGTCTATTCATGGTTTTTGCAGCCACCCCACTGCTGACATGGCACAGGACATGTATGTCATCACAGGGCCGCTGCCAACCCAGAGAGACAGATTAGGGTTGCCACCTGTCCAGGATTCACATGGACAGTTCGGGTTTGAAATCAGGCGTCCGGGTTTCAGACTGCCTGAAACCCGGACACAGTATTCAGACCAGACTATGGCTGCAGGGTTGCTGGCTGCAGTTTTCTGAGCTGAGAGTGTCTGTTACACTCTCTTTCACACTGCTAACAATCCCCCCCCCCCCCCCACACACACAGACGGGAGAGGAGAGATCTGCTCCTCTTCCCCTTGCCTCTACCCCTCTGTGTCCACCCACACTCCAATTTCTGGTGCTGTGCCTCAGAAAAGGAAAGCGGGGGCTGGGAATTTGAAGTTCAGCAGCCTCCGCTACATCTGGATGAGAGGTGCTGACTGCCAAGGAGTGAGCTCACTATCCATCCCTGTCTGTGACTGATGTCTCCCCCTTCTCTCTCCTGCCTCTGAGTGAGTACACCAAGGAAAGCAAGGGTTCTTAGAGCACCCCTTACAGAGTTCCACTTTACACCAGAGGCCACAGTTTTCCCCCTTACATCAGAGTCCTCTCTGTACATCAGGGTTCCCAGAGAATCCCTTTATGTTATAGTCCACAGAGTTCACCCTTACATCAGAGTCTGCAGAGTCCTCCCTTACAGGGAAAGGGAACTCTGCGAGTTCAGATGTAAAAGGGGAACTCTGTAGATCCAGATGTAAAAGGTGAACCCTGTGGACTCTGATGTAAACACATTTTGCGTTTTTTTTTTTTTTATATAATATTATAATTTTTTTTTTTTTTTTGGAAAATCTTGTTGCTAGGCAGATTTAAACCACAAAACGTGGCAAAAACGTGGTCAAAAAGCAGCACTTGCATTTTTCATACTTGCCCATTGAAGTCTATTACATGCAAAACGCTGCTTTTTGCATGAAAAAAAGTCCCCAACCCTTTCCAAAAATGCAGAGGCACCTAAAAGCATTGATGTGAAAGTGTTCCATAGGAACCCATGTTTAAAAATTCCCTGCATTTCTGCAAACTGCAAAATGCATAAAAAAACCGCACTGGTGTGAATGGAGCCTTAAGCCTCGTACACACGGGACGACAATCGTATACAACAGGTCGTACTAACGACCGCTGTATGTGAAATCGATCGTTCGTATGCGCGATTAGAACAGCCGACATACGACGGTCGTACAAGGGGAGTTGTATGAGCAAACTAGAAAACTTGGTCGTACCAACAAGCAGTCATACGACCGTTGTATCGTGTGTACAGAGCAGTTGGTACAACAAGTTGTATTGTGCAAAACACGCATGCTCAGAAGTCAGGAACGGCCGGATGCTAATTACATGCACCTGAACGTTCTTTCTGTGGTCGTACGATCGTGTAGTGCAGTCAGTATGCAAGTTACATTATCCAACATTCGATCGCTGTCCCGTGTGTACGAGGCTTTAGAGAGGAGGGGGAAAAGGAGAAGGGGGGTGTAAAATGATCTTTATAAAAGGGAAAACTAGGTCAAAGTTTTAGGCAAATAATAAGCAAAGTAAAATGTTAAGTAGCAATATTTCATAAGCCATGTGAATGGAAACATGTGAGATATATGCAGTATAGTAGGCAGGATCCCAATTTGGCTGCGAACGTGGAAATAACATTGTACCTGGCAGTTAGAAGCATAAAGCTTGAATTTTTTACAGAGATTGTTGATTTTTTATAATGTTGTGGAATCATTTAATAACCAATTAGCGCTTAGCAGGATTTTTCTGCAATAGCCGCGCATGCACACTACGCCTTATTAGACTTGTCTTGTTTCCAGCGGCTGTCCTTAACCGGCTCCCAAACCCTATTAGCTGACCTCTCTGTTGGGATTTGCGATCTGTCATACTTCATACTTGTTTGGACGCCGAAATCTAATTTGTCAAAGACAAATATACATCGCGATATTACTTACAACCGCCGTAAGGGACGCTGAGTAATATCTGACAGTTCCTGTTGAATGGAACATGGATGTGAAATATCCCGGCAAGAACTGTGCTCTGAAGCCTCTGGGTTTAAAATGTATGTCCAACTTTTTTTATCTTAAGGCCTCAGACACGCGGACGTTTTTTACCGCCGCGTTTTTGAGTGTTTTTTTACAGCTCTCCATGTTATTCAATGGCCCCATAAAAACGCCAACGTTTTTGAGCTGTAGAGGGCGTCGGCATTAGTGAGCTGAAAGCAGAACCCACGGCCAGCGCTTTCCGAGGCTGTAACGTTATGGCGTTTTTTGACGCCGAGCCGGCAAAACGCGTATTAACGCTGTAGCGACGTCAACTGGCGTTTTCAGGTTAAAAAATAGCAGAGGAATTTTTTTTAAACAACACGCCTGTTAACGCCGACGCTCACTGACGCCGATGCGAAGCGCCGGCGAAATTGTGTTTTTGACGCCGTATTTCTCCCTGACGTCAGGCCCGACGTTACAGCTAATTTATTTAATACGCCCGCGCGTATGGGGCCTAAAGCTGAACCCTGGCCTCACCTTCAGTCTTGCACCGTTATACAGGCACTTCTCCTGGACTGAGCTTGCTTACTCTGATTTCACTGCACACTGTGAGCTTCTCACAATGTGCATTAGAAACTGCAGCAAGTCAGATAAAGCCCGCCTCGTGTCCTGGCTAGAGGATGACCAGCATCATTTAGCTCTTTCCTCCCCAGCCTGACTGTCCCTGGACAACCCCTTTCATTCATTGAATTTCAGTTCTGTCAATCATGGAGGCTCAGCATCACATGTGGGTGTTACTTAAAGCGGAGTTCCACCCTAAAGTGGAACTTCCGCTGGTTCGATTCCTCCCCCCCTAAGGTGTCACATTTGGCACCTTTCGGGGGGGAGGGGGAAGAGGACACCTGTCTTTAGACAGGTGTCCTTTTCCACACTTCCGGGAGTTCTGGCCGGCGGACGCGGCCGCTGACATCAGAAGCCCGGCTCCCTCCTCCCTGCTCGCTCTGCTACTGGCCGCCTGGCCAGTAGCAGAGCGTGGCAGAGCTCGCGCATGCGCGGTAAGGTGCCCGGCGTGAAGCTGTACTGCTTACACGTCCGGGTTCCCTTACCCGCGATGGAAGCGGCTGCACCCGTCCCCCGATCCGAAGATCGGCGGCGGGTGCCGACATCGCTGGAGTCCAGGACAGGTAAGTGTCCTAATATTAAAAGTCAGCAGCTACTGTATGTGTAGCTGCTGACTTTTAATTTTTTTTTTTAGCCCGGACCTCCGCTTTAAGGTGGTCAGCATGCAAATTCAGCCTGCCATTGCCTAGGAACACCCATTCCTCCAGACTGACACCCACCTCTCAAGGCATTGCTTTTTCCATATACTGTAGTCAGATTGAACTCAGTATCGGAGCCCAAGTAGCAGTAAAAAAACTGACATCTAATCCTACCTCACTCTATGCAGAAAAAGTTTTGCACTTTAAAGCAGAAGTCCACCTTTTACTAAAAAAAAAAAATACATCTTAGACCCCATACACACTATTAGATTTTCTGCAGATTTTTGTCTTCAGCTTAACCTTCAACCATGTAGTGCAAGGGCCTGCCTGATTACATACAAACCGACTCTGTGCAGGCAGTCAAGTTCCTCCACCCCAAACTCGCTCATCCATGTCCTTATGGACCTTGCTTTGTGCAGTGGTGGGCAGTCATGTTGGAACAGGAAGGAGCCATCCCCAAACTCTTCCCACAAAGTTGTGAGCACCCAGTTGATGCCTTGAGAGTTCCCATTACTGGAACTAAATTCTTTGGACCACTGCAAGGTCCATAAAGACATGGATGAGAGAGTTTGGGGTGGAGGAGCCTGCACAGAGTCCTGACCTCAACCCGATAGAACACCTTTGGGATGAATTAGAGTGGAGACTGCAAGCCAGGCCTTCTCATCCAACATCAGTGCCTGACCTCACAAATGCACTTCTGGAAGAATGGCCAAACATTCCCATAGACACTCCTAAACCTTGTGGACAGCCTTCCCAGAAGAGTTGAAGCTGTTATAGCTGCAAATAATGGGCCAACTCAATATTGAACCCTACAGACTAATGCCTCGTACACACAGGACGATGATCGTATAAAACAGGTCGTACTAATGACCGCTGTATGAGAAATCGATCGTTCGTATGCGCGATTAGAACAGCCGACATACGACGGTCGTACAAGGGGAGTTGCATGAGCAGACTAGAAAACTTGGTCGTACCAACAAGCGCTCATACGACCGTTGTATTGCGTGTACAGAGCAGTTGGTGCAACAAGTTGTATTGTGCAAAACACGCATGCTCAGAAGTCAGGAACGGCCGGATGCTAATTACATGCACCTGAACGTTCTTTCTGTGGTCGTACAATCGTGTAGTGCAGTCAGTATGCAAGTTACATTATGCAACATATGATTTGAGATGATCGTACGTACGATCGTTGTCCCGTATGTACGAGGCTTAAGATTGGGATAACATTAAAGTTCATGTGCGTGTGAAGGCTGGCGTCCCAATACTTTTGACAATTTAGTGTGTGTGTGTATGTGTGAGTGTGTATATATATATATAAAATCAAAGTTCCTAAAGGTCCAGCCTTTAGGAACTTTGCAAAAAGTTCCTAAATGCAAAAATAATAATATTTGAGATATTGGTGGGGCTTGGTAAACTGAGTCAGCCCCTGGCTTGTACTTTATTCTGGATACTCAGTGACGAGATCTCTCTCCCATAATTCCAGATTCTTTTCCTGTTCACCTGGGAGTTTGGGATATTCTGGATCCTCCTGCTACATTCTCATAGCGCCCAACTGTCCCGGATTTCGAGGGACTGTCCCTGATTTGGAGGAAAGTCCCTCTTTCCCTCTTTCCTCCTCATTTGTCCCTCATTTTGCTATGATCTCTATAGTTGTATATAAAATGCACTTTTTATCTTTGAAAAAGTGTTTCCCAGCGCTAAACCTTTCATCTGATTTCTAAATATCTGCATTTGTACATTTTAAAAGCCAATCTAAAGGAATAGAAGTGGTAAAAAAAAAAGCCCTTGTGGATTTAATTAACCTTTTTTTTTTTGTGTTAATTCTCCTTACTATCTCATTATGAAGTACTTACCTCAGAGCGAAGATCCGACCGAGCGGCTCGGTCCCCGCAGAGGGAGCTGACATTTTCCCGTTGGGGTTCCTTCCGGGATTGCGGCTCTGGCGCTGTGAGTGGCCGAAGCCGCGAGACATCAGCTCTTTTTTTCAGGCAAGGTCCGGCGCTATTCACCGGGACGTCACAGCGCATGCGTCGTGACGTCAGCGCCTCCTTGCAGGGGGAATATCTCCCATCCGTACAGGTTTAGGAGATATTCATTTTACCTACAGGTAAGCCTTATTATAGGCCACATTATAGGCTTACCTGTAGGTAAAAATTATAAAAAGGGGTATACAACCGCTTTAAGGGGGCGTGGCAGGGGGTGTGTCCTATGCCTACATACATTTGCTAGTAGGTGTCCCCGTTCCCAACTCAAAATTTTGGCAGGTATGCATTCTGTGTTCTGTAGGAACTGAAGAACAAATATCTCACCAGTAGAGTCCTCAGGAGATATAAGAGACTGCCAGGTGTTTAACGTCTACCAAACACTGAATCACTTTGGGGTGAACTGACTCTTTAAAGCTAAACAGCAGAGCATAGATTGGGAGAGGAAGAAGCAGCACACGAAGGCAATCAATTGTGCTGCTGTGCTTATTTGTTGATGATGAACAGAGGCGGCTCTCTAATTTGGCAGATTAGGCAGTCGCCTAAGGCCTCACACTCACAGGGGCCTCGCAACCGCCTAATTTGACACTGACACCATCACCAAGATAGAGAGTACTGACCCCAGCACTTTAAAGCTCTTAATTATATGCAATTTATAAAGTAAATTTTTTTAACGCTTGAATTATTTTTCCCATTATGGGCGTGAGTGGGGCCTCATGTCTAGGTTTTGCCTAAGGCCTTACAAAGCCTAGAGCCCCCTCTGATGATGAACATGCTGATAGGAGAAGAGGAAGCAGAGTGTTAGGCCGGATTCACACCTAGGCATTTTTAGTGCTTTTTGCATTTTGCAAATTTGCACTACAGAACGCGTCCCATAGGAAACCATGATAAATGGGCTGCAGTGCAAATCTGCAAAATGCAAAAACCACTAAAAATGCATAGGTGTGAATCCAGCCTTAGAGAGACGAGTTTATTAATCTGCTGCTTCCCATTTACTGCCCAATAACAGGCTGGGGCAGGAACCTATTTTACCTAAAATGGTTGTAAAAGCTGAAGGTTTTTTTACATTCATGCTTTCTATGGAGCGGGGCTCGGGAGCGAGCACACATGAGTGCCCCCATAGTAAGAGGCTTGCATTATGTCCACTTCTACCGATGTTTCTTAATGTTTTTCTTATATTTTTATAATGCGTGTTCTGTTTTATGTTGAATCGTTTAATAAAAATAGGTTTTTAAAAAAGTTTGAAATGTTTTTACCACCAACAGTGGATCCGAGGACTGGAAAGCCTTGTGTTGATTTCCTGGACAAGCCATCAGACTGGAACCCCCGTTACACGATGAGTTATGTTCTGCTGGCCATTCAGGTACACAACGGTCACTCCTGATAGCCATGTGCAAGCACTTAAAGTGTATCTAAAGCCAAAAAATAGATTGCATTTTACCAGTTCTTGAATATGGTGGCTGCATTCATTTTCATTTTTTAGGCTTTTCTTCCGTTACTTGTGATCTGAGCAGCAGCACGCTTCCTGTCCTAGGGTGACAACGCTCACCGCACTGTATCTATGGAGGTGCAGTGTTCTTATCCTAGGCTGTCTTGCTTCTGAAATGGACTTCACACCCCTTCCTCTCTTCATCTCCACTACACAGTTGGCAGGGGCTGTGCATTTCACAGAAAATAGCTGGGAAAGATAACATTGTTTGGGATTCCAGTTCAGTGCATGGAAAGTTACTAGAACACTGAATTCCTGGCAGGATCAAAATGTATTTTTCATTACTCATTTTAACCACTTGCTGACCACTGACCGCAGTCTGATGGCGACAGAGTGGCTCGTTATCGCAAACCGCCATCATACGACGGTGGCTGAGATAACTAGTGCTGTGAGTGCGCGCCGCCGGAGGCGCGCTCACGCGCTCACTGTGTCCGGGGGGGGCCAGGGAGCGGGTGCGGCGGACTCGATCGCCGCCGGCTACCCGCGATGGCCCCCCCACAGAGAAAGAACGGAGGTCCGTGTATGTAAACACGGATCTCCGTTCTGTTGAAGGGGGAAGGGTAATGATCACAGCCTTCCTCTATATGGAAGCTGGGATCATCCCCTTTCCTCAGCCAGGGCAGTCCCCATACAGTTAGAACACACCCAGGGAACACAGTTAACCCTTAGAGCGCCCCCTCCAGGTTAACCCCTTCACTGCCAATGGCATTTACACAGTAATCACTGCATTTTTATAGCACTGATCGCTGTATAAATGCCAATGGTCCCAAAAAAGTGTCAAAATGGTCCGACATGTCCGCCGCAATATCGCAGTACCGCTAAAAATCGCAGATCACCGCCATTACTAGTAAAAAATAAAAAAAAATAAAAACCCCAGAAATTAATTCTCATCGCCCGTAAACGCGGCAACTTTTGCGCATACCAATCAATAAACGCCGGATGCGGTTTTTTTTTACCAAAAAATATGAGGAAGAATATAAATCGGCCAAAACCGATGAAAAAAATATGTTTTTTTATATTTTTTTTTTTTTGGATTTGTATTTTAGCAAAAAGTAAGAAATGTGTTTTTTTTTTTGCAAAATTGTTGCTCTTATTTTGTTTATATCGGCGATCAGAAATGACGCAGAGGGGATCAAATACCACCAAAAGAAAGCTCTGTTTGTGGGAAAAAAAGGATGCAAATTTTGTTTGGGTAAAACGTCGCAGGTCCGCGCAATTGTCAGTTAAAGCGACGCCGAATCGCAAAAAGTGCTCTGGTCCTAAAGGGGGAAATCCTTCCGGGGCTGAAGTGGTTAAATAGCCTCACCAAAACCATTTATTGCCTCCACAGCTCCAAGGAAATAACAGTTAAAGTTATTCTACTCTAGTGTGCAGACACCATAAACGTGTGCATAATATAACTTTATGGTTGTTGCTACTTACATTAAATTGCCAAAAGTATTGGGACGCCTGCCTTTACACGCCCATGAACTTTAATGGCGTCCCAGTCTTAGTCCTTAGGGTTCAATATTGAGTTGGCCCACCCTTTGCAGCTATAACAGCTTCCACTCTTCTGGGAAGGCTGTCCACAAGGTTTAGGAGTGTCTATGGGAATGTTTGACCATTCTTCCAGAATCGCATTTGTAAGGTCAGGCACTGATGTTGGACGAGAAGGCCTGGCTCACAGACAGTTATAGCAGAAAGTAAAAGATATTGTTTTTTTTTTCAAAATTGTCGATTTTTTTTGTGTATGGCGCAAAAAATAAAAACAGAGGTGATCAAATACCACTAAAAGAAAGCTGTAATTGTGGGGGAAAAAAGGACATAAATGTTATTTGGGTAGATCGCCGCACGCCCGCACAATTGTCAGTTAAAGTAACGCAGCGCTGTATCGCAAAATATGAAAGGTCATGAAAGGGGGGTAAATCTTCCGGAGCTGAACTGGTTATATATATATATATATATATATGACATCTCTCTCTTTACCTGGTATTTCAGACTCTGCTTTCCAATCCTGTGATGGAGGACGTTGTTAATTTGGACGCCGCCGACGCTCTGCTTAACAGACCAGAGGAGTACAGACAGATGGTGCTGAACTGTGTGAAGATCAGCAGACAGATTGATGGTAAGTCTGTCCACCTTGTTAAATAAGCCAAAAAAAATAAACGAAAAAAAAAAGAGTTACTTTCACCTCAATGGGAAATTCACTTAAGACTAACCTACGAGTCGTAATGACGTTAAATGTCAACTGTGAAAGGAGGATGGAGCCGAATAAATTGTTCCACCTGTCTGAATGGTAGTTAGACAGACGACTAGAAGTGTGTCAAGTCGTGGTAGACAGACATGAGGAGACCAGACAATTCGTCTCGCAGCCGCCGCAGGTTTAA
>BLSH010360721.1:144680-166546 GCA_018402905.1 Glandirana rugosa | reverse complement strand
CCCCCCCCCCCCCCCCCCAAAAAAAAGATATATAAAAATGGTTTTTTTGACTGTTTTTCTTATCGCACAACTTGTTGGAAGGAGATCCAGGTGCCTCGCGTTGTACGCCAGATGGTGTTAACCCTTTGCGGGCCGGAGGGAGGGGGCTGCTGCACTTAGCACTACATCTGCCGACATTAATGATCCTCCAAGGGAAATTTATGGAGGTCAGAACTGATATTTTGCCGGTTTGCCAGGGGGAACATTATTTCCAATAGTTTTGCCTGTTTATAATGCTGTTTTAGGCAATTTCTATACTTCTTTTCTCCTTATAATAACCTCATCAAATTTATTTGGCAGATCACTTTGCCATCTAATAAAAACTTTCAGCCATTTTTCTTAAAAAAAACATTTTTGTCAATAATTTACACCGCACAAATCCTGGCGCAAATCATTACTTTCAAAAAAGGAAAGCTGGAGAAGGAATTGCCCTCAAGGAGGAGATTTTTTTTTTTTATTTAAATCAATTTGTTATTTGCGTTTATTACTCAACTTTTTTGTTTTCTTGCTGTTTTGTCTGCCATTCTGTCTCCTTTCACCTTATTTTTTTTACTTCAGTTCAACATTCAAACTTTCCATTTTGCCTTTTTTTTTTATGATTTGGAGGCAAAAATAGGGCACCGTGTCTGTCCTTGGCACAATGGCAGTGTTTCCTGGAAAGGATTAGCCAAATGTAAGCCAATTGTTGATTTACCAATTGTAAGGAATTGCGCTTTAATGGCAAACTGATCATGTAATCAAGCTACTTATTCCTTAAAGCGTAACTCCACTTTTGTTGAGAAAAAACATTCCCCTCTGGGTGATCTCTGTACATTGCAAGGATTTTGACAAACTTTGCAGATTCCTACCTTTTGTTATTCTGAAGAAACCCCTGTGTGTTTGTCTGTGTCCATGTGGGAAAGTGAATCCAATAGAAGTGGTTTCATAATTGTCAACCAGCTGCTGCACCTGCAGGGCTCTAATGAGCAGTCTGCATCCCTTTTAGACGTGATTTCCTATTGGGAATATCTCACCAAAAATTATATTTTTGTTGCAGGGGATGCCTGAAATCTGACTTGTACCTCACTGCAGACTTCTGGGAAAATCAATGAGACAATCACACAAGCAGGACATTATGTTTATGGGGGGCGTTCAGTATACATTCTGTGTACAAACCATGTCCAGGTAGCCATATTGCTTTGCACTTTACAGAAAATTACAGAGCTGCAGATTGAAAAGGAAATGTATTTTTTTAATAACATTCAATTACAATATGACTTGAGTCGCAATTTTATACACTATATTATTATTATTTTTTTTATGTGCTTTTTTTCGCCCACGAAAGTGGAGTTACCCTTTATAGTTGGACTGAACTACTTGATAATTGCCTCCTCCACACTTCTTCTGCACCGCCATTAAAAAAAAACACGCATGGGCAGATGCGCCGCTGGTCTCTCCCAGGCATTTGGGAGCAATTCCACGCCTGTGCACAAATGCCACCAGCTTCCGGTGAATGGACAATATCGTGCCCTGTGGCATGTGCAGAAATCCACTGTGCATGTCCACATGTGCCACAAAGTAACTCACTGCTTCCTGGGTTAACTGTGATGTAGCAATCCCAGGAGGCTCCAAAAAGTAGCTGATAGGTTAAAATTAGAAAAGAGTTAAATTGCATTCGTGAAAGAGGGAGGGGAGGGATATCGTGCAAAACTGTTGTGGTCTGGTGCTAGAATTATTACTCTCAATCTTACATTTGCAGAGGTATCTCACATGTGTGATGCAGGTGGAGGCACTTTAAAAAATGTTTTCACACAGTCCCTTTTAAAAAAAAAAAAATTTTGATCATTTTTATTGCTATCACAAGGGATGTAAACATTATTGTGATAACAATAAGCATTGACAGGTGCTCTTTACTGATAATAGACCCCAGATCTCTCCTCTGCCCTCAAAAGCCTTGGATCACACCAAGATCAGTATGATACCGTGCTTTTTTCAAACCAGTAATGGTTAGTTTACAGCGGAATTGACTAGATGCGCATCACTTACAGTTTCTGAGACCATAGAGATGGTCGGGGAAGTTCCGGTCCCTGATCAGCTCTATGGTCAGCCTACGAAAACCACCGGCTGCAGTTTCAGGTTCCCCGATGGGATGGGAAAGCTGGAGAAGGCAGTGGGAGTGGGAAGGACCCCCTCTCGCCCCTAGTGGCGAACCAGAGATTATTTAGCCACTAGAATTACTATTACAAAAAAGTACTCTGCTGGTGGGAAAAAAAATACATGGATCATCCCGGTATAACCACTGAAAGCCTGAACATCGTGGGGCGACATGTGCGGTCTGGGAGAGGTCAGTGACCAAACTGTCAAACTAAACTGCAGTAAAAATGAGGTCACTGGTCCAGCTATATTCTCTTGAAGAAGTCAATAAGTAGTGATGGAACCCTATAATTGTCCTTATGGTGCTGCTCTCGAATAGTATGAACAAGGTATTGTAGTGTATTGTATTTTTGTGTGTGGGGTGGGGGGGTGGCAGTTTCTACACCAAAGGGTTTCCTTGCTTTGTGCTGTAACTAAAGGGTTCAAGATTGAAGTGCCAAACCACAGATTATTTGTCCAGATACAAATTTATGCCCACGAAGGATCAAATGGAGCCAACACATTTTGGGGGCAAAAGTTGCAGAATTCCTCAGGGCTTGAAGACGAGAAGCCATATATGTAGACTAGATTGGATGACCATTGAATGTTGAAGCTCAATGTTCATCAGCAGCTGGTTTGACCTGCTTAAAGTGATATCAAATGTTTTTTGTTTTTTTAAATAACAAACATGTCATACTTACCTGCTCTGTGCAGTGGTTTTGCACAGAGCAATCCCAATCCCCCACTGTCTCTCCTGGCTCCTCCCTCCTGCTGAGTGCCCCCACAACAAGTAGCTTGCTATAGAGGCACCCCATCAGGCTTGCTCCTGAGCCGCTGCTCTGTGTGTCTATTCACACATGAATTGCGGCTCTTCCCTGTGCCCCCGCTCTCTCCTTATTGGCTCATTGGCTGTGATTGACAGTAGTGGGAGCCAAAGGTTACCACTGTTGTCTCAGCCATTGAGGTTGGAGAGACCAGAGCGAGAGAGAGAGAGAGAGCAGAGGCTCTTGTGTATATTGCTGGATCGAGAGGGGGCTCAGGTAAGTTTTAGGTGGGCTGCTGAACACAGAAGGTTTTTACCTTCATGCATACGATGCATGAAGTTAAAAAACTCAAGCCTTTACTACTTAAAATAAACTACTTTAAACCACATATAATGTATTCTTCTTTCAGCCCAATCTACACATATTTCTCACCATCAGACCCTGAAGAAAGGGGCAATTTTTGGCCCCTGAAATGTGTTGGCTCCATTTGAACTTTCATTGGAATAAGTTTGTATCTGGACTAATAATCTATTGTTTGACGCTTCAGTTTTAGATCCTTTTAGCTTGGGTCACACAGCTGAATAAAATTTACAATCCTTTTAGCAAGTTAAACAGCCTGCATATATGTATTTCCACTGGAGTTCAGCTTTAAAGTGTTACTAAACCCACAACAGTAAAATCTGTATGTATATGCAGAATAGCATGCTTGCTATACTCACTGTGTAACTTAAAGCGGTAGTAAACCCGCTGACCGAAATAAAAATAAAAAAAAAGCCTGCAAGAAAATCGCATAATATGTTAGTATGCATTGCATACTAACATATTATGAAATACTTACCTTAGAACGAGTCCCCCGATGCCCGAGTCGGTCAGCGCTAAGGACGCTGACATCTTTGTCCTCTTCTGTCTTCCGGGTACGCGGCTCCGGCGCTGTGAGTGGCCGGAGCCGCGTGACGTCACTTCCGCGCATGCGCGCGGGAGCTCTTCGCACCGGCAGCCAGCTCTGAGATGCCGGCCGCCTCGGCCGGATCGTCAGAGAGCATGCGCCGCTAATGTCAGCGGCTGCATGCAGGGCGAATATCTCCTGAACCATGCAGGTTTAGGAGATATTCTTTTTACCTACAGGTAAGCCTTATTATAGGCTTACCTGTAGGTAAAAATAGATTTTAGGGTTTACTACCGCTTTAAGGGGTTAATCCTCTGTATTGTGTAAAAAGGCTGTTTGATCTTGTACGGCCAGATACTTCCTTCTTGCCCGGTCTACTATATTAGACTATACTATATTATAAAGTGCAGGCAGGGTGGAAAAGTTGCACATGCTCTGTTCGATCTTCCTGTTTCACATGGGCACAAACTGCTGTGCATTTCTAGAGGCAGTGATTGTTTATTTGTGAACTGAGCATGTCATTGGCAAAGCACCAGTCAGCTCTGGCCGGATTGTGGGTGAAGGGTCACTGATGCAAAGGAAGTTTCATCATCAGAGAGTGAAATCTCCTCCTACATGAACACCGTGGAAGCCCTGGCTCCTTGCAGTTTATCACCTGACTGCAATATACAGATGAAAAAAAAGGTATAAAGCAGCAGTATTTTGATATAAAAAGAAGATTTAGAAGCTGTGTGCACTGTGGGGGGGGGGGGGTGAATTGTTTTTATATTGCTGGGTTTAGTAACACTTTAAGTTATCGTTAATGTCCATAATTTCATGTCGCCTGTGAATGGTAAAAGATTGTTGCATTTCCCCAGTAGTGGATGAAGTCATATTTCTGGTAATCCCTCCAATGTGCATTTCATATCTCAGGCCTTTAGGATAGTCATAGCAAGACGATATGAATATCATGAGCTCAACTACTGACTGTATCAAGGGTAGCCTGTTATTCCTCTGACTGAGGATTGCCAGAAGCTGCAATAGTCAGGAAACCAAGCATCTCTAAAGGTTTATTCATACAAGATTTCACTTTTGCAGCTGGTTCATTTCAAGATTGCACACCGGTTAGAAAGACATCGGCCATAGAGAAAACACCTGCACAAAGGTCTGTATATATTCTGTTTTATCCACTTTATGAGGCCTTGATATTGTCTCTTACCCAAATGCCCCAGGCCAAATCCATTGGCACTGGTGCCAAATACAATTAACCAATTACACTATATGGCCAAAAGTACGTGGACAACCCCCCCCCCATCACTTGATTGATTGGTGTTTCCACTGAACAGCTACTGTTAATGCTACAGCATACAATACATTTTAGACAGTTATATGAGGTGGTATAAAAAAGTTTCAAGACTAGCTTTGTTTACAAGAAAGTACTTTATTAATCTGCGTTTACACACTATCACCTTCAAAATAGTCCCCTTGCACAGCAATACAGCGCTCCCAGCCAGGGCCTGTACTAGGCAGGGGCGGATGCCCAGGGCGCTATCATTTTCTGGAGGAGGGGGGTGCAGGTGAAATCTGTAAAATTACATACTGTACCGCTGTCCCTGTCCGTGTCACAAAATATGTAGGTGAGAAAACAACAAGCCCTTTGTTCATCCCCCCCCCCCCACCCACAGAGGAGTAGACTGGCCCCAGCGGTGTGACGTCGCGGAGGCGCGATGTGAGACCTAGAAGGAGCTCCGCCATTCCACTCCACCTGCTGCAACTCCTAACTCACCCAGCCTGTAGCCCTGCGCGGCACATGTATGTATTATCGTGGCTACTGTCTGTAATTTATTCATGGTAAGATGGTATTAAGTTATACTGTGGTACAGACAGAGACAGTATTCATTTTGAAGGCACCCCAACGCACCTAGCCATAGCACAGCACATGTGTGTGTTACTGTGTGTTATTGCTACATGTTAGAGCATTGTATTCTGCACAATGCATTGTGGCATCATTCGTTTTGAATGATGCACCAGCGCACCCAACCAGCACAGCACATGTGCGTTTTATCATTTCACAATGAAGGGCTGCCTTAATGCTGCATTTACAATAAAACCCGTGCTTGGTATATTGACTTGCAAAATTATTGTATTTCAATGCATTTTAAAATCCATTTTCATCCGATCCGGCAGACGGATGGAAAATAGGGTTTCCATCCGTCTGTATTTAGCGGATCGGAGTGGAACAGATGTCATCGGACATGTCACCGCTGACATCCGTCGCTCCATAGAGGAGAATGGAGCAGTCTCTGATTATCTCCTGTAGTACCTCCGCAGTCTCTGATTATCCTTTGTAGTACCCTCGCAGTCTCTGATTATCCCCTGTAGCACCTCCACTGTCTCTGATTATCCCCTATAGTACCTCTGCAGTCTCTGATTATCCCCTATAGTACCTCCGCAGTCTCTGATTATCTCCTGCAGTACCTCTGCAGTCTCTGCTTATCTCCTGCAGTACCTCCGCAGTCTCTGCTTATCTCCTGCAGTACCTCCGCAGTCTCTGATTATCTCCTGCAGTACCTCCTCAGTCTCTGATTATCTCCTGCAGTACCTCCGCAGTCTCTGATTATCTCCTCCAGTACCTCCACAGTCTCTGATTATCTCCTGCAGTACCTTCGCAGTCTCTGATTATCTCCTATAGTACCTCCGCAGTCTCTGATTATCTCCTGCAGTACCTCCTCAGTCTCTGATTATCTCCTGCAGTACCTCCTCAGTCTCTGATTATCTCCTGCAGTACCTCCACAGTCTCTGATTATCTCCTGCAGTACCTTCGCAGTCTCTGATTTCTCCTATAGTACCTCTGCAGTCTCTGATTATCTCCTGCAGTACCTCCGCAGTCTCTGATTATCCCCTATAGTACCTCTGCAGTCTCTGATTATCCCCTATAGTACCTCTGCAGTCTCTGATTATCCCCTATAGTACCTCCTCAGTCTCTGATTATCTCCTGTAGTACCTCCGCAGTCTCTGATTATCCTTTGTAGTACCCTCGCAGTCTCTGATTATCCCCTGTAGCACCTCCACTGTCTCTGATTATCCCCTATAGTACCTCTGCAGTCTCTGATTATCCCCTATAGTACCTCCGCAGTCTCTGATTATCTCCTGCAGTACCTCCGCAGTCTCTGCTTATCTCCTGCAGTACCTCCGCAGTCTCTGCTTATCTCCTGCAGTACCTCCGCAGTCTCTGATTATCTCCTGCAGTACCTCCTCAGTCTCTGATTATCTCCTGCAGTACCTCAGCAGTCTCTGATTATCTCCTGCAGTACCTCCGCAGTCTCTGATTATCTCCTCCAGTACCTCCACAGTCTCTGATTATCTCCTGCAGTACCTTCGCAGTCTCTGATTATCTCCTATAGTACCTCCGCAGTCTCTGATTATCTCCTGCAGTACCTCCTCTGTCTCTGATTATCTCCTGCAGTACCTCCTCAGTCTCTGATTATCTCCTGCAGTACCTCCACAGTCTCTGATTATCTCCTGCAGTACCTTCGCAGTCTCTGATTATCTCCTATAGTACCTCTGCAGTCTCTGATTATCTCCTGCAGTACCTCCGCAGTCTCTGATTATCCCCTATAGTACCTCTGCAGTCTCTGATTATCTCCTGTAGTACCTCCGCAGTCTCTGATTATCCCCTATAGTACCTCTGCAGTCTCTGATTATCCCCTATAGTACCTCCGCAGTCTCTGATTATCTCCTGCAGTACCTCCTCAGTCTCTGATTATCTCCTGCAGTACCTCCGCAGTGTCTGATTATCTCCTGCAGTACCTCCTCAGTCTCTGATTATCTCCTTCAGTACCTCCGCAGTCTCTGATTATCTCCTGCAGTATTTCCTCAGTCTCTGATTATCTCCTGTAGTACCTCCCCAGTCTCTGATTATCCTTTGTAGTACCCTCGCAGTCTCTGATTATCCCCTGTAGCACCTCCACTGTCTCTGATTATCCCCTATAGTACCTCTGCAGTCTCTGCTTATCCCCTATAGTACCTCCGCAGTCTCTGATTATCTCCTGCAGTACCTCCGCAGTCTCTGATTATCTCCTGCAGTACCTCCACAGTCTCTGATTATCTCCTGCAGTACCTTCGCAGTCTCTGATTATCTCCTATAGTACCTCCGCAGTCTCTGATTATCTCCTGCAGTACCTCCTCAGTCTCTGATTATCTCATGCAGTACCTCCTCAGTCTCTGATTATCTCCTGCAGTACCTCCACAGTCTCTGATTATATCCTGCAGTACCTTCGCAGTCTCTGATTATCTCCTATAGTACCTCTGCAGTCTCTGATTATCTCCTGCAGTACCTCCGCAGTTTCTGATTATCCCCTATAGTACCTCTGCAGTCTCTGATTATCTCCTGTAGTACCTCCGCAGTCTCTGATTATCCCCTATAGTACCTCTGCAGTCTCTGATTATCCCCTATAGTACCTCCGCAGTCTCTGATTATCTCCTGCAGTACCTCCTCAGTCTCTGATTATCTCCTGCAGTACCTCCGCAGTGTCTGATTATCTCCTGCAGTACCTCCTCAGTCTCTGATTATCTCCTTCAGTACCTCCGCAGTCTCTGATGATTATCTCCTGCAGTACCTCCGCAGTCTCTGATTATCTCCTATAGTACCTCTGCAGTCTCTGATTATCTCCTGCAGTACCTCCGCAGTCTCTGATTATCCCCTATAGTACCTCTGCAGTCTCTGATTATCCCCTATAGTACCTCCGCAGTCTCTGATTATCTCCTGCAGTACCTCCTCAGTCTCTGATTATCTCCTGCAGTACCTCCGCAGTGTCTGATTATCTCCTGCAGTACCTCCTCAGTCTCTGATTATCTCCTTCAGTACCTCCGCAGTCTCTGATGATTATCTCCTGCAGTACCTCCGCAGTCTCTGATTATCTCCTATAGTACCTCCGCAGTCTCTGATTATCTCCTGCAGTACCTCCTCAGTCTCTGATTATCTCCTGCAGTACCTCCTCAGTCTCTGATTATCTTCTGCAGTACCTCCGCAGTCTCTCATTATCCACTATAGTACCTCTGCAGTCTCTGATTATCTCCTGCAGTACCTCCGCAGTGTCTGATTATCTCCTGCAGTACCTCCTCGGTCTCTGATTATCCCCTATAGTACCTCTGCAGTCTCTGATTATCTCCTGTAGTACCTCCGCAGTCTCTGATTATCCCCTATAGTACCTCTGCAGTCTCTGATTATCCCCTATAGTACCTCTGCAGTCTCTGATTATCTCCTGCAGTACCTCCTCAGTCTCTGATTATCTCCTGCAGTACCTCCGCAGTGTCTGATTATCTCCTGCAGTACCTCCTCAGTCTCTGATTATCTCCTATAGTACTTCCTCAGTCTCTGATTATTTCCTGCAGTACCTCCGCAGTCTCTGATTATCTCCTGCAGTACCTCCACAGTCTCTGATAATCTCCTGCAGTACCTTCGCAGTCTCTGATTATCTCCTATAGTACCTCCGCAGTCTCTGATTATCTCCTGCAGTACCTCCTCAGTCTCTGATTATCTCCTGCAGTACCTCCTCAGTCTCTGATTATCTCCTGCAGTACCTCCACAGTCTCTGATTATCTCCTGCAGTACCTACGCAGTCTCTGATTATCTCCTATAGTACCTCTGCAGTCTCTGATTATCTCCTGCAGTACCTCCGCAGTCTCTGATTATCCCCTATAGTACCTCTGCAGTCTCTGATTATCTCCTGTAGTGTCTCTGATTATCCCCTATAGTACCTCTGCAGTCTCTGATTATCCCCTATAGTACCTCCGCAGTCTCTGATTATCTCCTGCAGTACCTCCTCAGTCTCTGATTATCTCCTGCAGTACCTCCGCAGTGTCTGATTATCTCCTGCAGTACCTCCTCAGTCTCTGATTATCTCCTTCAGTACCTCCGCATTCTCTCATTATCCCCTATAGTACCTCCTCAGTCTCTGATTATCTCCTGTAGTACCTCCGCATTCTCTGATTATCCTTTGTAGTACCCTCGCAGTCTCTGATTATCCCCTGTAGCACCTCCACTGTCTCTGATTATCCCCTATAGTACCTCTGCAGTCTCTGATTATCCCCTATAGTACCTCCGCAGTCTCTGATTATCTCCTGCAGTACCTCCGCAGTCTCTGCTTATCTCCTGCAGTACCTCCGCAGTCTCTGATTATCTCCTGCAGTACCTCCGCAGTCTCTGATTATCTCCTGCAGTACCTCCACAGTCTCTGATTATCTCCTGCAGTACCTTCGCAGTCTCTGATTATCTTCTATAGTACCTCCGCAGTCTCTGATTATCTCCTGCAGTACCTCCTCAGTCTCTGATTATCTCCTGCAGTACCTCCTCAGTCTCTGATTATCTCCTGCAGTACCTCCACAGTCTCTGATTATCTCCTGCAGTACCTTCGCAGTCTCTGATTATCTCCTATAGTACCTCTGCAGTTTCTGATTATCTCCTGCAGTACCTCTGCAGTCTCTGATTATCCCCTATAGTACCTCTGCAGTCTCTGATTATCTCCTGTAGTACCTCCGCAGTCTCTGATTATCCCCTATAGTACCTCTGCAGTCTCTGATTATCCCCTATAGTACCTCCGCAGTCTCTGATTATCTCCTGCAGTACCTCCGCAGTGTCTGATTATCTCCTGCAGTACCTCCTCAGTCTCTGATTATCTCCTTCAGTACCTCCGCAGTCTCTGATGATTATCTCCTGCAGTACCTCCGCAGTCTCTGATTATCCCCTATAGTACCTCCGCAGTCTCTGATTATCTCCTGCAGTACCTCCGCAGTCTCTCATTATCCCCTATAGTACCTCCGCAGTCTCTGATTATCTCCTGCAGTATCTCTGCAGTCTCTGATTATCTCCTGCAGTACCTCCGCAGTCTCTGATTATCTCCTGCAGTACCTCCTCAGTCTCTGATTATCCTCTATAGTACCTCCGCAGTCTCTGATTATCCCCTCTAGTACCGCCGCAGTCTCTGACTATCCCCTATAGTACCTCTGCAGTCTCTGACTATCCCCTATAGTACCTCTGCAGTCTCTGATTATCCACTGTAGTACTTCCGCAGTCTCTGGTTATCCCCTATAGTACCTCCGCAGTCTCTGATTATCCCCTATAGTACCTCCGCAGTCTCTGATTATCCCCTATAGTACCTCCGCAGTCTCTGATTATCCCCTATAGTACCTCCGCAGTCTCTGATTATCTCCTGTAGTACCTCCGCAGTCTCCGCAGTTTGCCATCTTCGCCCAGGGCACCAAACGACCTTGTCCCGGCCCTGCTCCCAGCGTTCCCAACACTTCTGGAATGTGTCCTGGAAGTCTTCTTTTCCAAGCATGTCAAGTACCAATTGGTAAAATGGTTTTGACATTTTTGGGGATTGAGCTCATTGAAGGTGTTCCTTGTCTCTCGTTGTCTTCCAGTGATGTTCTCTTGCTCCTGCAGCACACCTACTGCTCAAAACACCTCAAACGACTCATTGCAGCATCACCGTAAACTTGCCGAATCATGACAAACGTCTCTATGGCAGATTAGTCCAGTTTCACGCAGAATTTCACGTTTGCTCTTTACTCTAACTTGGTCTCCATGATGAAATTTCAGACATGGTAACGCACGTAGTCAGAATAGCACCAGTGGCACAGGACGATGTCTTTTGGCACACTAACTTTGGAAGGTCGGTGCTCCCCGAGACTACGTGTGCAGACTTGTTTGTTGTAACAAAACGCAAAACTTTTTGATACCACCTCATAGGCTTCCACCCTTGTGGTAACAGTTTGAAGGCCTTTATTTTTTTCACTATAACTGTGCCCCTGTGCGCGAAGCTAGCTCAATAAAGACATGGTCTGATGTGTATGGAGAGGAGAGGCACTGCCCTAAGCTTTTGGGATGAATTGGAATTCTGATTGTAAGCCAGGTCTTCTCATCCAACATCAGTCCCTGACCTTACAAATGCTCTTTTGGCTTATTGGGCACAAATTCCCACAGACGTTCTCCAAAATCTTGGGGAAAGCCTTTGCAGAAGAGTGGAGGCTGTTATATTGGCATTGATATGGTAACTCCATATGGAGTAGAGAGGGATTGGAACCCCTGTCAGTTTTTATTGCTGTCTGTGCCCTCATTAGGGAGATCCATAGGAGGATCAGTTAGATCTCTCATGCCCATGTTAGCCCAACCCCCCCACAGTAAGAACACCCAGGGAACACAGTTAACCCCTAGCGCCCCCCCCACTGCCAATGACATTTATACAGTAATCAGTGGACATTTAAATTTCTGATCGCTGTATAAATGTCATTGGTCCCAAAAAAGTGTCAAAAATGTCCGACATGTCCGCTGCAATATCGCAGTACCGCTAAAAATCGCCGCCATTACTAGTAAAAAATAAAAAACAAATAAAAACCCGAGAAATCAATTCTCACCATCCGTAAACGCGGCCACTTTTGCGCAAACCAATCAAACGCCGATTGCAATTTTTTTTATCACAAATATGAGGAATTATATAAATCGGCCAAAAACGGTGAAAAAAAATGTTTTTTTTAAATTTTTTTTTTGGATTTGAATTTTAGCAAAAAGTAAGAAATTTGGGTTTTTTTGCAAAATGGTCGCTCTTCTTTTGTTTATAGCGGTTATCAGAAATGACGCAGAGGTGATCAAATACCACCAAAAGAAAGCTCTATTTGTGGGGAAAAAAGGACGCAAATTTTGTTTGGGTGCAACGTTGCACGACCGCGCAATTGTCAGTTAAAGCGACGCAGCGCCGAATCGCAAAAAGTGCTCTGGTCCTAAAGCTGGAAAACCTTCCGGTTGGTAAGTGGTTAAATGAACAGATGTCTTCATCTAGATTTACTTTCAGTTCCTGTTTCATTTGAAGCCAAAAATCTTTTTTTCCACTTTTTTTTTTTTTTTGGAATAAGGGATGGAAATCCACTGTCAGTTTTTTTGCGTATTTAGCTGTCAACGGTGCAACCGCATCCGGGTTTCACCACTACCGGCTTGATTGCATGGCTCGAAACAAGTCAAGGAGGGGTGGTCTCTGGACGGGGACATTATGGATGCAGTTGTATTGCTGACAGCTGAATAAAATTGCTTGGAGGAGCAGGTATTGGCATGCGACTTCTATTCATCAGCTTCCTTTGATGATGACCGGAGATGGGCTTTTTCAGCCAGCACCTTGGGCAGCCACAGTGAGTGAGAGGTGCAGGTCTGGAGCGGTGCAGTGTGCGAGATGTCCTAATTACCCATTTCTCTTTGGAAAAAGAAAAGAGGTCGCACCAGCCTTGCGTATTACCCAAGTATATTTATTGAATTAAAAGAACGAAAACATACTATAAAACAAGTTTAAAAGCATATCAGACGCCACAATAGACAACAGCAACCAGGTCACCAGGACTGTGTCCAGCACACCAAGAGGACCTTCTGGATGGCTGACGTGTTTCGAGGGGTGATCCCTGTAGGGGAAACCTCATGCTCTTAGGTTTCACCTACATCCCCTTTTCCTCAGAGCCAGCCTGCGGGAGTCGGACTGCGGAGATCGCAATCCGATGTTGGGGGGGAAGGCGGCGATTGCCTTGGTCTCAGGACCCACTTCCTGATTGGCCGGGAGGAGAATCAGGAAGACACTAGCAAATATTACCCAACGGAGGTTGTGAGACAGTCAACAGTAAATGGCTTCAAACATGCTTGGGATAAACATAAATTCATAGTCAGACAACAAGGTTAATGTAAAAAAAAAATAAAAAAAATAAAAAAATAAATAAAATAAAAAGGGGCAGACCTGATGGACTACTCAGTCTTTTTCTGCCGTCACTTTTCTATGTTTCTATGTTTCTAAATATTAATTCACTATTGTCACACAAGTAGGTGGACTCAGGGCGCTGTGCTCTGCACCCCAAGTCCACCCTTTTTTAAAGCCAATTAGAGCCTCAGGCTCTAATCATGGGCTTCAAAAAAACCCATTGGATTCCATGCATCTGGCACCCTGCATGTTGATTAGGGGGCCAGGCGTATGGATTAGGGGGGCAGCCCATATGGATGGGCCTGCCACTGCTATCCACTGTAACAAATAGCTAAACAGAGCCTTGAACTCTTTAGTTTCAGAAGCTATTACTGGTTTCCCGAAGCAATCTCATTTTCACCAAGCAAATAAACACAAAGTCTGTATGCAATGACTGAGCAAAAGAGATGGTGAGAACTGTTGATGGAGTGTTCTGGTTGGACAATACCGCCTCCAGATGTTGAGATTGTATTACTGCACCCTTATGTCTCGTGTCCTTGTGTTCCATATACACTATATTATAAAAAGTATTGGGCCGTCTGCATTTACACCCGCATGAACTTTAATGGCATCCCAGTCTCAGTCTGTAGGGTTCAGTATTGAGTTGGCCCACCCTTTGCAGCTATAACAGCTTCAACTCTTCTGGGAAGGCTGTCCGCAAGGTTGAGGAGTGTCTATGGGAATGTTTGACCATTCTTCCAGAAGCTCATTTGACCCAGTGGGTCCATTGGACCCAGGCAGCACTTTGAGAGGGGCAGAAAATTGAACCATGGCTGCCTCTCCCTCTCCTTCTCTTCTATTTACCCAACAAATTGACAACCAAGATTTTTTTTTTCCAGCAGTTTTGTGTGTTTTGATGACAACTGCCCCCCCCGACCACTCCATCTGCCCCTATACTACCCTAGCCTGTCCACATACTACCCTAGCCTGTCCATATACTACCCTAGCCTGCCCCTATACTGCCCTAGCCTGTCCATATACTACCCTAGCCTGTCTGCATGCTGCCCTAGCCTGCCCCTATACTGCCCTAGCCCGCCCCTTGGGCTTTGAACATAATGGTATGTCATATAATTTTGCCTATAGACAAGGTGCTGTTGCATCCCTTTGATCAGCCCTGATGTTAACCCCTTCCTTGCCAGTGTCATTAGTTCAGTGACAGTGCATATTTTTTAGCACTGATCACTGTATTGGTGTCACTGGTCCCCAAAAAAGTATCAAAAGTGTCACTTAGTGTCTGATGTGTTCACCACAATGTCGCAGTCCCGCTATAAGTCACTGATCACCTCCATTACTAGTAAAAAAATAAATAAAAATTCAATAAAAATATCCCATAGTTTGCAGACGCTATAACTTTTGCGCAAACCAATTAATATACACTTATTGGGATTTTTATTTACCAAAAATATGTAGCAGAATATATACTGGCCTAAATTGATGAAGAAATGTGATGTACATTTTTTTATTGGGTATGTTTTATAGCAGAAAATAAAAAAGTTTTTTTTTTTTTTCAAAATTGTCGCTTTTTATTTGTAATGCAAAAAAAAAAACACAGAGGTGATCAAATACCACCAAATGAAAGCTCTATTTGTGGGGAAAAAAGGACATCAATTTTGTGTGGGTACAACGTCGCACGACCACGCAATTGTCAGTTAAAGCGACTAAGCGCCGTATCGCAAAAAATGTCCTGGTCATGAAGGGGGGTAAACTTTCCAGAGGTCAAGCAGCTTAAAAATAATGCAAATTGCGTACTATTGTTTCTGGGCTGTACTGTGGGTACAATCAACAACTAACATACTCATACCGTATAAATCATCCTGGTTATCAACGCTTGTGTCACGCCTTCATTTTAACATTCTGTTAGCAGCCACTGTCCACAAGGGGTTAATCTCCGGCCACTAAGTACATACTTCTTCTAGGAATATAGACTGCTCATCGTGATTTGTGATTTGATCTTGCAGGAAGATAAAAGCCATTTCTTTTGAAGATTATCACAAAATTTGGAGTGGAATCGCTACATCAGCTGAGAATTTACAAGCTGCAGGTAAGATGGACAGAGGCATGCATACTGTGAGCATTGTCTAAAAAGTTGCAGTTTTATTAGACTTACCACGCTTTATATCTATCATTTTGCTTGCAGGAAAGTGGTTTAGCGGCGGCCGCTCATGCAGTGCGCAGGGGCACCGCCCCCCTAATCCATGTGCCTGGCCCCTAATCTACATGCAGGGAGCCGGACGCATGGATTCCGGGGGTGGTTTGTTGACTGGCTGGCTGGGGAGGCCGCGGGCCGCCCCCTAATCTACATGCAGGGCGCCGGACGCATGGATTCCGGGGCTGGTTTGTTGACCGGCTGGCTGGGGGGGTGGCTGGCTGGGGAGGCCACGGGCCGCCCCCTAATCTACATGCAGGGCGCCGGACGCATGGATTCCGGGGGTGGTTGTTTGGTTCGTTGACTGGCTGGCTGGGGGGGTGGCTGGCTGGGGAGGCCGCGGGCCGCCTACTCCTCCCCCCCCCCCAAGAAAATTAAGCACCAGCCGCCACTGCGTGTGATTTAAATTGAAAAGGATGTTTTGTCTGCAGTGGTGCCTCAGGCGACCAGTAGATGTCACTGTTGTTCCAGGAAACAACATAGTGTTTGAAACTCAAACTTCTCAAACTGTAGGCCTCATACACACGGGCGTTTTTTAACGCCACGTTTTTTGGTGGTTTTTGCAGCTCTCCATGTTATTCAATGGCCCTCTAAAAACGCTGATGTTTTTGAGCAGTAGAGGGCGTCGGCGTTAGTGAGCTGTAGCCAGAATGCGGAACCAGTGCGTTCCGAAGCTGCAGCGTCATGGCGTTTTTGACGCCGATCCGGAAAAACGCTCAATAACATTGCTTAACGTTTACACAGCGTTAAGCCTCGTCGGGCGTTCTATTCAAAATCAATGGTTCCCTATGGGAGTCCATTGATTTGAATAGAAGCCGCACCAGAAGACGGATGACGATGATCCGACTTGCGGCGCGACTTGTGTGCTAGAGGTCTTAAAGGGGACCCCCGCAAAAAATTTGCGTGGGGTTCCCCCCCAAGAGCATAGGGCCCCCCTCAAAATCCATACCAGACCCTTATCCAAGCACGCAGCCTGGCAGGCCAGGAAAGGGGGTGGGGACGAGCGAGCGACCCCCCCCCCCTCCTGGACTGTACCAGGCCGCATGCCCTCAAAATGGGGAGTATGGGTGCTTTGGGGCAGGGGGGGCTCTGCGCCCCCCACCCCAAAGCACCTTGTCCCCATGTTGATGGGGACAAGAGCCTCTTCCCAACAACCCTGGTCGTTGGTTGTCGGGGTCTGCGGGTGGGGGTTTATCGGAATCTGGAAACCCCCTTTAATAAGGGGGCCACCAGATGCCGGCCCCCCCCACCCTATGTAAATGAGTATGGGGTACATCGTACCCCTACCCATTTACCTGCAAAAAAAGTGTACAAAAAAAACACACTACACAGCTTTTTAAAATATTTTATTAAATCAGCTCCGGCATCTTCTCCCCTCTCTTCTTTCTTCGGCTCTTTTGCGGGGTCTTGGGTCTTCTGAGGGGAGAAGATGCCGGAGCTGATTTAATAAAATATTTTAAAAAGCTGTGTAGTGTGATTATTTGGTTTTTTTTTTGCAGGTAAATGGGTAGGGGTATTACCCCACACTCATTTACATAGGGTGGGGGGGCCGGCATCTGGGGGCCCCCTTATTAAGGGGGGCTTCCAGATTCCGATAAGCCCCCACCCGCAGACCCTGACAACCAACGACCAGGGTTGTCGGGAAGAGGCTCTTGTCTCCATCAACATGGGGACAAGGTGCTTTGGGGTGGGGGGCGCAGAGCCGCAGAACCACGGATTTTGAATAGAGGCAGAAAACGCAGCTGAAAGCTAGCGTGAAAAAACGTGCATTGATGTCAATGCAAATCGCCGAGAAAAACGGCAATTTTTTTTCCGTAACGTCAGGCCCGGCGTTTTGCTTATTTTTTTTTGCAAACGCCTGTGTGTATGAGGCCTTAAAAGGATGTTGGTTTAGTACATTTTTTTTATTGTGGCCATGACAAAAAAATAACAAAAAATTTATTTATTTTACTTAAAGCAGAAATGAATTGTCAAATACCCACTTGCTGCCAATCGATGTACCGGTATGTCGCTTGATTTCAAGTGATTGTACCGGGATGATGCCTGCAGCTGCAGGCATCATCCCAGTACCATTTTTTAGAGCCGGCTCTCGACTTGCTTGTAATAGCAATCAGAGTGGCTAACTAGCTGCTCGATTGCTGATACAAGCAGCGGAAGGGGACGTCCCTCCCCTTCTCCTGCCGCCTTCCACTACTCGATGGAGCTCTCCTGTCCCACCTGGAGACCCGAGCACCCAGCTGGCTCATCCCCTGGGACGGTAACCTGGAAGCGATGAACTAACATCACTTTTGGTTTTTCCCCGGATGTCATTGGCGCCATTTTAAAAAAAAAATGAAAGCATTCAGAAATGCCAATCTTGGTGTTTTGAATGCTTTTAAGTGCAGAGGAGGGATTTGGGGTCTTTTTGACCCCAGATCCCTCCATAAACAGTATCTGTCACGTACCTATTGCTGTCACAATGATGTTTACATTTCTTGTGACAGCAATAAAAGTGAGGGGGAGAAAAAACGAATTCAAGCAACAGTTTAAAAGTAAAAAATAAAATTAAATAATTACAAAAAAAAATGTAAAGTTCCCCTGTGCTCACGTTTGTTCATCCTACACATGTGTGGTATCACCGCGAATGCCAGATCATGGGTAGTAATTCTGGCATCAGACCTCCCCTGTACATCTAAAGTGGTAACCTGTAAAGTCTTTTAAACAATGTCTATGGATAGTAAAATGTATGTTTGTTGCCGGGTGTGTGCGATTTTAAAGCGTGACATGTTTGATATTTATTTACTCGGTATAACATCATCTTTTATATTTTACAAAGCAATTGGGCTATGTTAAAAAAAAAGGTTAGAATTCAAAAACATGTATTTTTTCCCCAAATATTGCATTTGAAAAACCACTGTGCAAACACCGTGTGACATAAGAAGTGCAAAAAGCACCATTTTATTCTATGCTTTAAAAAAAAATATAATGTTTTTAGACATTTTCTAGCAAAAAAATACTGATTGTTACATGGAAACAAAAAGTGCCAGAAGAGGCCTGGAGCTAAAGTGAATATACTCGCCTCCCCCTTAAGTGATGCGGTGATTACATCTTTTCCCGGCTGCTGTCATCTTCACACGGGTGCCCCCTCGGGGAGCTGATTTCCATGGGGCACCCGTGCGGGCGCGCTCCTGAGTCCTGCTGCTGCGTCCATTGACACAGACAGCAGCTTGCTGCTATCAATCTATCCAATGAGAACCCGAGACAGCGGCTGGAGCTGCTGGGCTCATCCTCAATGCTGGAATGATCGGGTTCAGGTAAGGAAAAAGGGGGCTCTGAGGGGCATCTGCAGCACAGAAGGTTTTTCACCTTAATCCATAGAATGCATTGAGGTGAAAAGCCTCAAGACTTTACAACTCCTTTCAACAAATATAACAAATGCTTCCAGTGGTATATTTACCAAACCAAAAGGGAGCCAATATGAGAAGTTCAGTGTTAGGGTTTTCATACACTTTAACCAGTTGCCGACTGCCTGCCGTGGCCTGACGGCGGCAACTTGGCGTGTTATCACGGAACGCCGTCACCTTACGGTGGCCGCGAGAATGCGTATTGTGAGCGCGCGCACACTCACTGTGTCCTGGGGGGCCAGGGTGTGGATACGGAGGACACGATGTCCGCCGGTTATCCGCAATGGCTCCCCCGCAGTGAGAGAACGGAAGTCGGTGTAAGTAAACACGGATCTCCGTTCTGACAGAGGGGGAAGGGATGTGATCACAGGCTTCCTGTGTATGGAAGCCGTGATCACTCCCCTCCCCCAGCCAGCCCAGCCCCCATACAGTTAGAACACACTGAGGGAACACAGTTAACCCTTAGCGCGCCCCCTCCAGGTTAACCCCTTCACTGCCAATGGCATTTACACAGTAATCAGTGCATTTTTATAGCACTGATCGCTGTATAAATGCCAATGGTCCCAAAAAAGTGTCAAAATGGTCCGACATGTCCGCTGCAATATCACAGTCCCGATAAAAATTGCAGATCGCCGCCATTACTAGTAAAAAATGTAAAAACCCATAAATTAATTCTCATCATTCGTAAACGTGGCAACTTTTGCGCAAACCAATCAATAAACGCCGATTGCGATTTTTTAAATCAGAAAGAAGAGATATAAAAAAAAAAAAGAATATAAATCGGCCGAAACCGATAATAAAAAATATTTTTTTATATTTTTTTTTTTCGATATGCATTTTAGCGAAAAGTAAGAAATATTGTTTTGGTTTTTTTTGCAAAATTATTGCTCTTTTTGTGTTTATAGCGTGATCAGAAATGACACAGAGGGGATCAAATACCACCAAAAGAAAGCTCTATTTGTGGGAAAAAATGGATGCGAATTTCACTTGGGTACAACGTCGCACGACCGCGCAATTGTCAGTTAAAGCGACGCATTGCCGAATCGCAAAAAGTGCTCTGGGCCTAAAGTGGGAAATCCTTCCGGGGCTGAAGGGGTTAAATTGTACAAGTTTCAACCTCAGAACACTGCTCAAAAATCCATTTTCCATTTTTTTTTTGGCAGGGCATAAAGGACTCAAATCCAAAACACAGAACAAGCAAACCAATGAGATTAGCACTGCGAACAAACAGTAAGTAGGACAACACACAACTGAATATATTCATATCATCCAGTCTTCTATCCAGCAGTTGGAGCTTTACTCCCCTTTTCTATATTCAGCTATGGTTATGTCAAAGTTAACTGGAAAGCAAGCCACTCTTCTGTTGTGCTATTTATTTATGTAAACCATGGTGCTCAGGGAATCCTTGGTTATGTATTAAAAGTTTACTTGTAAGCCCCCGTTCACATATGAGCGATTTTCTGCTTGAAGCTTGTAGCTCTAAAACACTCGACAAGCCAAATCCCATTCATTTCAATGGCCCCTGTTCACATCTGAGCGTTCTGTCGCCTGAAGCAAAACGCCTGTCGCTCAAAAAAGTACATGAGCTTTTTTTTGGCAGATTACAAGCGTTTTTGGCCCCATAGACTTCAATAGGAATGCCCAGGGTTGCCAACCGTCAGTAAATTCCGAACACTGTAAAAATCAGTGATTTTTTTTACAACTGACTGTAAATATCAGGGGCTGATCATTTGTCATGCTGTGTTGACTTTTTAAGTGTAAACCAAGCAAATGACTTTTAATGGGTATTGTAAGTGTTTCCATATTGTGTTTATACTGTTTACATATCAGTTGTCTTAGTTTTTAATAGGAGTTTTGTCATTTTTCAGGTTGCCAGTAAAAAAAAAAAAAAGAAGTGCTCTGTCAGTAAATTTTCCATGTTTTGTCAGTAAAAAATGCTGAGGGAGGTTGACACTGGAAATGCCTGACTGGAGTGTTTTACAAGCGGTCTGTCGCTTGTTTTCTGTACAAACAGCAGCTCTCCACCCCTATTTTCCTCTCCCTCTGCTCCCCTTAGTGCTTTCTGTTGGCTAAACAAACACGCCAAACGCTGTAAAACATTTGTAATACACTTCTAAAACGCTTTTAAAAAGCTGGTAAAAATCTTTAAAAAAACACCTGAAAAACGCCAGTAAATCAATACGAAACAAATAGTGTTTGTGTATATAAACTACTTGAGCTCCAGAAGATTTTACCCCCTTCATGACCAGGCCATTTTTTGCTATTCGGCCTTGCGCTACTTTAACTGGTAAATACATATAATTTTTTTTATACAAATAAATCTTTCTTTTGGTGGCACATGATCACCACTGTTGGAACGAAATTTATTGGATATTTCAAACTTTTTTAACAAATAAAAAACTGAAAAATTGGGCGTGCAAAATTATTCAGCCCCCTTAAGTTAATACTTTGTAGCGCCACCTTTTATAGGTTATTTAAAGCAAGGTTGTCACCACTAGTACACGGTGGTTTTCTTTCTAAATAAACATATTTTTTTTAATATACATAAATGGTCAATTTCATCGCGTTCCGGCTTATCGTTTTTTACCGGACCAGTACTTCCCCCATTTTAGAAGACCTCGAGTTCATCAAATATATGTGTTTGTGATAAACAAAGCATAACTAAATGACCGCAAAAAGTCCACAAAAAAATTTCTAAAAATGGTCGAAAAATTTTCGCAAAATCTTCACATAATGTTTACAAAATGTCGCAAACCGCACAAACAAATCGGTTGTCTTTCGTGA
>BLSH010360721.1:124297-143987 GCA_018402905.1 Glandirana rugosa | reverse complement strand
AAACTTCTCCACAACAGTATCTCGGACCTGCCTGGTGTGTTCCTTGTTCTTCATGATGCTCTCTGCGCTTTAAACGGACCTCTGAGACTATCACAGTGCAGGTGCATTTATACGGAGACTTGATTACACACAGGTGGATTCTATTTATCATCATTAGTCATTGAGGTCAACATTGGATCATTCAGAGATCCTCACTGAACTTCTAGAGAGAGTTTGCTGCACTGAAAGTAAAGGGGCTGAATAATTTTGCACGCCCAATTTTTCAGTTTTTTATTTGTTAAAAAAGTTTGAAATATCCAATAAATTTTGTTCCACTTCATGATTGTGTCCCACTTGTTGTTGATTCTTCACAAAAATTACAGTTTTATATCTTTATGTTTGAAGCCTGAAATGTGGCAAAAGGTCGCAAAGTTCAAGGGGGCCGAATACTTTCGCAAGGCACTATATATATATATATATATATATATATATATATATATATATATATATACTGGATTTTTTTTGTACTAGTAATGGCAGTAATTAGTGAGACTGTGATAGTGCGGCAGGCAATCTGACACTAACTGACACCTTGTGGGAACTGGCTATCTGCCCCTGACATCTCCAGTGACCCTAATACAGTGATCAGTACTAATAATATACACTGTCACTGTACTAATGACACTGGCTGGGAAGGGGTTAACAACTAGGGCAATCAAGGGGTTAATTGTATGCCTAACAATCTGTAATGTGTGTAATATGTACTGCCTTTTACTACAGATCAAGTTGTTTCTTTTCCCTGCTTTAGAAAAAAAACAAAGCATTTGTTCCCTCTGTACAGAGCCCTGTGTTGATTGCCAACACAGGGCTCTGGGCTGTGATTGGACACAGCCGATCAGCAGGTCCCAGCCATGAATCATTGGGCGGGATCTGCTGACAAACTTGTGCTGTGTCAAATCACAGGGGAGTAGGCAGGTCCGTCTGAATGAGCCCTTAAGCCTTGGCACAAAGTTGTTTTGTTCTCCTACAAAATGCTCATCATATATCTTTTTTGCATCAACAGATACAACATCCTTACCCATGGGCTTATTGATGATAGAACAGGAGTGATGCCATCCATACAGCTGGGGAGCAAGGAAGACCCTCACTACTGTGTGTTCTGCAGGTTGTCGGGTATGTACCATATCTCTTATTTTTATTGGGTGTTGCAAATCCCCCTGCAGTCAGAGGTATAGTGAATGTTCCTACATTATAGTTAAATGAAAAGTCATAGATGTCATGTAGTACTGTTGTAGTCAAAAGAGATCAAAGGTTCTAAGAAAAATATAAAGGCTGCCATTTCTAGCTAGCGGCCTGGTTATACTTGGCTTTATTATATTCACAGACCTGACGCAAGTTATCAGCAGCCAAAATTCAGATTTTATATATACAGTACATACAGACACACAGACACACGCCCTAACATTATGACTACCCACCATAACCCTTCAAGGCATGGACTCCACTAGAACTCTTAACCACTTCAGCCCCGGAAGGATTTCACACTTTAGGACCAGAGCACTTTTTGCGATTCGGCGCTGCGTCGCTTTAACTGAGAATTGCGCGGTCGTGCGACGTTCTACCCAAACAAAATGTGCGTCCTTTTTTTCCCACAAATAGAGCTTTCTTTTGGTGATATTTAATCACCTCTGCGTCATTTCTGATCGCCGCTATAAACAAACGAAGAGCGACAATTTTACAAAAAGACCCAAATGTATTACTTTTTGATAAAATACAAATGCAAAAAAAAAATAAAAAAAATTTTTTTTCATCGGTTTTGGCCGATTTATATTCTTCCTCATATTTTTGGTTAAAAAAATCGCAATCAGCGCTTATTGACTGGTTTGCGCAAAAGTTGCTGCGTTTACGGATGATGAGAATTAATTTCTGGGGTTTTTATTTATTTATTTTTTACTAGTAATGGCGGCGATCTGCGATTTTTAGCGGTACTGCGATATTTCAGGGGACATGTCGGACCATTTTGACACTTTTTTGGGACCATTGGCATTTATACAGCGATCAGTGCTATAAAAATGCACTGATTACTGTGTAAATGCCATTGGCCGTGAAGGGGTTAACCTGCAGGGGGCACTCTAAGGGTTAACAGTGTTCCCTGGGCGTGTTCTAACTGTATTCATTTTTGACTGGCAGGGGGAGGGGAGAGATCACGGCTTCCATGTAGAGGAAGGCTGTGATCACAGCCCTTCCCCCTCTCACAGAACGGAGGTCCGTGTTTACTTACACGGACCTCCGTTCTTTCAGTGCGGGGGGCCATCGCGGGTAGCCGTCGGTGATCGAATCTGCCGCACCTGCTCCCTGGCTCCCCCCGAACACAGTGAGCGCACGGGCGCGCCTTCGGCGGCATGCGCTCACAATGCTAGTTATCGCCGTCCTGTGACGGCGGTTCGCGATAACGAGCCACCTTGTCGCCATCACGCTGTGGCGGGCGGTCGGCAAGTGGTTAAGGTATGCTGTGATATCTGGCACCAGGCCTTCAGTAGCAGATCCTTTAAAATACTTGGTGGGGCCCCCCATGGTTCTTCCAGCACATCCCACAGATGCTTGATTAGATTGAGATCTTAGAAAATTTGGAGGCCAAGTCAAACGCCTCAAAATCATTGTTGTGTTCCTCAAACCATTCTTGAATTTATCAGACCAGGCCACCTTCTTCCATTGCTCTGTGGTCCAGTTCTGACACTCACGTGACCATTGTAGGTGCTTTTGGCTGTGGACACAAGTTAGCATGGGCACCCTGACTGTTCTGTGGCCACGCAGCCCCATACACAACAAACTGGGATGGACTGTGTGTTCTGACACCTTTCCATCAGAACCGGCCTTTACATTTTCAGAAATTTGAGCTACAGCAGCTCTTCTATTGAATCGGACTACACAGGCCAGACATGAATCTTGGCTGCCCATGACCCCATTGCCGGTTCACTGGTTTTCCTTTCTTGGACCACTTTTGGCCTGACCACTGCAGACAAGGGACATCCCACAAGCTGCAATTTTGGAGTTGCTCTGACCCAGTCCTCCAGCCATTACAATTTGGCCCTTGTCAAAGTCGCTCAAATCCTTACTCTTGCCCAATGTTTCTGCTTTCAACACATCAGGTGCCATTGTAACAGGATAATCAATGTTCTTCACTTTACCCCTCAGTGGTCAAAAAGTTATGGCTGATCTGTGTATATAGTTATAGTTAATATGGAATAAACTAAGCAAACTACATACTAATTTGGTCAAACATAAAAACAATTAGGGGTTCATTCACACTTTTGTGCTGCAGTAAAGTACAATATACGCAACATACATTACATGCATTAGTGTGCTGTGTTATCATTTGTTCTGAAAAGCACCCCAACGCACCTTCCTGATGGGCATGCACTGCAGTGTAGTGCAATATGTGTGTGTGGCGCCAGAAACTGTGTACTATTTTTGATGCACTTTGGTTTATTGGCAGACCATTCATTGTAAATGAGCCGCCTTAAAGTGGTTATTAAGGCTGAAGGTTTTTCAACTGTCATGCATTCTATGCTTGAAGGTAAAAAACCTTCAATGTGCTGCTGCCCCACAGCCCCCCCCCCATACTTACCTGAGCCCAATCTCAATCCAGTGATCGAGGATCTCCCGGGTCACTCCCTCCTGATTGGCTGAGATGCAGCCATTGGCTCCCGCTGCTGTCAATCACAGCTAGTGAGGTGGGAGTGAGGGGCGGGCTGAGCCACACTCTCTGTGTCTTATAGAGGCAGAGAGCCCGCTTGGGAGCAAGCACACATGAGTGCCCCCACAGGCTTGCTGTGGAGTCACTTGGCAAGGGGGAGGGGCCCAGTGCACCAGCAAGGGACCCAAGAAGAGGAGGATCCGGGCTGCTCTGTGCAAAACCAACTGCACAGAGAAGGCAAGTATAACATGTTTGTCATTTTTTTAAAAATAAAACATTTTCCTTTACAATCACTTTAACACGCTGCAGTTGACGCACTGTGGGGTGCTCAACCTTTTGAAGAGCGCGGGTTTGGCAACCAGTCGTGGGCCACAATGAAATGAAATGGTTTCGAATATCAGGTTTTTTTTTCACAAGAAATAGAATTTCACTTTTATTTTGAATAGCATTATGAAGATTTTAAACAATAATCAGGATCATCATTTTTCATGGGAACAATCCTCGTTGGATGTTTACCCGCTGTTTAATCACAGTTACAAAAAGGAAGAAAATGGACAGGCGGCCCCAATCAGACCAATTGTGTGAAAGCAGCCTAAGACACTTAAAACATTTTATCGTTTTGGAACTTTTGGCAATGGCAGTAAAAACTTGGCTATGCTAGTAAATTTTGGGTGTTGTGTCAGTAAATTTGAATCTGGTAGGTTGACACTGACTGACGGATACTGGAGGTTCTGGCAGGGCTGCTGCAAACAGCATTGGAAGTACTGATAGAGATTCTTTGACTGCCTTAGGAAGTACTGGAAGGTATTCTGTGATCATCATGGGAAGTACTGGCAGGGATTCTGTGATCATCATGGGAAGTACTGGCAGGGATTCTGTGATCATCATGGGAAGTACTGGCAGAGTGGCAGGGATTCTGTGATCATCATAGGAAGTACTGGCAGGGATTCTGTGATCATCATGGGAAGTACTGGCAGGGATTCTGTGATCATCATGGGAAGTACTGGCAGAGTGGCAGGGATTCTGTGATCATCATGGGAAGTACAGGCAGGGATTCTGTGATCATCATGGGAAGTACTGGCAGGGACTCTGTGATCATCATGGGAAGTACTGGCAGGGATTCTGTGATCATCATGGGAAGTACTGGCAGGTATTCTGTGATCATCATGGAAAGTACTGGCAGGGATTCTAAAAGTGCTGGCAGAAGTTCTGGAGGTCCTGGGAACCCTGAAAATGTGGAGGTGGGAGCTGTAGGAGCGTGCCCAGTGCTGTTACATACATACCAGATCTTATATATTTGCATGGAGTTCTTATTTATCATGCATGCAGCTACCCGCTAATGTAAGGTATACTTCGTTCCAGGGCTGATGACAATAATGATCATTGTATCAAATATTTATTATAGCTTAGTGAATTTAACCTAATGCATTTACACAGTAAGATAAAGTCACTTGCTTATAGCGGGTGCTGGGTGGCAATGTTCATGGGGCAGCTTTGGACTTGTTAAAACTGCACACGTGTCTTTCTAACTTTCCCTTCCCACCCTCTTTAGATAATTGTGGCATAGAGTTCCTGGGACACGCTGAGCCTCATACAAGCCAGAGATCTGATATCAACAGCAATGCTACGACGTGGTTCTGTGGATCCAGCTGTGATGGAGAACCTCAGGAGGAGGAGGTGGATCACCTGGTGGTCTGGACTAATACACTCACTTCTGATTTACTAGAAGACTGAGTGGGGACTAAAACCAGCCAACAAACCCAACAGTACAAATACAAGATTGCAGCCTCTGTGTCTCCGGAATCCAATGACTTTGTTTTACAAGATGACAATCATGGATGGCATGTTGAAACATTCTCAGCAAGTCTTGGTGACCAGCTCCTTATGTGCCTCAATACAAACTGGTAATAGACAGGCCTATGTAGCTAAGTGGTTGGCACTGTTATTTTTCAACGCTCGGATCACGAGTTCAGTTCCCAGCGGGGTGCTGTGTCTGAATGGAATTCATGTTTGTGTGGGCTTTCTTTCCTCCCACAAGCCAAAAACATTCTAATAGGTTAATTGGTTCTACCGGGAATATGTGTACTCGCATAACTGTGGTTAGGTCATTAGATTGTAAGCTCCCGTGAGACAGGGACTGATGTGAACAATATTACAGTTGTGCTCCTAAGTTTACATACCCTGGCAGAATTTATGATTTCTGGGCTATTTTTCAGAGAATATGAATGAGAACACAAAATCTTTTCTTTCACTCGTGGTTGGTGTTTGGCTGAAGCCATTTATTATCAATCAACTGTAGTTACTCCTTTTTTTTTCACACGATAGTGGTTAATCCTTTTAAATTATAATGACAACAGAAACTACCCAAATGACCCTGATCAAAAGTTTACATACCCCAGTTCTTAATACTGTGTTTTGTCCCCTTTAACATCAATGACAGCTTGAAGTCTTTTGTGGTGTTTGTGGATGAGGCTCTTTATCTTCTCAGATGGTAAAGCTGCCCATTCCTCTTGGCAAAATGCCTCCAGTTCCTGGAAATTCTTGGGCTCTCTTGCATGAACTGCATGTTTGAGATCTCCCCAGAGTGGCTCAATGATATTGAGGTCAGGAGACTGAGATGGCCACTTCAGAACCTTCACTTTATTCTGCTGTAACCAATGACAGGGTGACTTGGCCTTTTGTTTTGGATCATTGTCATGTTGGAATGTCCAAGTACGTCCCATGCTCAGCTTCCTGGCTGATGAATGCAAATGTTCCTCCAGTATTTTTTGATAACACTGCATTCATCTTTCCATGAATTTTGATCAAATTTCCTGTGCCTTTGTAGCTCACACATCCCCAAAATATCAGCGATCCACCTCCGTGTTTCACAGACCTTGTTAACTCCTCTCCAAATGTAGCGTTTATGGTTGTGGCCAAAAAGCTCAATTTTGGTCTCATCACTCCAAATGACTTTGCGGCAGAAGGTTTGAGGCTTGTCTCTGTGCTGTTTGGTGTATTGTAAACGGGATACTTTGTGGCATTTGCGTAGTAATGGCTTTCTTTTGGCGACTCAACCATGCAGTCCATCTTTCTTCAAGTGCCTCCTTATTGTTGAAACAGTCACACCACATGTTTTCAGAGAGTCCTGAAGTTATCTGTGGGTTTTTCTTTGCATCCTGAACAATTTTCCTTTCAGTTGTGGCTGAAATATTAGTTGGTCTACCTGACCGTGGTTTGGTTTCAACAGAACCCCTCATTTTCCACTTCTTGATTAGAGTTTGAACACTGCTGATTGGCATTCTCAATTCCTTGGATATCTTTTTATATCCCTTTCCTGTTTTATACAGTGCAACTACCTTTTCCTGCAGATCCTTTGACAATTCTTTTGCTTTCCCCATGACTCAGAATTGAGAAACTTCAGTGCAGCACTGGATGAAAGATGCAAGGATCTGTCAGCAGCCCAGAAACCCATTGACCTTTTATACACACACACTAATTACAAGCAAACAGATCACAGGTGAGGATGGTTACCTTTAATAGCCATTCAAACCCCTTTGTGTCAACCTGTGTGCATGTTATCAGGGCCATTTGGGTAGTTTCTGTTGTCATTATGATCTAAAAAGAGTAAACACAGTTGATTGATAATAAAAGGCTTCAGCCAAACACTAACCATGAAAATAAATGTTTTCGTGTTATCATTCATATTCTCTGAAAAATGGCCCAGAAACCATAAATTCTGCCAGGGTATGTAAACTTATGAGCACAACTGTATGTACTCTGTTAAGACCTCTTTCACTCAGGATGGACTCTGGTTTTGATCAGAAGGTGATCCGTTCGCTAATCTCCTACTAACAGGTTTGTGTCTGCTGAGTTTCTATAGAGTGGACACAGATAGAGACCGGTCTACTCTATGGGTGACCGGGTATAACCGCATTCCCCTATCCAATTACACCCGACTGCCCTCTGACCCAATCCACCTAAATGGAAGAAGATATACCCCCTTCTGTTTTTTTTTTTTATCGGCTCAGAGGCAGATGGGTGTAAATGGACGGAAGTCCATGGGGTGAATGGACTGTCCAATCAGGTCCTCCTGAAAAATTGACAACAGGCAGACTTGATCAGACCAGCCCTGTGAAAGTGGCCTAATATGTCAACTTGTTTATACAAGAAATAAAATCTTCTTATTAAAGTATTGTAAGTATTGTGTTATAAAAAAAAAAGAAGATTAATAATATGATGTGTGTGATCTGCCTGCAAGCTCATTCAGCCAAAAAGACCATTCCTGTTTATTTAAAGGGGCTGTAAAGGCAGAAGGTTTTGTTTATCTTTTTGCATTCTATGCGTTAAGATAAAAAGCCTTCTTTGTGCAGCAGCCCCCCTAATACTTACCTGAGCCCCCTCTCTATCCAGCGATGTTGTAGCATTGTCTCGGCTGCCTGGGACTCCCCTCCTCATTGGCTGAAACAGCAGGGTGGCACCATTGGCTCCCGCTGCTGTCAAAGTCAGTCAGCCAATGAGGGGAGAAAGGGGGCGGGCCCCAGCCACAGCTCCATGTCTGAATGGACACACAGAGCTGCAGCTGGGCTCGGGTGCCCCCATAGCAAACTGCTTGCTGCTGGAGCACTGAACAGGAGGGAGCGGCCAGGAGAGCCGAAGAGGGACCTGAGAAGAGGAGGATCCGGACTGCACAGAGCAGGTAAGCATAATGTTTATTATTTTTAACAAAAAAAAAGACTTTGCAATCACTTTAAGGCTTGGTTCACATATTGGATGTGCATCTGATTCGCATAACATGCGAATTGGACCAGCTTTCAATGGACCCGGTTCACACATATCCGGGATGGCTGCCATCTGTTTCTGACAAGGGTCCTCTGCGATTTCGGGTCTGGTTTAGGTGCGGATTCAAGTAAAAATTTGCACCTGAACTGGGCCAGGAGCAGCGAAGAGAGACCCAAGAAGAGGAGGATCTGGGCTGTTGTGTGCAAATCCACTTCACAGAGGAGGTAAGTATGACATGTTTGTTATTTTATTTTAAATAAAAAACAAGACCTTACAATCACTTTAAGGTGGAAAAACCTTGATGCTTTAGAATCACTTTAATACAACCAAATCTTTGATACCTGTGTACTGGAGACAACATTGTGCCGCGGCAGTTCAGCAATGGTTACAAAAGATAGATTACCTCTATGATATGGAGTATTTGACAGCACAACTATATACAAGAAACACAAAATAAATGCAATAAGACGTGGGCCTGTTTGTGGTTCTTTAAGAATATCTCTGTGTTTCTGGACTTAGGCTGCATTCACATTACAGCATATTGAATCGCGGGCAGATTTCCCAAGAATCTGCCCGCAATTTGACAGCGCCGAGGTGTGAATGGCAAATCGCGGGACTCGCATTTGAGATGCCATTCATTTAAATGACACCTCAAAACGCGGCGCTGGTCTGCCGTGATTGTTGAGCAATAAGGCGTGCTGCAATCGTGGGATGCATGTCAGCCAAAAATAGTTCAGGAGCTACTTTGGGGCGACATACGTCCCGTGATGCGGGTTGCCGCGATTGCAGCGCGCTTTATCGCCCGACACCGCGTTTTGAGGTTTCATTCAAATGAATGCATCTCAAATGTGAGTCCCGCGATTTGCCATTCACATCTCAGCGCTGACAAATCGCAAGCAGAATCGCGGCAAATGTGCCCGCGATTCAAAACGCTGTAATGTGAATGCAGCCTTAATGTCCTCATGATTTCCTCTTACGTGTGTTCAATGGCTATTTGTAGGTGTTTATGCACCTGTGGGCATTCTTTTTATTACTGACTTTTATGTCTTTGGGGTTTCAGACGGAGCAGACAAGACCTGTATATACATTCCTATGTTTTCTTGTTTCTTACCACCTCTTCTTTTTCTTCAATTCATAACCCCCGCTTCCTCTCCCTCCCCCCTAACCTTCCCTGTTCCCCTCACTCCACCGCAATCTCCCCCCTACCCTCCCAACCTCACCCCCCTCCCTCAGGGCCGTCATCAGGGGGCTACAGGCAGAACTGTTGTAAGGGGCCCCAGTGTGTCAAAGGGTCCTTACAACGAAGACTTTAGCAGTCTTTAACATTGGAGTCTATGGAAGGTGACACCCGGTTTGGGGACACCGTTCTCCCGAACCATAGCTGCTAAAACTACCAAACTTTGGTCACATAGAGTTGCCCCCTGGACCACAACTGGTCCAAGTCTGGAACCTCCAGCACATATGGTTTGACTGTACCGGGTCCTCAAAGTGAGCAGTCATTGACCGGCATTTGTCGGGTGAACTTGGGACTTAACATCAGAGTCTATGGGAGGGGGAGCACCCGGTTTGGCGACACCGTTCTCCCGAACCTTAGGCAATGAAAATATTAAACTTTGGTCACATGGAGAGGGCCCCTTGGACCACAACTGGTCCAAGTTTGGGACCTCCAGCACCTATGGTTCGGCCCAATGTCTTATTGCAAGCATCAGGTGAGGCTGTACTGCCTGTGCACTTTTTTTAACCCCTTGGATCCCACACTAGCATGAATTGCACACTTCACTTGAATGGGTCATGTTTGGCAAGCTACACCTGGTAAGTGTGACAGGGTGTATAATTCCTACTGCGGCTGCAACATGTGTGCCACCAGTGGGCGGATGTGGTGGGATGGCCAGTGGGCGGGCCCTGGGGAATGTTTTTAGTCAGGCGGGGGGGCCCAGGTTTAAAGCTGTGTAAGGGGCCCCAAAATTTATGATGGGTGCCCTGCCCCCCCCCCCCCCCAACCTATTCTCTTCCCCTCCTTCTTCCATAACCTACCCTCCCTCCTCCCTAATCTCCCCTCTTCCCCCCTCCTTTCTTTGAAAACGATATTGTGTTTGAATTCAGTGTACACACATGCTTGTTGCAGTATTCTTTGTGTTCCTACAACTATGTACTGGCTTTTTGCATAAGCCTTTTTTTTCTCTTTTCTAATATTGTTTTGTAACATTCCTAATACATTCTGATTAAACCAAAAATAAAGGATATGTCCACCTTTTACAAAACTATTTAAATGCACCCATAATGATTAATAAAAAAAAATGCAAATGCTCTTTTTGTGCATTGTAGCCTGCAAAGTATTGCAACTGCAGTCAGTGGTGCACAGCCAGGTGTAGTGTTCTGGCTCCTGCAGATGATTCCTCTGGTCACACAATTTTTTTTAACAGTTTGTTCTCTTTTTTTTAATATTGTGGCCAGAGCAGTGCAGTATTACCACAGTGACTGGGGAGACGAATAGGATTTTTCTTTACAGTATGATGATCACTGTTATAAGCAATCATTTTTATCAATAGCATTCATTCACTGGCATTGTGTACTATTGTGAAGCTACGATGGGCCCACGGCTATCACATGCTACAGATGTGTTGTAATTGACCCTGTACCATGTGATCACTGTGACCAGTGATGGCTGGTGGGGTTTTTTTAGGAGGGGGGCAGCAAACAACAGCAGCAAGACCCCCGTGGCACGGCACTTACTCATTGGGGGGGTGTTGTCGCGGCACTGACAGCACCCCCCAGGCGCGGGGTTTGTGGCACTCTGAAGGGCGGTCCCCCGCAGGAGGTTTGGCACTTAACGGGCTGTATCCTCTCCTCCAGGGTGCGGGCAGAGCAGCGGCGGCAGAGGTGCCTGTTCCAGAGGGCGTCTCCGTGCTCCGTGTTTCCTCTTCCTTAGCGCCAGGCATCCAATAGGATGGCCTGGCACTTTGGCCAATCGGTAAACAGGTCTGATGACCTGTCTCCTGATTGGCGGGGAGGAACGTTAGTGTGAAAATAGCAAAAATTTATTCGCTATGGTCAAACAATTGGGTGGGATAGGGACGCAGAGAGTGCGCCCCGAGCCCCCCCCCCCCCCCCTATTTTGAAGCCTATTACGTGCTTCAAAATACAATAACCTCCCCGCCTGTCCCCGCAATTGTAATTCATGCACCCAGCATCCTGAAATGGGCCGGGTGCATGGATAGGAGGGCGACAAAGGTGTTAGGGGGGCGGTGCCGGGCCGCCACTGACTGTGACCAAACACAGAGATCATCACAATAGTACATAATGTATGGCTATGAATAAAAGCCATTCATTGAGTACAAATGATGTGATTGCTGTGATTGGTCGCAGTGACCACATGGTACCGGCCCGGCCTGATATAGCAATCTGTCATCACAGATTGAGCTGCAGCACAGCTGCTAGAGAGCACAGGAGGCGTGCACCTGGAGGATGTCATATGTCGCCCACCCGGGATTGGCCGTTATTACACTATAGGCTGTGCGGGAGGTAGTTAAATATTTAAATAATTCTTGGTTCAGGCCAGGATTTGTATCCCAGTGGATCATTTCATATTAAACTCCGCTTCTTTATCGTTCCGAGTTGTTGCTTAAGCCCTCCAGACCATTATTAAAACCAGAACGAACTTATGTTACACCCTCACATCGAACGCCCCGGGAGATCAACTACAGAAAATGTTGAAACCTTGCAAAGAACATAACAGATTAAAAGAATCTGTGTTTTCACTGGACGCAGCGGGCGAAATTATCGCCGAATGTGATCTCCATGTTCGGAGCAATCGATAATTGGCTATTCAGACCAAACGTTTCTAAATAGAACTTTGCTTTTGTTTTCTTGTACTGGAGAGCCTTGGCATGCTAAGAACTTCTGTTTTAGAGGCGAGCTGTCGCCAGATGAGACAAACGAGCTGGTATGTTCTCACAAGATTGCCTTAGCGTTTTTGCTGCCCGCGTTTGCGCGGGCACGGCAGCCTATGCAAATGAATGGTGCATGCACGTTTTCAAAAACACGGTTCCCACACCCGCAAAGGCACTGCGGGCTGAGATGCGTGGGGGTGCCATGCAAAATGAATGGCAGCCCCATGTGTCTACTAAGAGCAGTGCAATTTGGCTGCGGGTTGTCACGGGTGCAGGAACAGATGCGATTCCTGCAGCCACACACATAGGTGTGAACCTAGCGTAAGCGGAGATGTTTCCTCATTTGTGGGAGCTTTACTCTCATTTCCTGTTGTGTCTACAGGACAGGAAGTGAAAAGTAATTTCACACAGATGACAAAAATAAATCTGACAAGGGTTTCCGCTCTATTAAAAAACTTCAAAGAGAACCTGTCAGTATACAATTAGCAATACACCAGAAAGGGCTGAAAGTGGTACTAAACCCAGGACCCTGCATGAGGCTGCATGACCCCTGACCCTCTATCTGGACAGTGCTGATTGGCCCTGTGCTGATCACATGCACCCTCCCAAAAATAAAAAAACTCTCTAGCAATACACAGCAAACTGAGTATGTGCAGAGTACTTTCAAAGGCTCTGTACTATCAGGAGATGGATTGGGGACTGTGGAAGAAGGGGAGGATCAGAGAAGATACGATCAAACAGCTTTTTCACACAATGCAGAGGATTAAACCCTTAAGTTCCACAGTGAATATAACAAGCATGCTTTACTACATATACAGACTGATTTTTCTGTTTAGTGGGTTTAGTAACACTTTAAGCTGGGCATACACTATACAATCTGCTTGCACAATATCTGTTCAATTTCATTTTAAAGAATAAGTTCACCTTTACAAAAAAATGGTAAATGCACATTTTTTTTGCAGATATGCATTTATTAGTTTTTTTGTTAGGAACCTGTAAAGCATTGCACCCATGATCAGTAGATAGCGGGTGTAATGCCACGGTCCCGTGGACCATCTGTGTGGCTGTCTGCCCGTACCTTCAATACGGGCAGGCCTTTACACTCGGACAGGAAGGTCAGTGAACTACCTAGAGCGATCAGCAACCCCCTGGTAGTTCATGGAGAATAACAAGCCGACAGCCGCAAAGACTATTGGTACTTGTAGTTTACCAATCACAGAACCCTGTGAATGACTGACGTGGGCGGAGCCCTGCACGGCCGCATTGTTTTTTTAGATTGTGAGAGTGAACAGGAAGAGAAGCTCCCCGGCTCGCTGTCAAAATGGGGGATCGGGGGGGTGCGGGGGCAGTTGCATTATGTTACACCCTGAATATGGTTGTGACATGTAACAAGTTATAAAAGGTGAACTTAAGCTTTAACTTGCCATACTTGTTACAGTTACAAAAGCTATGCAATATCCAACCTAAAATAATCAGGCTGGGTTCACAGTGTGTGCAGACGCGGCTCACAGCAGGGGGTCCGGTCCGGTGCGTCCCTGTTCTCCATTTCAGGAACTAATCATGCCTGAATTCGGACCTGAAACAGAGCCAAAGACTCACAAGACCCTTGTGTAATCCACTCCACGGCCACCCCGGAGCGGTGTGAACCATCTCCATTGAGAGCCGGGTACACTCTCCTGTCAAGCGAATTGGATGCGGAGAAACCTGCATTCAATTTGCATAAGTGTAGACCCAGCCTTATTCTATCTATTCAATCCATCCATGGACGGGCTGATTGTACTGAAATTAATGCGATCACTGCCGGTGGCTATAGCACACAATAGCACAATGGGAGGGATTCCCTCATCTGTGATGATGGGGGAACCAAGCAATTTTGCATAATCTATGGGCTGGCCATAGATTTTTTTTCAATCCGCCAGCGGGCAGATTGGAAAAAATCAGTGAAATCCTCATTCCCATCTGTTCACATAAAAAAGCCTCTAAAGAAACACAGTTAGATAGAATGTGACAGAACCACACCGACAAATATTTGTAAGTTAAAGTAGTCACATTTATTTACAATATCCAATTTAAAAAATCCCACACAAGGGACTAAATTGCAAATGTAGAAAACACTATACAGTAAGAGGCATTGCCACTCTTGGTGATAGATGAGTGGGGGCAGTGGAGCCTGGGAAGAGGCATTGCCACCATTGGTGGTAGATGAGTGCAGATAGGTGCGGCCTGGGGGAAGCACCACCATCCTGAGTGTTGGGAGTGAGGGCAGATGGATCTTGGGGGGAAGTTCCACTGGCCACACTCACCCCTTACCCAGGGTGGTAGCATCCCCTCTTGGTGGTAGGTAAGGTAGGTAGCGGAGCCTGGGAAGGGGCATTGTCACGCTTGGTGGTAGATGACTGGGTGTACCGGAGCCTGATAAGAGGCATTGCCACCCTTGGTGGTAGATGAGTGGGGGTAGCGGAGCCTAGGAGGAGGCAGGGCTACACTTGGTGGTAGATGAGTGCAGGTAGGTGGGCCTGGGGGAAGCACCACCATGCTGCGTGTGGGGGAGTGAGGGCAGATGGAACTTGGGGGGTGTTCCACTGGCCACACTCACCCCATACCCAGGGTGGTATCACCCCCTTTTGGTGGTAGGTGAGGCAGGTAGCAGAGCCTGAAAAGAGGAATTACCAACCTTGGAGGTAGATGAGTGGGGGTAGCGGAGCCTGGGAAGGGACACTGCCACACTTGGTGGTAGATGAATGCAGGTAGGTGGGGCCTGGGGGAAGCACCACCACACTGGGTGTTGGGGAGTGAGGGCAGATGGAACTTCCACTGGCCACACTCACTCCATACCTAGAGTGGTAGCACCCCCTTTTAGTGGTAGGTGAGGCAGGTAGCGGAGTCAAGGAAGAGGCATTGCCGCCCTTGGTGGTAGATGAGTGGGTGTAGCAGAGCCTCATAGAAGGCATTGCCACCATTGGTGGTAGATCAGTGGGGGTAGCAGAGCCTGGGAAGGGACATTGCCACCCTTGGTGGTAGATGAATGGGGGTAGGTGGGGCCTTGGGAAGCACCACCATGTTGGGGAGTGAGGGCAAATGGAACTTGGGTGGAAGTTCCACTGGTCACTCTCACCCCATACACAGGGTGGTATCACCCCTATTTGGTGGTAGGTGGGGCAGGTAGCAGAGCCTGAGAAGGCATTGCCACCCTCGGTGGTAGATGAGTGGGTGTAGTGGAGCCTGATAAGAGGCATCGTCACCCTTAGTGGTAGATAAATAGGGGTAGCACAGCCTGGAAAAAGGCACTGCCACCTTGGGTGGTAGATGAGTGCAGGTAGGTTGGCCCTGGGGGAAGCACCACAATGCTGGGTGTTGAGGAGTGAGGGCAGATGGAACTTGGGGGGAAGTTCCGCTGGCCACACTCTCCCCATACCCAGGGTGGTGGCACCCCCTCTTTGTGGTAGGTGAGTCAGGTAGCAGACCCTGAGAAGAAACATTGCCACCCTTGGTGGTAGATGAGTGGGAGTAGCAGAGCCTGGAAAGAGGCACTGCCACCCTTGTTGGTAGATGATTGCAGGTATTGGGTTCTGGGGAGAGGTAGTTGATCCAGAGGAAGGCAAAAACCCCAGCAAAGCATGATTCAATGTGCTACAGCTGGGGAAAAAAATCCTTCCTGATCCCCAAGAGGCAATCAGATTTTCCCTGGGTGTGGGGGAGGGCAGGTAATTGGGGTCACACCTTTGGCATTGCCACCCTTGATGGTAGGTGAGGTAGGCAGTGGAGCCTTGTAAGAGGCATTGCCACCCTTTGTAGTAGGTGAGGGGGGTCAGTGTGCGGAGAGCAGGGAGAGGTAACATCTCCCCATACAGACAGCACTGCACTCCAGAAGGAGGAGCTATTGTCCGTACTGCAGCTGGGTCACGGCTTGTCTGTGTGTCCGGGGAACTTGCCGCCTCTGCTCAGGCTCTGAGGGACTACAACTCCCAGCAATCTCTGCCCACATAAGGGACTACAACTCCCAGCATGCACTGTGTAAGTAATGGGGCTTCAGGTCCCAGCCTGGAATAAGATGCTACGGGACTACATATCCCAACATGTTTTTTCTGTAGACTTGCTACATGTCGCTAGCCTGCTTCCCCCCTCCTCAGGGGTGATTGCACCCCCCTAAACCCGCCACCTCACTCATCTCCCACTGCCCTCTACCCCTTGGTGGGAGATGAGTGTGGGGTGCAATCACCCCTGAGAAGGGAGGGAGAAGGCTGGGATATGTAGAGATCGCTGGGACCTGTAATATCTCCATTAAAAAAAGCATGCTGGGATATGTAATCCAGAAGCATCTTGTTCCAGGCTGGGAGCTGGTCTGTGTGGCAGAAAATGGCAATCAAGCAGCTGAGTCCGTGGAGCAGGGCCGGGATGCTGATGAGTTTGGAAGGAGAGTTGTCAGGCTGTGGCAGCTGTGGCACAGATGAGTTTGCTGCTCTTGCAGGAACCCACAGGCTGGCAGCTGGTCTATTGGCTGGTCTATGCTTTAATGGCCCTCTGATGGTGCTGGAGATGAAGCCATTGGCTACCACTTCAGACGTTCGCTCAAGTAGGAAAAGCAAGAAGGAGGATTGAGGGAAGTAATTGGGACTTTACATGAAGCTGGAACCTGGTAAGGCTAGTGCTTCCATCCCTATTCTGTTATAGAGAAATTGCACAAAAAATTCAAAGGAGCAAGGGAAGATGGACACATGATATAAATTGTTAATTCAGTAATGATGCATAACAGGGTTTCCCCCTCCATCAATTTAGTAAAGTAGCAATTAATACAATAACACAAGGAGAACTGCATGGCCCATGACTTTGTTTCCCTGGGATGATACCCATCAATAAATCCATGAGAGTTGCACAATTTGAGGTAGATCAAATATCACTATGGAAACACGACAGTATGTAGCGCGACGTGTTTCATGACTGATAGGCCACTCATCAGGAGTGAGCGTGTTAAGATCTAGGATAAAGAATAGGAATGGGTGTAACTGGTTTGACATGCACCAAGGTGGGGCATGCATCACTTGGTGTGCAGCCCCCACAATGTACAAAGGCAATACTTACATAATCTGTACATGAAAAGTATAGCACCGGATGCAGTGGGCCACCAGGGACCGCCATGGCCGGGAACTGTGGTGGCGAGGAGAGCGGCAGCTTCACACCGGGGCCACCACCGGGGCGGGACTAGGAATCTGGACGTGGGGCAAGCCAGGAGTGGGCCAATTGGTGAATGCTGTGAAGTAAGGAAGTGAATGAGTGTAGCATTGGTGAGATCCAAGTGGGTGAAAAAGATGAGACGTGGTGTGAGGGAAGGTGGGAATGGAAGTGAGCAAGGAGTGAGGAAAAAACAATGGAGATGACAGGGCTGGTAAAAGTATTAGAGACAAGAGTACTTGTGTGGGTGCGAGACCAAGATCCGAGTGAGAGTGCTGGTGCGCCATATCCCGGTGAAAAACCCACCCAGGGAGGACGTCCATAAATAGGCGACACCGCCGCCACTCAACCACCAACATCACACACATGAGCATAACAGGGGAGGGAGAAGGGAGCACCCTGCGAACCGTGCCAAGAGGTTGTAAAGGTTTGTGTTTTTTTTATTAAAATAAAAACATGTCATACCTGTTCTGTGTAAGGGTTTTGCACAGAGCAGCCCCAATCTTCCTCTTCTGGAGTGCCAGCCGGTGCTCCTGGTTCCTCCCCTTCATCAGGTGCCCCCCACAGAAAGCCGCGTTCCATGGGGGCACCTGTTAGTAAAACAGTGATATCAGAACTGATTCAATCATACAGTTTGTAGTGTACATAGATTTGCAAAACAATGGGATAAAGTAATATTCCTCAACTTTGTTTTATCTCATGGTTACTGAAATTGTGTTAATGTATCAATGCAGTGCATGTTATCTCAGCTTGCAGAGCTTGGATTCATTGAATGAGTTTACAAAAAACATAAATATTGCAGAATATACAGCCTCATGCTACATAACTAAGCTCCATTTCATGCTGAATAAACGAAATTATTAATGTATCTTGAATAGAAAACTATATTTAGTTAGATTTTTACTCCAAAAGCATTTTATTAAAATACATTTGATAAAAATCAAAAAAATCGATTTAAATAAAAAAAAATCTGATTTAAATTTTAAAAAAATCAGATTTTTTTTTATTCTTTGTTGTCTCTAACCATTTTTTTTTTTACCAGAGACCGTTGTTTAATACTCCTTTTGTACTTCATGCAGGGTGTAACGCAAGCAGTCCTTGGGACTAGAACTTGGTCTTGACTGTCCTTGCAGAAGCCATTCCGAGAAACTCTGTTAAGCCTGGTACACACGCGCTGATTGTTGTACGATCGTACGTCCAACTTTTGTCCAAATTGGCTGTTGGCGGTTTTGTCTAGCTTACTGACAGCAGTCAAGTAATCTTCCAACAAAGCCGAACGTAGTGACATGTTACGAGCCTATAATGAGGAAGTTCAGGTGAATGTGAATTACGGACAAAGGTTTACACAACTTCCTGGATTCCGAGCATGCGTGTTTGCACTTCCAACTTTTGTACACACGAGCCAACAATCGGCCAATGCCTTGTTGGCCAACAAAAGTTTTCTGGTCTTGTCAGCCAACTTCTGTGGGATGACAATTGGAAATCGGCTGTAGAATCGTGCATACTAATGGTCGGATTATCGGCCAACAAGCTGTTGGACGACCGTTGTTGGCCGATATTGTACCGTGTGCCTTTAGTCCTTTGACTCGGAAGGTGGCTTCTTTGGTTGCTATCACTTTGGCAATAAGTGTCAGAGCTGGCGGTTCTTTCATGTAAAGGGCCATTCTTGGTCTTGCATCATAAGGTGATGTTGCGTCCTCATCCATCTTGCCTAGAGTCAGTGGTTTCTTTTTTTAACTCCAAACAACAAACTTTATTGAGCAGCTTTGCATACATAGCATACATCCACATATTACAGTGTTCAACATACACATTACCATTCCAGTGTCTCCTTTCTAGGTGACTGAGATCCGTTCTACCTACTCCTGCGTTGTAGTGGAATACTACGTTCTGGTTCTTACCGGGAAATGTACTTTCTTGGCGGTCGAGACTGTGAATAACGGTTTCACTATCGTTGGTTTCTTCGGTGGAAGGCTCAGTTTCCTGATTTCCGTGTGCCATGTTATAGCCGGTTGTTGCCAGCAGGTTGTCGAACAACCGGCTATTAGGCTGGTAATCATACGTGCTAAGATGTCGGCTAAAGGTTAACAGTAGGGTGTCTTCAACCGACTGTTCTGGTCTTTTGAAAACAACCGGTTGTTCCGTAACCGGCTAACAACCGAGCACACATGTTTTCAACCTTCACGTTTGTGCG
>BLSH010360721.1:105895-119890 GCA_018402905.1 Glandirana rugosa | reverse complement strand
TTTATGAATTGCTCTCAGAATCTCAGATAATGAGGGCTGAGCATCGTCCTCATCTTCACTGACAGTCTCAGAGGCTGGCTGGCTCTCCATGTCTCCCACCGGGTTTCCCCTCCCCGCGTCTCCCTGAGACTCGCGGTCCTCCCCGGAGCCTTCCTCCTCCATTACGGGGTCCGCTTGGGCCTGAGTGTTTATAAGCTTCTGTGCATAGAAGCGCATATCTCTGGGGGGGTCCCCTGTGGTCGACTTGGTAGACTTCGTTGTCTTACTCACTGCGTCCTTCACCCGCGGCGTGCGTTGTTGTAGGCCCGGGCCGGCGCCATATTGGATCTCCGCGCGCTGCATGTCTTCCTTATTTTTCCGTGTAACCATCATGTCTGCACACAATGTTTAGCTGCCGGTTGCCTCACTATGCCTTTAGGACTCTTGCGGTGTTCAAGGATCAGCTCTGCTGGGCCGGGAACAGGATCAAAGAAGGGTAACACTCGGGAGCTCTGTGAGACACGTCTGTTCACATGCCGTTCCTGGCCACGCCCCAGAGTCAGTGGTTTCTAGTTTTCACTTGAATCAGGACAGTGTCTTGCCTTTCTTTTTTTCCTAATCCACAGTCGGCAGGGGAAAGATCGCTGCATACTCTGGAGGTAGTTCAGGCAGTCAGGATTTACTTGAGTTGTCTGCATGGGTCAGAAATCCTGGTTTGTGCTCCTAGAAGAGCCCAGGAAGGGCGGAAGGCATCCAGCTCAACTATTTTTCTCATTGGATCCACCAGTTAATCATTCAGGCCTATGGTTTAAAAGGATAAGGTCCCACTCTTTCTGGGGAGAGCACTCTCTACCAGGTGTGTGGGGGCATCTTGGGCTATCCGCCATCAGGGGTCAGTGGCTCAGGTTTGCAAGGTCGCTACATGTTTTTTGGTTCATGCATTCACAGGATTTTACCAGGTGGATGTTAGAGCCACGGAGGATCCTGCCTTTGGCCGCAGTATTTTACAGGTGGCAGAATAGGTTTTTCTCGGGTGATGGTTTCTGTGATTGTGTCTCCCTCCCCTCAAGTGTATTGCTTTGGGACATCCCAGATAGTAATGATCATAACTTGCTGTGTCCTTTGATGTACAATAAAGAAAATTGTATACTGTAAAATCCATTTCCTGGAGTGCATCCCAGGACAGAGGTCCCTCCCCCTCTTTCTAGTAATGTATTGCTTGCTACAAAACTGGGGTACTTCCTGTATTGTAGGGGTTATATAGGGGAGGACTTCCTGTTTGTTTGGTCCGCCAGTGTCAATGCACCTATAGGTGGCACATAACCCAGATAGTAATGGTTATAACTTGCTCTGTGTCCTTTTGTGTACTCCAAAAAATGTAATGTACAGGTAAGTATGTAGGTAAAAAATTCAATTTTTTACATGTAGGAGAGAAGTGTCAGAATTGGCAAGTGGTTAAAGTGGACCCTATAGGCAAAATAAAAACTTGCATATATACTGCAGTCAGTCTGTCAGATTTTGTTCTTTGATCCCCCTGTAACCGTTTTATCAACTGTTGATCCTGCCAATAGATCTGTTTTTTGGACACTTCTTGTAACAGCCCAAGCTGCCCATTAAAAGTAGCGGTGAAAGTGTTACTAAACCCGGGACCCTGCAGTCACTATATCTGGCCTCCCACAGCACACAGAACATGGAGATGTAATTATTTTAGTAACTATAAATTAGGGATTCACCAAAATTTCGGCTGCCGAAAATTATCGGCCAAAAACTGTGTTTTTTGGCATCGGCTGAAAGAAAAAACGCCCGATACCGAAAGGGGGCGGGGTCAGCCCCGGGTGCCGCCCATTGTGGGGTGTCCATGTTTTTTGCAGGAGATGAGGAGTTTCACATTGCTCAGATAGAGTGGCTTGTAAGAGCCGCTCTGTGTGTGAAACTCTCATGTAACCGACTGCAGAGACCTGTCAAAACACTGCGGTGATGTCGGGGGTGGGAGGGACCAAACAGCTATCAAACACCAGCCAATGGAATAGGGGCTGGGCGGGTGTTTGATAGCTGTTCGGTCCCTCCCACCCCCGACATCATTGCAGAGTTTTAACAGGTCTCTGCAATCAGTAACATGAGAGTTTCACACACAGAGCGGCTCTTACAAGCCGCTCTATCTGAGCAATGTGAAACTCCTCATCTCCTCTATCAGTGCCACCTCATCTCTATCAGTCCCACCTGTCAGTGCCGCCTCATCAGTGCCACCTATCAGTGGCAACCAATGCCGCCTATCAGTGCTGCCTATCAGTGCCAGTCAGTGCTTCCAATCAGTGTCACCTATCAGTGCTCATTAGTGCTGCCAATCAGTGCTGTCTATCGGTGCCAACCAATGCCACCTATCAGTGCCTTTCAGTGCTTCCAGTCAGGGCCACCTATCAATGCTGCCTATCAGTGCCCAGGCACAGGTAGGCTGCATATGACAATTGTATATAAAAATATAAATATTTTTTTTTCAAACGGTAATTTTCGGTTTCGTCTTTCGGCTAAGTGCATTTTTGGTTTCAGCACCAAAATTTCCATTCGGTGCACCACTAATATGAACTGCTAAATGTATGTGAACACTTCTTCAAAGAAGTCACGTGTTCAGTGACGCAACGCGTTGGGAGGAGCCAGGTGGCGTCACTTCCGGTTACAGCCAAGACCGGAAGTCCTATCTGTGTGTACTGCATGCCGTTCGTTGTTTTCTTGAATGTAAGTCACTACTATTTAATAAATATTAAGTCTATGCATACTATACCATGGAGTTCTCCTTATATTATTACTTATGACCTGCTGAGTGGAGAAGATTCATCCGGTGGGGAGTAAAGAGATTGCGGTTTGGAGGTGGAAATCGATTCGGTGACCACTACCCTTATTCAGTACCTGAACAGAGTGAGCCAATACCTACACCCAAAAGGCACAACTAGACCCATTGTGGTTGCTCTAAGTGGTGAGAGGCTATGGCTCAAGTGTTATGGGTTATCAGCTAGTGGGCTGTGTCCCTCTGTCCCTCCCTCTCCTTCCTTGGTGAATGCTTATCTGTCCTTGTGTGCAGTGATTTACCTCTTGATTGAAGATTCATCATCAATTATTGCATACTTGGAACTTTTTTCATCAGTGTCATTTACTTCTTAGAAGATCTTTTTTAGTGTTAGCACTATATATTTGGAGCCGTTTATCACTGATCATTTTACATAAGGACTATATTTTATACACTTGTGTAGCACTGTTTATGCACCTTGCTGGTTTATTTATCACATACTTAATACGCACTTTATTCATCACAATGTATTATTGAATGCTTACATTTTATTATTAATTGATATTTATTTTATTGCATAAGCACTTTGCTTGGATTAAGCACAGCTTGCACAATGTGTTCACATACATTGGAAGATATTGCACAATTGAATTGTGTCACAGGTGACATCTTGTGGTAGTTTTTGAGTACTACACTTTTTTGTTTTATTCACAATTTATGTATTGGTATTTGTTTGGTAAGAGCCAAATATTATTCTGTTAAACATTGTCATTATGGTATTAGGGTCTACCCATTTGTTTTGGCAGCTGCTGTAGAAGCACTTTATTGGGTTTGCGCACTAGTCATATTGTTATACTATAATAAGGCCTACTTGTAGGTACCGTGAATATCTCCTAAACTTGCAGTATTCTCTGTATCCGCATGTGGCTGAACTCATTGGCACTTGTGCACTGAAGAAACAGCCTGATGGTGCCGTTCCTTCAGTACCCGTGCCGTGACTGGTGGCTCCCACACACATGCCAATCACGGCGCCGGAGCCTGCGAACCTGGAAGAAGCTCCGGAAGACACGTCGCCAGTCACAGCGGTGTGCAGGTACCGCTGCAACAGCATCGTACTAAGGTAAGTATTTCATAATGAGCTAGTATGCAATACATACTAGCGCATTATGCCTTTGTCTTGCAGGGGTTTATTTTCTTTTTTAAAGGTTTACAACCTCTTTAAGGATCCATGCACACTAGGGGCAGAAAAAATGCCAGATCCTCTGGCAGAAAAAGCAGCATATAAAATGATCATAGCGGCTTGTATTGCACAAGAGTTTTAGCATTTATGGACATTTGCTTTTATAAGAATTTTTTTCCCAAAACATTCCCTTCTGCTCACTTTTCACTGTACCCTTGAAAACGCTGAACGCTCCTTTAATGCCGCGTTTATGAGCATCAAGTGTTTTTTCTGCCTGAAAGCTTCTCCCAAAAATGCACTTGTGATGTGTTTTTTTTTTTCTCAGCCTGTAAACACTCCTCTGCAAATTAGGGTTGTCCTGATATCACTTTTTTAAGACCGAGTACTGAGACTTTTTTTTTAAGTACTTGCAAATACGGATTTACCGATACTGTTTTTTCTTTTAATGTCATGTGAGACAGTGGCACTAACATGTAGCACTGATGACGTGTGGACTATGTCAGTAGTTTGTTATTTTATTTGTTTTTTACAATTTGATTTTTTACAATTTTTTATTTTTTTTTTTTTTTACATTGGCTTCTTTTTTTTTTGTTGGGGGGGGGGTGGGAGTGGACGGTGTCAGTGTTTTTTTATTTTTATATCATTTTTACAATTTAACCTTTTAGATATTTATTGATTATAATTCTTTTATTGATTTATTTTTTTTATCAGCCCTGTTGGGGGACTTTGGTGAGATATCAAGGGTCTTAACAGACCTCTGACATCTCCATTTTGAGACACGGAAAGGGACTGAGGACACAGATTTCCCAGTCCCTTTCTCTGCAGCCTCAGCTGCACTGAAGATGAATGGACAGGAGACAGAGGCTCCTTTCCATTCATAAACTGAAAACACAGTTTACAATGCTCAGTGACATTTATGAATGGACAGTCAATGATTTCCTTCAGAAAAGGAAGGAGCCGGTAAATGGCAGTAGTGAGTGTACAGCTTGTATAATAGTGTAAATTTGCTGTCCCCTCAAAATAACTCAACACGCAGCCATTAATGTCTAAACCGCTGGAAACAAAAGTGAGAACACCCCTAAGTGAAAATGTCTAAATTGGGCCCAAAGTGTCAATATTTTGTGTGCCCACCATTATTTTTCACCACTGCCTTAAACCTCTTGGGCATGGAGTTCACCAGAGATTCACAGGCTGCCACTAGAGTCCTCTTCCACTCCTCCATGATGACATCCCAGAGATGTTAGAGACCTTGCGCTCCTCCACCTTCCGTTTGAGGATGCCCCACAGATGCTCAATAGGGTTTAGGTCTGGAGAAATGCTTGGCTAGTCCATCACCTTTACCCTCAGCTTCTTTAGCAAGGCAGTGGTCGTCATGGAGGTTTGTTTGGGGTCATTATGTTGGAATTCTGCCCTGTGGCCCAGTCTCCGAAGGGAAGGGATCATGTTCTGCTTCAGTATGTCACAGTACATGTTGCCATTCATGGTTCCCTCAATGAACTGTAGCTCCCCAGGGCTGGCAGCACTCATGCAGCCCCAGACCATGACACTCCCACCACCATGCTTGACGGTAGGCAAGACACACTTGTCTTTGTACTCAGTGGCGGCTCCTCCATAAAGGGCGCTAGTGCGCTGCCCTCCCCCTGCTGATCCTTCTAAAAAAATAAAAAATAAAATAAAATGCACCGGTATATGGCTGCCCGGCCTTTTTTTGGGAGATTTGCTGTCAGCTGACAGCAATTCCCAAAGCCCATTGGTCAGCCATTAAAGTGTATAGATGTGCGCCAGCCAAGTGCACATCTATACACTGATTGGCTCTGGCCTCAGTCACTGTCCTCCAGACAGTGACTGATTGGTCAGGAGCAGGGAGGGGGGCGGGACTGGTAGACGTGCTGGTGATTGGACTGCACGCACGCATGCCTGTGAACCCGCCGACCGAGGGAGAGAGAGCGGCCTGACGACTAGTCTCTCTGAGGTAAGTACTGCTGTGCTGCTGTGCTCTGCATACCTGTGTGCTGACAATACCTGTGTACTGGCTGGCGACAATACCTGTGTACTGGCAATACCTGTGTACTGGCAATACCTGTGTACTGGCTGGCGGCAATACCTGTGTACTGGCTGGCAGCAATACCTGTGTACTGGCAATAACTGTTTACTGGCTGGCGGCAATACCTGTGTAATGGCAATAACTGTGTACTGGCTGGCTGCAATACCTGTGTACTGGCTGGCTGCAATAACTGTGTACTGGCTGCCTGCAATACCTGTGTACTGGCTGGCTGCAATACCTGTGTACTGGCTGGCTACAATACCTGTGTACTGGCTGGGCTGCAATACCTGTGTCCTGGCTGGCTACAATGCCTGTGTACTGACTGGCTACAATACCTGTGTACTGGCTGGCTGCAATACCTGTGTACTGACAATACCTGTGTACTGGCTGGCTACAATACCTGTGTACTGATAATACCTGTCTACTGGCTGGCTGCAATACCTGTGTGCTGCCTGCAATACCTGTCTACTGGCCAGCTGCAATACCTGTGTGCTGGCTGCAATACCTGTGTACTGGCTGAATGCTGTGTTACTGGCTGCAATATACCCCACCTGTGATACTGAGCTGCATATTGTATCCTGTGATGCTGAGCTGTATACTCCTGACACAATATGTGGAATACAGGGGACGGTGTGGGTGGATTCTATATGGGGTGGGGCTTATGAGAAGTAGGAGGGGTCAAAAAGGAAGGGCAGGGCCTGGCCTCCTGGATCTGGAGGGGATACCCCCATGCAAACATTTGAAACTTCACCAGCCGCCACTGTTTGTACTCCTCACCTGATTACCGCCACACACGCTTGACACCATCTGAACCACACAAGTTTATCTTGGTCTCATCAGACCACAGGACATGGTTCCAGTAATCCATGTCCTTAGTCTGCTTGTCTTCAGCTTTCTTGTGCATCATGTTTTTTTTTAACAAGAAATTGTGCATCATCTTTAGAAGAGGCTTTCTTCTGGGACAACAGCCATGCAGACCAATTTGATGCAGTGTGCGGCGTATGGTCTGAGCACTGACAGGTTGACCCCCCACCCCTTCACCCTCTGCAGCAATGCTGGCAGCACTCATATGTCTATTTCCCAAAGGCAACCTCTGGATATGGTGCTCAGCATGTGCACTCAGCTTCTTTGGTCGACCATGGCGAGGCCTGTTCTGAGTGGAACCTGTCCTGTTAAATTGCTGTATGGTCTTGGCCACTGTGCTGCAGCTCAGTTTCAGGGTCTTGGCAATCTTCTTATAGCCTAGGCCATCTTTATGTAGAGCAACAATTATTTTTTTTCAGATCCTCAGACAGTTCTTTGCAATGAGGTGCCATGTTGAACTTCCTGTGACCAGTATGAGAGAGTGAGAGCGATAACACCAAATTTAACACACCTGCTCCCCATTCACACCTGATACCTTGTAACACTAACGAGTCACATGACCCCGGAGAGGGAAAATGGCTAATTGGGCCCAATTTGGACATTTTCACTTAGGGGTGTACTCACTTTTGTTGCCAGCAGTTTAGACATTAATGGCTGCGTGTTGAGTTATTTTGAGGGGACAGCAAATTTACACTGTTATACAAGCTGTACACTCACTACTTTACATTGTAGCAAAGTGTCATTTCTTCAGTGTTGTCACATGAAAAGATAGAATAAAATATTTACAAAGATATGAGAGTTGTACTCACTCTTGTAAGATACTGTATATAGTGGGCATAAAGTTGCTTTGTTCACATCTTCACCTTTTCTCAATCTGTTTCATTGGATGTCCAGTAATGAGAATTAGGCCTCATGCACACTGGACTTTAAAAATCGTTCTAAAAATGGCAGTAGCTTTGTAGTGAGTTTTTCAGCTTTTTTTTTCAGTGTTATTGCACTAGTGTTTTTCAGCAGTAGCATATTTGAGCGGTTTTTTTTTTCAATGGATCAAAAATGTCAATAAAAGTCGGTGAGCAGCGTTTTTTTGGCGTCAGATCGTTTTTACAGCTGAAAACCGCCTCTCAGAACCCACTAGGCTTGGGTTTTATTTTTTACAGCTCAAAAACGCCCCTGCCCAAAACAGTTGATAACAGCCTATTTGTGCATGAACACATAGGATAACATCATGGGGAGTTTATTGATGGTAGAAAAAAATGGCAGAAGCCAAAAACAGCATCTGTAAAAACATCCAAAAACTTCGCACACAGGACATTAAAAAAAGTCCTAAAAACGTCAGTAGCTTTTAGTGACTTTTTTCAGTGTTTTTGCAGCAGCGTTTTTGCATGTTTTTTGGCGCTAGCTGTAAGTCGCGTTTCTCATGCCTCTATTCAACTCAATGGTTCCCTATGGTCCATTGATTTGAATAGAAGTCGCACCAGAAGTCGGGTCATGATGATTGTGTGTAGAGGATCTTGAGGGGGAACCCTGCAAAATTTTTTTAAAAAGGGCGTGGTGTCCCCCCCCCCCCCAAATCCATACCAGACCCTTATCCGAGCACACAGCCTGGCAAGCCAGGAAAGGGAGTGGGGACGAGCGAGCATCCCCCTCTCCTGGACCATACCAGGCCACATATCCTCAACATGGGGAGTATGCACCCCAAAGCACCTTGTCCCCATGTTGATGAGGACAAGGGCCTCTTCCCGACAACCCTTGCCTGTGGTTGTCGGGGTCTGCGGGCGGGGAGCTTATTGGAATATGGAAGCCCAAGGGGGTCCCCCACCCTATGTGAATGAGCATGGGGTACATTGTACCCCGACCCATTCACCTAAAAAAACAGTGTGAAAAAAACAATAAACAGCCTTTTAAAATATTTTATTAAATCCAGCTCCGGGATATTCTCCCCTCTCTGGCGTCTTCTGCTCTTTTGCAAGGTCTTCTATCCTCTTCTATCTTCTGCTCTTTTGCCGCTGTCCTTCTTCCCATGTTGACATGAGTACTAGAGATTTTAGTCGACTAAAATATGACTAAAACGAAAACAATTCAGTTGACTAAAATACGACTAAAACTAAAATGACATTTTAGTCAAATTATGACTAAAACTTAATCAAACTTTGATGTCCAAATTAACATTGCCACACCGGAACTGCAATGCAAAGAAATGAAAGCAATGTCCCTTTTGTTAAAAAAAAAGTTTCAGTGCCTTGCATTGTAAAAATGCAAGGCACCACCCCCATACCTGGGACTAACTACTACCAGCTATAACTCTACCTCATCTGTCATCTTATAATTGCAATGAATTATAAATATTTTCACACACATTGTTAGACCACCATCCTGATCACACAATATTTGGGGAGTTTACGAATTCCTAATATTCTTCCTTTTAGTCCATGTCTGTGCTCAATGCTCTATCATAGTTTTATTAATATACAAAAGAAAATCTTGAACTCTGCATTTTTCTATAATTTTTTATTTTTATTTGAAAACAGGAATTAAAGAAGAGAGAATCTCAAACAGTGAAAAAAATGAGAGCAGAAAAGTTAAAGGAATTACTGCAAGCAAGAGTACCATCATGTCGTCTCTTTTTTACATCTGAGATTAATGGTGTGAAATTTCGAAGATTATTGAACAAGGGAGCTGATCGCAGCTTTGTAAGTGCTGAATGTTTCTATAGGCACTGGACAAAAAATGCCCTTTTTTATCTGTTATCCCGAGGATGAGAAGCATACAGGGTGTTGATCAAACTCCAATACAATGGGATTGAGTCAGTGGGGGGTAGGACAAAAGGAGTTTTTCTTTGCCGACGTTCAAATTGGAAGTTGTGTCTCCTCAAAGAACATTCTTTATGTATCTGATGTGGCAAATGAAGTGGTAATCGATATATGGACATCATCATTTTCCTTCACCCAGAGGTTATGGACCTCGTGTATTTTAAGTTGGAGGATTCAACCGATGGGCTCCCAGATGACCAACTGCAGAGCAACTGAATTCTAAAGCTAAGGTCACACTAAAGCAGCTGCAAATTGATCTGATTTCCAGTGTGATTTTTTTTAGTGCAACTTTTGGCACATTTTTGATGCATTTTTCATTCTGCTGCATTTTTTGTAGCGCAAGGAGACTGCTCTGTTCACAGATGCTGGTTGTTAAGGTGCCAGCTCCTGGCTGACTGTAGATGGTAAACAATAGAGCAGGGATATGCAATTAGTGGACCTCCAGCTGTTGCAGAACTACAAGTCCTATGAGGCATGGCAAGACTCTGACAGCCACAAGCATGACACCCAGAGGCAGAGGCATGATGAGAACAGCTGGATGTCCACTAATTGCATATCCCTGCAATAGAGGCAGTGGTGTATCATCCATGGGTGCAGGGTGTTCACTGAACATGGGCCCTGAGGGGTGGGGGGCCCACTGTGCTCTGACCCACACTGCACACATGGATGATCTCTCCCTGGTTGACAGCTGGGGATGATCGGTGCGGTGTGGGCTTGCACACGGGCCCACCAATTTCATGATACGCCCCTGAATAGAGGGTCATTATATTAAAAAAAATGCAGCCTGGGTTTTCCCATCCCACTGTCAGCTGACTATAGAGATAGTGGAAAACGGCTGACGAATGAGGAATTAAAAATATTACACAAAGGACTTAAATTTGCACCAATAAAGAATATGGACAAATTTTCGACTTATATTGGTTTACAAAAATATGTAACAAAATTAAATCTAAAAAAAATATGCTAACCAATCCACTAGAAAGTAACCACAAGCAGGACTATAACAGAATATGAATGTAGCACCTTACAAAATAAATCACTATTTAACCCAGTTATCAATGATAACACATCAAAGTCTTTAACAGAATGGTCCCTGGGAACTTAGAGAAACGAATAATTAAGAAGGAAAATAACTCAAGAGAAATTCAAGAAGGAATAAGAAGATTGGAACAAGGAAAGACTTAGTTCTACGTCCCGCAGATAAGGGCGGGGGCATTGTCATCCTGTTGAAATAAAGTAATAATCGAATAACCTTTCAATTTCTAACACATACCAGAAGCTGAACAAGAACCCTGTTTTAAAGTATAAGAAAGATCTAGAGAAACTAGGGAAAAAGGGGGCAAAAAATAAATCCCAAAGAAGAAAAAGGCCTCCTCCCATCGACCTGTAGGACAGGCATGTGGCCTGGTATGGTTCAGGAGGGGGGGGACCGCTCGCTCATCCCCTCCCTTTCCTGACCTGCCAGGCTGCACGCTCGGATAAGGATCTGGTATGGATTTTTTTTTAAATTTTTGCGTGGGGGTGTCCCCTCCAGATCCAGTAGCGCCAGGCCCTGCCCTTCCTTTTTGACCCCTCGTACTTCTCATAAGCCCCACCCCTTATAGAATCCACCCACTCCGTCCCCTGTATTCCACATATTGTGTCAGGAGTATACAGCTCAGCATCACAGGACACAGTATAGAGCCCCAGCATCACAGGACAGAGTATACAGCTCAGCATCACAGGACACAGTATACAGCTCAGCATCACAGGACACAGTATACAGCTCAGCATCACAGGACACAGTATACAGCTCAGCATCACAGGACAGAGTATACAGCTCAGCATCACAGGACACAGTATACAGCTCAGCATCACAGGTGGGGTATATTGCATCCAGTACACAGGTATTGCAGCTAGTAACACAGGTATTGCAGCCAGTATCACAGTATACAGCCAGTACACAGGTATTGCAGCCAGTATCACAGTATACAGCCAGCACACAGGTATTGCAGCCAGTAACACAGGTATTGCAGCCAGTATCACAGTATACAGCCAGTACACAGGTATTGCAGCCAGCCAGTACACAGGTATTGCAGCCAGCCAGTACACAGCACAGCAGCATATACCTCAGGCCCAGGGAACGGACGTCTAGTCAGGCCACTCTCGATCACACGGCCAGCCGCTGGGAATCACAGTCGTGCGTGCAGTTCAACTTAGCACCAGCACGTCCGCCAGTCCCGCCCCCGCTCCTGACCAATCAGTCACTGTCTAGAGGACAGTGACTGAGGCCAGAGCCAATCAGTGAATATATGTATGCTTATCTGCCGCACATATATTCATTTTCATGGCCGACCAATAGGCTTTGGGAATTGCTGTCAGCAGACAGCAAGTTACCCAAAAAAAGCTGGGACAGCCATTTACCGGCGGCCTAGTTCTTTTTTTTTTTTTAGAAACTCCAGCAAGGAGGCGGCGAACTGGCGCCCTCTATGGAGCAGCCGCCACAGTCCAAATCCATACCAGACCTAAGGGTCTGGTATAGTTTTGGGGGGGGGACCCAACGCCGTTTGTGTTTTGTGATTTTTTTTTACAGGTAAATCTTTTTTTTTTTTACATTCAGCTGTCAGCAGGGTAGCCCGCTGACAACTGGTGACTCATCGGTTGTTAAGGACGCAGTGGCCACTTCCTGGACCCCTCCTTAGCAACCAGCTATATACAGTGTAAAGAAAAACAAAAAAACGCAAATCGTAGTTAAAAAAACGCGGCAAGCACAGCAAAAAACACTGCAGAAATGCTCAAAAGCAACATGCATAGATGTGAATGGAGCCTTAGACAGGATTGCATTTCAACCATTAAACCTAGAGAGAGTTGCTTTACAGGTGAAGCAGTTGGCCAATACCTATAGCAACCAATAATAAAATAATTGTACTTAATGATTTTACTTAAACGAAAAAACAATAAACGAGAAGAAAAAGGGTCCTGCACAAGTTTGGTCCGAATGCCATGCGAATTTGCATCGCTCAGACATCGCATGTGATCTGCACAGTAGTGCAGTGCGCATCACATGGGTTGTCCGACATCGCACCAATGTGAACCAAGTCTAAAGGGGTTTAAAACATACAAATCAGAGCATGGGCGTCCGCAGGTAGGGGCAAGGGGGGGGGGGCAATTGCCCCCCCCCCGGAATCAGGGATTGGTTCGGGGGTTCCCCACTAGGTCCTTATCCTCTAGAGTCGTGTATGCAGTTTCTGATTGTCTCTTGTGCCATGTCCACAGACTCTGACCGTCTGCTGTACTATGTCTGCAGTCTCTGACCATCTCCTGTACCATGTCCGCAGCCTATGACCGTCTCCTGTACCATGTCTGCAGTCTCTGACCGTCTCCTGTACTATGTCTGCAGTCTCTGAATGTCTCCTGTACTATGTCTGCAGTCTCCGACCATCTCCTGTACCATGTCCGCAGTCTCTGACCATCTCCTGTACTATGTCTGTAGTCTCTAACCATCTCCTGTACTATGTCTGCAGTCTCTGACCATCTCCTGTACCATGTCCGCAGTCTCTGACCATCTCCTGTAATATGTCTGTAGTCTCTGACCATCTCCTGTACTATGTCTGTAGTCTCTGACCATCTCCTGTACTATGTCTGCAGTCTCTAACCATCTCCTGTACTATGTCTGCAGTCTCTAACCATCTCCTGTACTATGTCTGCAGTCTCTGACCATCTCCTGTACTATGGCTGCAGTCTCTGACCATCTCTTGTACTATGTCTGCAGTCTCTGACCATCTCCTGTAGTATGGCTGCAGTCTCTGACCATCTCCTGTACTATGGCTGCAGTCTCTGACCATCTCCTGTACTATGTCTGCAGTCTCTGACCATCTCATAGAAACATAGAAACATAGAAAAGTGACGGCAGAAAAAGACTGAGTAGTCCATCGAGTCTGCCCCTTTTTATTTATTTATTTATTTATTTTTTTATATATATATTTTTTTTTTACATTAACCTTGTTGTTTGACTATGGATTTATGTTTATCCCAAGCATGTTTAAAGCCATTTACTGTTGACTGTATTTGTACGAACCCTATTTGTATTTAGGTATCAGTTTGTTGTTCCAATTACATTTTTTTTTTATATATATATTTTTTTATTTATTTATTTATTTATTTTTCCCCGTCTGAGCTACCTGATGAGTCAGAAAAAGACGGCAGTGAAAAGATACAAAGATACAAAGATACTCTACCAGTCTCTGACGTCTGTATCATGTCCTCTACCAGTCTCTGACGTCGGTATCATGTCCTCTACCAGTCTCTGACGTCGGTATGATGTCCTCTACCAGTCTCTGACGTCTGTATCATGTTC
>BLSH010360721.1:64176-89564 GCA_018402905.1 Glandirana rugosa | reverse complement strand
ACCCTTAAAGTGGTTGTCAAGGCTTTGGGGGGGGGGGTTAAAAAAAAAAAAAAAAAAAAAAAACACCTTCAAGAGAAAGGCATAATGAGCATCGCATACTAGCTCATTATGAAATGCTTACCTTGGATCAATGCCGTTGCAGCGGTCCCGAGCACCGCTGTGACCGGCGTCATGTTGTGTCTGTCGTCTTCCGGGATCCTGGGCTCCAACCAATCACAGATCACGGACTCCAGCGATGTGATTGGCAGGAGCCGCGTTGAGGTCGCGCATGAGAGCCGTCATTTACGGCACACTTGGTGAAGAATCTGCCCAGTCGGGCTGTTTCCTCACTGTGCATGTGCCGATGACGTCGGCACATGCAGATACAGGGAATATGTCCTAAACTGCAAGTTTAGGAGATATTCCTGGGACCTACAGGTAAGCCTTATTCCACTTTTCTTAAAGGTAGCTACCAGAATTTAAATTGAATCCCTACTGCATTAGAAATTAGATAAATGATTCCCTATCACAGGCACAGGGTGCAATTGCTATGCAAAACTCCTGATTTATGCATTCCCCAAAATATCACTTCATTGTGCCTACAGTATGGCAGCTGATTATTTTTTATTTTTTTTAAAATGTGATTTAAAATTTTTCACATGTATTCCTGAAGCGGTAAGTCTTGTAAACACTTGGTTACTTTATTTGTTTTGATGCATGCCATATTTACACATTTGCAGGCAGGAGCAGACCTCCAAGACTGCATACAGATGCACAGCAAGCATCTGTCTGCTGACCGGTCTGTAGAGTGGTTCCTAACATGCCAAACGTGGGGAGGACAGTAATGGCATTGGATGTGGTATCGAAATTCTGTCAGTCTTGGTCCAATGAAGGTTCTCTAGATACAATCGGTTTGCTCACTCGCTGTGATGGAGAAAAAGTCAAACATGCTGGCTGCTGGAGAATTCCGTTGAAGTCTAAGCAAATATTTGGGGGGGGCGGCGGCACCCTTACAAGGCATGGTTCTGCTGTATGACATCACAAACAAAGCAATATATTACAGCGCACACATGACCTTTACTCCTGCAAGGTTATTTAAAAGCATCTATACATATAAAGTAAAAATAAAGATGTAGGACCCACTGAAAATTGGGGTACTTTGATGCAGTTGGTGGGCTTAGCACTTTATGACCATATAGTGTGACCAAATCCCCATATTTTTGCATAGTTGCTTTTAAATCGCTTTGCAGGAGTAAATGTCGTGTGTGTGTGCTGTAATCTATAGCTTTGCTGTTTTGAAGTCAGGCTTCATGCCTTTGTGTTGCCCAGCATGCGAGATTAGTTTGAGGGGCAAAGTTTAAATGACCCCCCGATGCACCAAGGCAACAGTTATATTGCAGTGCAACATTCTATGTGTTGTGTGAATTGCATTAACAAACGGGTCAGGTCTGGTTGTCAGTGCAATGGCAAGCCATTTAACCACTTGCCGATTGTCCACAGTAAATATACGTCGTTATTTTGACATTAAATATTCGCTTTTGTCACACAACTGGGTGGCCTGAGAGGGCAGTGCTCTGCACCCCGGGTCAACTTTTTTTTTTTTTTTTGTTTGTTTGTTTTTTGTTTTTAGGCTATTCGAGCCTCCTGGCTCTAATGAAAAAAAAAAAAAAAACTGGCATATTTTAGCCGTTTATTACTCTGGGAATGTATATGATGAAAACATAGTTCAGCTGATTGCTGTGAAGAACAGTCTTTCGCTCCTATCTGATACATCCAGAGAATCTTATAGCTTGTTACTCCAGACAGTCACAATACCACCCCTATCTGTTCATCTCCACATTCATTCATTCATTCATTTATTTATCTCCCAGCCAAACAATGCCTTAACTCCCAAGACCCTGCCCACACAGTATGTGTAGGGAAGACTATTGGGAGATGTAGTTCTGGTGCTGTGACTATTTATCGGAGTTCTCAGCAGTGGCCCTCTGTGGTGTCAGGGTATAATAAAAAAATTTTGAGAGGAAGCGGTACTTTGTCATAATCTAGAGGGGGGAGAGCTTTAGGATGTGCTTAGAAAAATCTTTTTGGGGGTCACAAACCAATGCAAACACATTCTTTTTTTTCTTTGTTTTAGATCTCTGTAATACTAAAATGACACTTCAGTCCACATGGTAAGTAAATTGCTCCTTTCAGGACCAGATTTATAATCGGCAGCTCCTTATACACTGCCAGTCCCAGGTCAGGCGGTGATGACACACTTGCCCTCACTGAGAACATTGTTCAGTAATGAGAACCCCCTAAGTACTCAAAATATCTGAGCTTGACCAATGTTGCTATTGAGAGAAAATGTAGTAAAACAATCCTGCTTATTATAAGAGCTCTATCATGGGAATTTACATTATTCCCTTTCTTTTTAGATCTCCGTAATTCTGAGAAGGTTGGATAACTCCAGGCCATCCGGTAAGCAAATGTCCCTTCTAGCCAAAACTTTATGGCCCCTTTCACATGAACGGTCTGATAAAGTCCGGCCATTTTTAGGCAGACCTGATCCGATGGTCCACTCGCCTCTATGGACTTATAGAGTATAAACTGTTTGCGTTACACCTTTCTACCTCCAATCTGATCGGGTCCACTAAATTAAAATAGAAGGGGATCTGTCCCCTTCTGTTTAGATGGATCTGAGGGCAGCCGGGTGTAAACGGACAGCGGAGACTGTTTACTCCTGACCGTCCATACATTAGAGCGGGGTTTGTCCACGTCCGCTGTGTATAAGCTGAGCAGACATGGACCTGTCATCTGCCTGCCCTACTCGGATCTGAGCGAATACTTTGCTGATCAGAACCGAGTCCATCCCATGTGAAAGGGGCCTTGTAACGTGAGCTCTATTACCAGGTCAGGCGGTGATGACACACTTGCCCTCACTGAGGACATTGTTCAGTAATGAGAACCCCCTACGTACTCAATTAGTCTGAGCTTGACCCGAACCCCTATTAAGATGTCCGCTGGCACCCGCTGATCATTCAGAACACAGGCAGAACGGCGATCTGTCAGTAAGGAATGCATGGATCCTGTGTTCCTGCAAGGCAGAGACACGGCTCTATGCCTTCCACTATTACAAGCACCTCCCCCACTAAAACACCAGCTATGAACACGTTTAACCCTTTGATCACCCCTAACCCCTTCCCAGCCAGTGTCCTTAGTAAAGGGACAGTGCATAATTTGTCACTGATCACTGCATTGGTGTTACTGATTGCCAAAAATGTCAATCCAATCAATATCGCAGTTCTACAAGTCGCTAATTGTCGTCATTGCTAGTAAAAATTAAATTCCATAAATATATCCCATAGTTTGTAGTTGCTGTAACTGTGTGTGGGGGATTTTTTTTTTTTTTTTAACATGTTCCACCTGTTTTTAGAGTGTAACATATTCCGGTGCTGCCTTATTACTCTCACCCCCCCCCCCCCAGCAGTAAGGGGCGAAGTTCCCTGTACCAGCTGTCGCTTTTATTTAAATCAGCGTGGCTGTGCTGGACTCTGCCCACAGGGCCGCATCATTCATACAGAGCTGTGTATGAACTACAAGTCGTGACATACTTTGTGGCTGTCGGCTTGCAGTTCTCAATGAACTACCACAGTGATGTGGAATGCCATGGTAGTTTGATTCTTCCTGTCTGTGTATCTGCTTGCCTGCACAGGATGTACGGATACACTGACGGGTCTGCAGGAGACCTGCATGGCACCAGATATCTGCTGATCACCGGTGCAATGCTTTACAGGCTCACAAAGAAAATATTAAAAAAAATTTGTGAACTCGTCCATTTTAAGAAAAATGTAGTAAAACAATCTAGCTTATTATAAGAGATCTATCGTGAGCGCATTTGTGCAGGAAATTTTACGTTTTTTCCCTTTTTCTTTTTTAGATCTCTGTAATTCTGAGAAGTTTGAACCATTCCAGGCCACCTGGTAAGCAAATTGCCTCTTCTAGCCAAAGCTGTGAATGACCTCTCCCTGTACTGTGAGCTCTATTACCAGGTCAGGCGGTGATGACACACTTGCCCTCACTGAGAACATTGTTCAGTAATGAGAACCCCCTACGTACTCAAAATATCTGAGCTTGACCCATGTCCCTATCGTGAAAAAAAGTAGTAAAATGTAGTTGCTTAGAAGTGATCTGTCATGAGAACATTTTTGCAGGAAATTTACATTGTTAAACTTTCTTTTTTCTTTTTAGATCTCTGAGTCTAAGAAGGCTAAACAACTCCAGGCCACCCGGTAAGAAAAATGCCCCCTTCTAGACAACACTGTAAGGCCACTTTCAGATGAAGGGTCCAATCGGGTCTGCCTGCCAGTGGCTATTCATGCCTATAGACCAGGTGTCTCCAAACTATAAACAAAGGGTCAGTTTACTGTCATTCAGACTTTACGGGGGCCGGACTGTGGCCATTGGGAGTAGAAAAGGTCCCGATGTCGGTGGGAATAATTGTGCCTCATTGCTATCACTGGGAGGAATTTGCTCCATCATTGATGTCATTGGGAGGAATTTTGTCCCTTCATTGGTGTCAGCGGGGGGAATTATGTCCCTTTGTTATCAGTGCAAGCAAAGGGCCGCAGTTTGGAGACCCCTGCTATAGATCTATAAACAAACTTTTGTGCTCATTCACATCCTTCAACTTCCAGTCTGTTAAAAAAAAAATAAATCAGCCGTCTAGGCCAATGGTTCTCAACTCCGGTCCTCGGGACCCACTAACAGGCCAAATTTAAAGTATTGCCTTGGGGAGATGCAGACTAGAATACTGCAATCACTGAATAGCAAATGAGATCACCTGTGATGTATTTCGGTTATCCTGCAAATCTGGCCTGTTAGGGGGTCCCGAGGACAGGAGTTGAGAGCCACTGGTCTAGGCGGATCAGAGGGCAGTGGAGCTGTAAACAGTGCAGTTCACTCTCGGCCACCCATAGAGTGGAGCGGGGGTCTGTCAATGTCGGCTATGCATAAACGCTGATCAGTGGGGGATCTGTGAGCCCCCCCCCCCCCGCATGAAAGGGGTGTTGGTGACCTTTTCCCGTACTGTGAGCTCTATTACCAGGTCAGGCGGTGATGACACACTTGCCCTCACTGAGAACATTGTTCAGTAATGAGAACCCCCTACGTACTCAATTAGTCTGAGCTTGACCTATGTTCCTATTAAAGAATTTTTTTATTTATCTTTTTTTCCCAGTGACAGCAGTAAGGGGAGAAGTTCCCCATACAAGCTGTCAGTTTTTTAAATCCGCATGGCTGTGCTGGACTCCGCCCACAGGGCCACATCATTCATACAGAGCTGTGCGTGTGAATGAACTACAAGTCGTGACATACTGCGGCTGTCGGCTTGTAGTTCTCAATGAACTACCACAGCGATGTGGAGTGCCGTGGTAGTTCATTGATTCTTCCTGCCCGTGTATCTGCTTGCCTGTACAGATACACCATATACATTATTTTTTTTTTAATTTTAAGTGAACTTGTGCTTACTTTTTTTCTTTTCTTAAAAAAAAAAACACAATCTAGCTTGTAAGAGATCTGTCATGAGAGCATTTTTGCAGGAAATGTTACATTGTTCCCTTTTCTTTTTAGATCTCTGTAATTCTGAGAAGTTTGAACCATTCCAGGCCACCTGGTAAGCAAAATACCTCTTCTAGCCAAAGCTGTGAATGACCTCTCCCTGTACTGTGAGCTCTATTACCAGGTCAGGCGGTGATGACACACTTGCCCTCACTGAGAACATTGTTCAGTAATGAGAACCCCCTACGTACTCAATCAGTCTGAGCTTGACCGATGTCGATAATAAAAATGTAAAAATCTATCTCTCTATATAAAAAGTTCTGTGTTAATCAAAGGAAGTGATCCTCAACCACCTACCCACTGCTGGATTGACAAGGGGTGAATGCAGGGCTGGTGCAAGGATTTTTATCCACTCAGACGAAAATGCACTTTGTTGCCCCTCCCCTCCACGATGCAACCCCCATATGGCCAGGCACAGCGTGGAAGTTTGCCTTACTGGCCAGCTGCCTATAGGGGGCCCTAAAAAGCTAAAAAAATAAATAGTGGACTTTTTTTTTTCTCTATAGCTTTAGTGAGCTAACTTACCATTAGTGAAGGTCATCCCAAACCCCATCTTCTCCTAGTCTCTGAACTTCTGCTGTGGGGGTTATTAGAATTTGGGTCTTCTGTGAAGCTCTCCCTTATTCAGCTGTCCCCCTACCAGACCTCTGTACCCCCCAGCACTACACTGCCACCAATATGCCCCAAGCAGATCTCTTCCTCCTATGCCTCCAATCGTGCCCCCCCTCCCCAAATCCAGTGCACCTGTGACATAATGATGATTCTCATCCAACTTCTTGATGGGTTTCCAAGGTCAGGCAGTGGTGCACACTGAGGGTGGACCTAAAGAGTTTAAGCCCACCCTCATGAACAGGCACTCCATGGTGTCTATGAAGAAGCCGAGGAGTGTCCAGGAAGCATGCACCACCCCACTCCCTAACTGGACTGCACGGCGCAGAATGGAGGTCCCAGACAGGTACTCAGTACTGCTCCTGGTGCAGTACGATCGATTAAAATCCCAGCACTGCTAACCTGTGCAGGGCGGGGGCATGGGCTATACAGTGTGCTGGAAGAGGGAAGTCTTTGGCTACAAGGTACGCCTCCTGTTGATACGGCAATGTGTGTGGGCTGCCGTGCTCATTCACGGTACACCGCTCGGCAGTGAGGATTTGAGAAACGCGAGATAGTTGGCCAATATGGAATATAGGGTGTCAGATTTCCCCGCCCGCCTGGCGCTCTAAGGCGGCTGCCTGGCCTGCCTTATGCTGGCGCCGGCCCTGGGTAAATGTGTAATCATGAATGCCTTTTAGAATTGTCACTCCAGAAAATGCACATGTGGCCAGTGCACCTATTAGCTGTGATCTGAGCTGTAATGTCTTTGCTTTACTGTATCTAAGGAGGGAGCCACGATTTTCACACAGACTTCACGTCTGCCCCCTTTTTTTTTTTTTTTTTTTTTTTTTTTTTTTTTTTTTTTTTTTTTTTTGATTGATGGGAGTAATGGTTTATTCCAAAAGAGATGTAATGATCAGACAGAGTAACTTTAAGTTGCAGTTTACTAAATGGGTACAGAATCAATCATGCAAAACAGGGTTTGAATGGCAAAGAGCAGGTGTACACCGTAGAATAATACAAAACTGATTAATAAAGTTGTGAAGGTAGTATGGGTGGTTCGGTCCCCAATCGACAACCTCAGAGAAAGTAAAATCCCCAGGAAAACCAGGAGGCTGGACTATCACGGCACCACTGGGTTAATAAGGAAAAGCTACATGTGTAATAAAGTTTCACAATGTTTATTTATATATGGGTTAAAAAATTGCTCATTTAGTGCAAATATAGCATGATGTGTTAGTGTGCATCGCATACTAACACATTATTAAATACTTGCCTTAGAACGAGGCCCCCGATACCCGATTCGGTCCATCTTGCTGGTTCACGGCTCCGGTGCTGTGAGCGGCTGGAGCCGCGAGACTTCACTCTTGCGCATGCACGCTGGAGTTCTTCCTTCCGGCAAGCAGCTCCGATTTTCCGGCAGCCTTCGACGGATCTTTAGAGTGCATGCGTCGCTCCGGTTCTACAAGGGCAGAGCCCAGTGGGGGGTATCTTGCCCTCATTCAGCTTCCTGTCCAGACGTCTCAGGGATCAGATCGGCTCCAGGCTTACCAACGGCTCCAGTAAGCTTGGAGACGACCGGGCCGCCTCTAAAAGTGATCTTGTGCCGAATCACCCATTGGGATCACTTTTATCTGAAAGAAAATCCGCCACTGTACAAAACATTAGCTAGCTGCTGCCACAACAGTATTTAACGAGTAGTGACGTAAATGTACTGTGGGCTGTCAAGTGGTTAGGGACTGCCAAGAATCTGTTGTCCATGAGACAGGGCCTTGTCTGGTAGATTTGTAGTGATTTATTTAGCAGGAAGCAGAGGATGTGCCACTTCTCTCCCTCCTTTAAATTTAAGGCCTCCTTTCTTTCTTTTTTAGACCAATTCTGAGAAGAGCGGACAACTACAGGCCCACGGTGAGCAAAATGCCCCTTCTAGCCAAAGCTGTATCTCCCTGTATTGTGAGCTCTATTACCAGGTCAGGCGGTGATGACACACTTGCCCTCACTGAGAACTCTGTTCAATAATGAGAACCCCCTACGTACTCAAAATATCTGAGCTTGACCGATGTCCACCCTGAAGAGAACCTATGGCCATACTATGTACATTCAAACATTTTACATATGAGACATGAGCCGGCTTCAAAACTAGTCCTTGCTGACCTCTGCGATTGAATTGCTCTACAGTACTTGCTGCTACAAAATTCATACCGAAAGAATTGAAATGGCTTATCCCCTTGCGTCTAAGCAGGGACTTCCAATGTAGAGGAGCAGGTGCTAAAATTGTTAGCTCCCCTTTACCACAAAGCTGCCTATGCAGGTGAAAGGCTTCTGTAAAAAAAAAAGTGCAGCTCTGACTTATATTAACCACTTCAGCCCCGGAAGGATTTCACACTTTAGGACCGGAGCCCTTTTTGTGATTCGGCACTGCGTCGCTTTAACTGACAATTGCGCGGTCGTGCGACGTTGTACCCAAACGAAATTTGCGTCCTTTTTTTCCCACAAATAGAGCTTTCTTTTGGTGGTATTTGATCACCGCTGCCTCATTTCTGATCGCCGCTATAAACAAAAGAGCGACAATTTTGCAAAAAAAAACAAATTTCTTACTTTTTGCTAAAATACAAATCCAAAAAAATATATAAAAAAACATTTTTTTTCATCTGTTTTGGCCGATTTTATATTCCTCATATTTGTGATAAAAAAAATCGCAATCGGCGTTTGTTGATTGGTTTGCGCAAAAGTGGTCGCGTTTGCGGATGATTCATTTTTGAAGTTTTTATTTTATTTTTTACTAGTAATGGCGGCGATCTGCGATTTTTTTTTTTTTTTTTTTTTTTTTTTTTTTTTTTTTTTTTTTTTTTTTTTTGCGGTACTGCGATATTGGGGCGGACATGTCGGAACATTTTGACCCTTTTTTTGGGACTATTGGCATTTATACAGCAATCAGTGCTATAAAAATGCACTGATTACTGTGTAAATGTCATTGGCAGTGAAAGGGTTAACCTGCAGGGGGCACTCTAAGGGTTAACTGTGTTCCCTGGGCGTGTTCTAACTGTGGGGGGGACTGCCCTAACAGGAGAAGGGAAGTGATCACAGCCCTTCCCCCTCACACAGAACGGAGGTCCGTGGTTACTTACACGGACCTCCGTTCTTTTACTCCGGGGGGGCGGCATCGCGGGTGGCCGGCGGAGATCGACTCCGCCGCTCCCTGGCCCTCCCCAGACACAGTGGGCGCGCGGGCGCTCACTGTGCGCGATCTGGCAGCCGCCGTCAGATGACGGCGATTTGCCTTAAAGAGCCACTTTGCCGCTGTCAAATGCTGATCGGCGGTCGGCAAGTGGTTAAATAAACCCCTTGCTATAGGCCATTTTACATTATGAAGTCTCCCCCTGGCCGTTGTGGAGTTCCATTTTACATACCTTATGAAGCCTGACTAGAGTACTCCCAGGGGGTTGCTGAGGGCTCCCAGTCATCACTGCTCACCATCACAGGAGGGCGCTCTCAAATGCGGAGCTCAGAGCTACTGCATCAGGGGTGTGGGGGAGTATATGTGCGGGGGAGTTTGAATCAGAGAAAACTCCCTCCTGTGATGGTGAGCAGTGATGATTAGGCCACACTTCGCAACGTCCTGGAAGTATTCCAGTCAGGCTTCATAAGATATGTTAATGGCCTACACCTATAGCAAGGGTATAATTCATCTTTAGTCAGAGCTGCAGTTTGTTTTAATCTGCAAACATCCCTTACCTACATAGGCAGGTTGTTTTTGTAAAGGTGAACCATCCCTTTTAAAGTTCAGGAGTTACTGCATCCCAACTTTACAGTCTGTTGTACTCTACGAGGATTAATGGCTCCACAGTACCTGCAGCTACAGAGGTCAGCAAGGGGTTTACTTTTAAAGCTTATTGATCGATTCTTAAGAATATGGAAATGTTAACTTTTTACCTGGTTTGGACAGGATATGTTGTCCTATGGCCTCTGAGAATCGGTGAACATTCCCCGATGCCCCTGGGAATTTTAGGCTTGTTTAGTCTAGGGCAATGGATTGAAGAGTGAAATCTTGCCTTACTCCAGCAGGTACCCTCCACTCTGCAACCATTCTCCTGCAGCTGCTCTGGTCCACTCCAGCCTCCTCCCATGTGTACCATTCAGGGCCCCAGTATTGTATGTGGTGGCGATGAAGCTCTGCCCACAGACTGACGTTTTGGGAGGTTTTAAGGTAAGTGGTGGTCTCCATTTCTCAAACAGTTTATAATGTTTTAATTTGTATTAAACTTTTAGTTGCTAAAATAAAAACTTCAGAGTGTACCCTTGTAAAACATGCTGGGTTTGTTAGTAGGAAAGCCCAGCATTGCCTGCATCCTCAGATACCAGTTGGTCCTTTTTCTACTAGGAATGATATGGATGGGGGGCTAACCGATCAGAATTAACACCCACCCCTCTTGGCGGTTTGCTGTTGATTGGTGGTAGGTTCTTATTCCAATTAGTGGGCTGCAGATTGCTACCATTCAGCTTTTAGCATGGGTTCACACTAGATGCGGTGCAAATTTGCTGCGGATTCAGCACCGCTTCTAAATCTCAACCTGTCCATGCAAACCGATTGTAATGTGTGTTCATCCCGCAATCCCTTTGGAAAACCCAGCGCAGTTTGCAAAACCTGATCACATGGGTGTGCACACCCGTGCAATCAAATACTGGTGTGTACAAAAAAGGGGTCCTGCACCAGTTTGGACTGAATGCAGTGTGGTTTTTGAGCCATACAAAGCTGTGGCTCAAATTGTACCCCAGAGACGCCGCATGTAATTCGCACAGGAATGTGCTGTGATTCCTGTGCAAATGACATGCGGTGTTTCGCACCGCAGCAATGGGAACCCAGGCTCAAAGCTCCAGCTGCTTGGAGGCTCTTGGCTGTTTTCAGTGTGCCATAGCAGAATTAATGGACTTGGGAATTGATAGCTGCATAAACTGCTTTCTTAAGAGGTGTTTTTTTTTTTTTTTGTTTTTTTTGTCTACTCAGGATAGCAGAGGATTCTCAGGACACAGAATGTCGTTACAGCCAGTGATCAAATTTTGTGTGGGGATGAAGTGACATGGATCTGGCTGTGATGGGGAAGTGGATCACCTGGAAGCCTGGACCAATGCCTTCTACTCTTACTGGAGGACTTAAATATTACATGATTTTTGCATATATTTTATATTGCATGTAGTATTAAAACATGCATTAAATTTCTATTTTTGTGATACTTGGGTCTGTTTGTGTTGTGTTCATTTTTTATTACAGGCTTTAACACTGTACCCACAGGAAGATCAATGAAGATACTTAAGGGTTCATGCACATGGACATTTGTAAGCATTTAATGCACCTTGAAAATGAGCTCAGCGGCGATGGGGGAAGAGTTTGCTGCATATGTGTGGCTCTTGTAACAGGGAGACATTTGCCTTTGGGATGCCGAGGTCACGCGTCCCAATAGCTGGAGTGTCCTGGAGACTAGTCAGTAGGGACATGTAGAGACCTATGGGAGTATTTGTGTCAGGCTACAGGGAAAGCCCTTTCATCAATTTTTTTTATTTTTTTTTTTTTTCCTTCCTACCTGCATTGTAACCTATTCTGAAAAAGCTCCTCCAAAGGTGAACTTTGCCTATCATTTTCATCTAATAATCCTGCTAATACACTTCCTGCTCAGTTTGACAGTGCTCACTATGTACAGTGTCTTTGGAGGAGCAGCACTGTCACCCTTGGAGGGGACTACAGAACACAAACAGGGGATGTTATGGGGCACATATTCTGCAGTTGACAGATAACAATCCTAACAGATCTGTCCACACAGGGCAGCAAAATTGGCGCTCTGGATTTCCAGGCAGGAGGAACAACAGTATATATATTTTTTGCACTTCTCCAAGCTGCTGCTACAAAATGCTTTCAATGCTATATTTTAAAGCCCAAAATAGAGCTAATAATTCAACTGTTGGGGTTTATATACAGTAGAAAGAGACTGGTGCTGCTTACAAAGGATGCTGCTGTCTAAGGAGAGCAGGTGCTAGCAGGATGGAGATTGTTCACACTCCCCATACAAGGCTAAATCTCATCCATTGTGAAGCAATGTGGTAAGTCAGGTTGCCCCCCACCCTCTCAAAACAGCCACTCTATCAGGGCACTCTTATCCGGCAGTAGGCAGGGGAGCATTACCATTTGGCACAGCTGGATAGTGTCCTTGGGAGCTCTTCTGCACAGCTTGCTTCCTGGGTCCTCAGCAGAGCTTGCTGCTCCCCCACACCGCTCCTAGCTCCCTGGATTAGCTAATGGTTCCCCGGAACACAACCTTGCTCATTCACACACACACCCCTATGGCACAGCTATGTGCTTCCCAGCACACCTCCATGCTCCCCTGCACACGTCATGTCACCACTCCCACGCCCATAGCTCCTCTTCCCTGTACACCACCTGGCTTATTGGCAAAGCTAGCTTCCTGTCTCTCTGTTGCAACTCCTTGCTGCCTGGGAGTGTGGAGCTTTACCAGGGAGTAAGATGGTATGCATGGGTGCAAGGAGTTATGGAGAGGTTAGTCATGAATGTTGTGAAAAACAATGAGCTGTGTTTGGGAGTCAGGAGGTGTGAAGGGAAGCAAAAAGGTTTTCTGGGGAGAAAGCGGCTGTGCCAGGGAGCCATAGGTTTTTCAGGGAAGCAATCGGCTGTTCCTGAGAGGTCTGGTGTCCTGCGGAGCAAGGTAGTTGGGTAGTATATGCGGAAGCAAGGTGGTGTACAGGGGTGTAGGGAGTTTTGCTGGCTAGCCAGAAAGTGCAGGTAAGCAATGAGCTACCCCAGAGGTTAAGGAGCTGTGCTGGGTGCTGTACCAGTGGTTCTCACCCTGTCCTCAAGTACCCCCAACGGGCCATGTTTTGGGAATTTCTCTTAGATAAGCCATTGACTGATTTAAAGCACCTGTGCAGGATAAAGAAAAACCTGCAAACATGGCCTGCTGGGGGTACTTGAGGACAGGGTTGAGAACCACTGCTGTAGACTTCTGATCACCTACTCAACATTAAGGGAATTCTTGTTTAATTTCACATGGTTTTATTCCTAGAGGACGCAGAATGTAAAGCCTGTAAGGGTTCCACGCAGAAAAATGTATTTCAAATTCTACACTGCTGGGAGGTATTATGTTATGTAGAAACGTATTGCTTGTCATACTGCATGTTGCCTACCTATTGGAGTGCCCATGTGAATGCCAATCCCCGATAGGTACCACTAGTAAGACTTTGTATCAAGAGTATTAATGTGTACAGAAATCACAGCTTATTAAAACACTTTCAGATATTCTACAATAGGGACCCTAAGCAACTGAAGTTTTGTGGAATAGATAAAATTCAGGAACATTGGCAATGACCCAACCTGATCGGGGGCATTTGACCACATGGATGTATGACCTAGATCAGTCGTTCTTGACCTCAGTCTCAAGTACCCCCATCAGGCCAGGGTTTCCTTTACTTTGCACAGCTGCTTTAAATTGGCCTCAATGACATGGTATTGAGAAGTTGTGTTTGTTACCAAAACAAGGCCAGTTGGGGGTACTTGAGGACTGAGATTGTGAACCACTGATCTAGGTCATTCATACACGTGGTCAAATGCCCCTGATCAGGTTGGATCATTGCCAGTGTTCCTGGAGTTGGGCATGAATTATTTTTTGTTTTTAATCAAATCCTTAGGGTAAGATATCCAATTATAAATGGTTGTTGGCATAATTTGCTTAATTTAATGTGGGTTGGATTTGTGGATTTTATATTCCATATGTGTTTTATTTTCTTAATCTAGATTGAGTGCATATTTTAATATTTTGTATTATATTAATCATGCAAAAGAATGCTTATACATGACCACTAGATGGTGCTTTTGCATAGGTAATATGTTTTGTGAATCGTTGTTCTAAATCTATTTGACCATTAATAATATGTTTGATAGGTGAGCAGAGTGGGTTGAGATATACATATAATTTTTTTTCATTATAGACTGATGGTATTGCATTTTATAAACAAAGCTTAGTAGGAGGTTGGGTGCTCAGTAATTGTGGGTAAAAGTATTATATAAGGGATCCTGACATGACTGGCACATGCAGCTCCTGAGGGAGTCTGTTGAACAGAATGGGTCATGGAATACGTGATGTTAGATGCTACCAGGCAGCTGCTCGAGTCAGGAGACATAGTGGCAATGACCGTAGGCTTGTGATTCTGGTGGAGTTTAGCACTTTTAAATGTGAGTGTGTTTTACGTAATTTTCAATAAAGTGCTGTCCAGTATTGCACTGTTGGAATGGTATGCTAGAGCAGCAATTATTGGAGCTTATGCAAATCTGCTTAGACATAATTGGCCTTGGAACTTTGAAGACAAACTATCCAATTGGTGTATATTGGAGCAGGCATATGGGGAGTGCATCTGGACCTTCGATAAGGGGTCATACAATTTTAGTGAGTGACTTTGTGTCTGAGGCTGCATTCACACAGGGGCGACCCGACTTCAGCGCGACTTTGCTAGACGATTTCAGGTTACTAACAACGCGACTTCATACCAGGCAACTTTGCCTGTGGCTAATCAGAGCAGGGAGGGAGGGGGTTACCCTGGGTAAATTTTCTTTTAAAGAGGAAGTAAATCCAGATTGTGTTTTACTTTCCTCTACATTCCCCTGCAAAGTAGAATCATAATGGGCTACTATACATCGCATTGTAGCCCATTAAGTGCCACGTACCTGCAAACGAAGCCTGCCATGTCCCTGCTCCAGGCCGCATCAATCTTCAGCCCCTCTTCCTTCTGGGGCCACGACTCCGGCGCTGTGACTTGTGACGTCACTCCCGCGCATGCGTACGTGAGCTGCCATTCACGGCACGGTCACAGTGGAGGAACGGCCCGGAGGCCGTTTCTTCACTGCGCATGTGCCGACATGACGTTGGCACATCTACAACACTACATATCTCCTGAACCGTGCAGGTTTAGGAGATATGCAGGGAAACTACAGGTAAGTATTATTATAGGCTTACCTGTAGGTTAAAGTGGTTGTCACAAGTTGGCAACCACTTTAACTGTAAAGTCGCTTCCATTTAGATGGGGGGATGCAACTTCGACTTACAACGTGACCTCAGGCGACTTTGCTTGAGCCAATCAGAAGGAAGGGGGGCTTGCCTTGGTTTTTCACTTGAGTAAAGTCTTCCTGTAAAGTCGCTTCAATATAGATGGGGATCTGACTTGGAGGCGACTTCTATTGAAATCTATGGGCACAAGTCGCCTTGAAGTAGTACAGAAACGTTTTCTGAAGTCTGAACGAAGACCGCTCTCATTCACTTCAATGGGATTTCTTCTGTCAAGCGACTAGGGGTGACACAAGTTGCCTCCCAAAGGCGCTGTAGTGTAAGCCGGGTCACACTACAGCGACTTAGGGAGGTGACTTGTGTCGCCCCCAAGTCGCTTGACAGAAGAAATCCCATTGAAGTGAATGAGAGCGGTTTTGATGTACACTACTGAAGTTGCTGCGACTTCAAAAAAGGGTTCCTGTACTACTTCAAGATGACTTCTATCCAACTTGTCCCCATAGAATTCAATGGAAGTCACCTCCGAGTTGGATCCCCATCTATATTGAAGCGACTTTACAGGAAGAATTTACTCAGTGAAAAACCAAGGCAATTCCCCCCCCCCCCCAATTGCCTGGCATGGAGGTCGCTTCAGGTTGCGTTGTAAGGCGCCAAAAGTCGCCTATGAAGTTGGATTGCCCCTGTGTGAACCCCCGACAGTGAAAGTGGCTGTGTTCAGAGTTTCTCACTTGGTTGAATAATAACTTTTTCTTTGGTGGGAAAAAAAATTGATACAATTGTCTTTTTTTTTTTAATTATTGGTTTAATTTGCACTCCGGCCACAACTTTAATTTCAAATATTTTCTGCACTAGCCACAAAGGGTATTATTTTCACTTTGTGTGCACCAGATGCCTTTACAAACCCATATATTACCTTGTAAAAGTATTGATGACATCTCTTTGCTGTGCAATGCCTTTGCAGAGAGCAGAGCTGTGGAAGGGGGCCCAGGAGGCTTCCCCCACTACAGGAGGGGGCAGAAACAAGACCAGTCACCCTGTGAACAAATTTGCAATGGGCGCCTTCTGTTATACACAAATCATAAGTGATAACAATACATACTAGTGGCATGAATATGTTGGGCGTACAACAAGAAAACTAAATATCACTGAGCATATTACAAATATAAAAAATGTTTTTGAAAAACAGTGTCTCAAAACACTTTTTACTGGTCCATAATAAAGACCCAACCTTACTTTCATTCTGTGGGATTGACAAAATAATCAAACATTCAAGAGGCACTGATTTTAGAAAAGAGATCTCACAGAATGAAACAAGGTGGATCTACCAGCTTAATACCTTGGCTCCACATGGATTAAAATATAAACAATGACCTAAATTTCTTTCTAGCAGATTATTAAAATGCTATATGCAGTGTAGACATTAATTAGGATGTTTTTAATAGATTGGCCAAGGGCCGGATGTGGCCCTTTGCATGCCTTTATCCGACCCTTTGGGCACTATTCCATCCACTGACACCAACAATGGGGCATAAGTCCTGTCACTGACACCAACAACAGGGCACTACATCTCCCTCTGACACCAATGATGGGGCACTATTCCTCCACAGACATGAACAAAGGGCACAATTTCTCCAACTGACAGCAATGGTGGGGCACTATTCCTGCCATTGACACCAACGATGGGCCACTATTCCTCTCACTGACATCAACACTGGGGCACAATTCCTTCAATTGATACCAATGATGGGCCCCTAATGGGGCACTGTTCCTCCCACTAACACCAAAGATAGGGCATTATTTATGCCTACTGGTTCCTTGGACATTTTCTAGATCCACTAACCCAAGCCGGCCCCCTAAAGTCTGAAGGACAGTAAACTTGCCCTTTCTTTAAAAAGTTTAGAGACCCCTGTATTAGATAATAGTGTGGTTATTAACTAACAGAGGGAATTATTAGTGTTGTATAGGAGTTACATAAATGAAGCAGTATGGAAAAAGGCCAATAGAGGGATCCGACTGGGATATACAGGAATTATTGGAAATTAAATTGGTGACTACTAGGGGGAGCTCACTGAGTTCTTAAGTTCACCAATGCCATTATGATGGGGTTTTATTTATATATTATATTTTAATACCGGATATAAAATAATTGTATATATAATACATCTAGAGTAAATGTTTTTGTATATGAAATTGGAAATGAAATGGAAGGCATAGATGTCAAATCTAGTTTTGAAATTGGTATTTTTTAATTAGAGGTGCACCAAATGTAAATTTTGGTACCGGAACCAAAATTGCAGGATGCACTTGGCCGAAAACCAAAAATGACAGTTTTTAAAATCTATATATATTTTTATATATAATTGTATTATGTTTGACTTTTTAATTAACATCATGAATTTAAATGAATACAGTATGAATTTATTGTTGACCATAATTGGGACCTTTAGCGCAAGAAAAGATCAAGAAAAATGCATCCCTTTAAATGCTATGTATGTCTTCACACTGGTCTGTTGCACTTTCATTGTAGTGGTAAAAATCCTGCTTCGTGCATTTTTGGTCAGCACCTCCCCGTTGAAATGCATTGAAAATGCAGCAAGAACACATGGCGGCACAGTGATGTAGTGGATAGCACTCCGGTTTTCTCCCACACTCCAAATACATATGCTGGTAGATAAATTAGATCCTGTCTAAATTGGCCCTAGTACATTATGGATGTGAATTTAGGGACCTTAGATTGTAAGTTCCTTGAGGGTAGGGACTGATGTGAATGTACATTGTATATGTAAAGCGCTGCATAAATTGGCGGCGCTATATAAATACCCATTTTCACTTAGGGGTGTACTCACTTTTGTTGCCAGCGGTTTAGACATTAATGGCTGTGTGTCGAGTTATTTTGAGGGGACAGCACATTTTGTCACATAAAAAGATATAATAAAATATTTACAAAACTGTGAGGGGTGTACTCACTTTTGTGAGATACTGTATGTTGAGGTGTACATACATACAGTATATAGCTTTTATGATCCTTACATTGGTCAGTGTAGAAATAAATCTTACATTGGTGCACAGAAGAAAAATGTGTCCTTGGATTGCTGATCAGTGATGTACTCATGGGTGGTCAGTGGGAAAGGGCCTCTTTCATTCATTGGTGGTCAGTGGGAAAGGGCCACTTTCATTGGTGGTCAGTATGGAAGTACGCTCTTACACTAGTGGTCAGTAGAAGGAACGCCTCTTACATCGGCAGTCAGTGTAGTGCCCACTTTTAATGAAGGTCAGTTGGAAGAATGCTTCTTACTTTGGTGGTCACAGTGAAGGATGAGAAGAAAGACTCTACTGGTCCCATGCCATTGGCTCTGATAAATGACATTGGTGCTGGATCTATGCAGGCACCATCAAACGGGAGATCAGTTTTGCTTGAGGAACCCTACTTGAGAAACACTGCCCTACGCTATCCAAAACTGAGAAAAATTGCCTTCGTATGCACTTTAATGTAATTCACATAGGTTTTGTCTGCTTTCTGTCCCTTTAATTGTTCTCTCCTGTCAAATGTTAATATTGTTCAAGAGAAACAAAAATTGGAAATCAAAGTTGACACACAAAAAAATAAAAAAGTGAATGTAATTAAATTGGTGTGTTGTGCATGCACACACAGAATGAGTCTTTGGCTCGGTCTTCCAGGACGCAGGTCATGTGACTTCCTAATTCCAGAAACAGATCTTCACAATTAAGCTTTTTATGACCTGGAATGTGTCAGATGGGGCTTAGTTGTCATAAATACAAAAGCTGGACGCTTTGGGCCTGGTTGAGATTTAATAAACAAGCGGCACCGATACAAAGTGTTTATGGGAGGACAGTATGCATGTCTGGTTGCCGCGTTCATAGGTCTATGAAAATAGTGTCTCTATGACTGGGAGAAGACGAAGGATTACTAGAGAATCCTCAGCTAAGGTGTTGTTATTTAAAGCTGGTCTCTGGGCAAAATAAACAGTTACCCTTGCAGTGGGGACCCCCCAACAGTATGCTCATTTTTGCATAGGGTAACATTTCATTTTGTAAAGCTTCACTCTCACAGGCTTCCTCCATGCTGCATGGCTGATCGATCACCCAAAGTCGCTTCTCTTTGGTGCTCCATTGGTTGTCCGCACTCTGAGGTCATCATGTACAATGAAGTTCTGGCAATGAGGAAGCCGAGGCCCACCTGGAGCTTTAGAGAGAAGACAAGAGTTCTGGTTGCTGGGGGTGTGCGGGATTATGTATGTAACACTGCTATTTATGTTGACCCTAGACCAGGGGTAGGCAACCTGCGGCCCTCCAGCTGTTGTAGAACTACATTTCCCATGAGGCATTGCAAGGCTGACGAGTACAATTACTCCCAGAGGCATCATGAGACTTGTAGTTTTGCAACAGCTGGAGAGCCGCAGGTTGCCTACCCCTGCCCTAGACCAAAAGGAGCATTTAACTCTTGCACTGTGGGGGGGAGCCCTGCTACAAGTGTAACTTTTGATATTACCCAGAGCTCCTCTTTAACCCAGCAATGGACAACAGTGAAACTCACGGTCAATAAAAAAAAAGTGCATCCTAGAGAGGCAGGGCGGTGACATCACATTCCCTACCTCGTCCAATCAGAGAATGCTTTGCATTGTCTGAATGGTGCCCATGCTAAGTGGCCAACCTCCTCTGTTCAAAATGCAGCAGGGCAGCCTCTCTGCACCAGACTTGGAAGCAATTGAAGATCATACAATAGAAGGGGGGTGGGACTTTAATTGAAGCACACAGGTTGTCAGAGCAATAATTTTATTGAAAAAAATTATTAAATTAAATAGGTAAAAAATATTATATAGTAAAATTTATTCAAATTGGTACATTATATAAAATGTATACATATATATATATATATATATATATATATATATATACACACATTCGGCATCCAGCCTCTCCCTTTCATTTAATACATATGAAATAATGACAAATATATGATTCATAACAAAGAGAAAATTGGTACATTGCATGATGAATTTTAGCACGGCATGTGACAGCTCGACGCGTTTCGTGGAAGTTAAAACCCACTCCTCAGAAGCATGCACGTGACTAATAACAGTAATTAATAAGAAATAAGTAAGGGTATTAATAATATTCACCATTATGTTCACCATTTCACAAGTTTGGGAATTAAAAAGTAAAGTTGGAAAATAGTTTTTGGCCAACATACCTACATTCATGGCCGCACAGTAAGGTGCGACACTGGGGACTGGATACACCCCAATGGGGTATCTCACCCGGGAGCTGAGGTGGGGGGGCAACCCGCCAGCCCCAACAAGGACCACATCCAAAGGACCATCATCCAAGAAGAGATAGCTATGTGTGACCAGGAAAGCTACCCAGATAAGGGAGGCTTCTACAATAAATTGAAAGTGAATTAATGGTGATGTCATATAAAATGGGACAAAATAGAAAAGGAAAATAAGGAGTGAAAGGAACCTGAAATGTGCTAAAGAGAATCCCCAAACCACCAAGTGGACAGAAAACTACTGCCTGACGTGTCAAGAGTGGTGAATACTATATCTGGAATGGAGATAGGAAGCTGGGATGTGAAGGAAATGTGTTGTGAGACCAGCGTGAGTGGAAACAGCTGACAGTGTGTGTGGAGTGGAGAGAGAACTTATGGGGCCCGGCCGCCACACCCCCACCATCATCATGCCAAGCAGGTGTAGTAGGAGGGAGGTGCCAACGATCGGGCGGGTAGCCACTCATCATTGGTGCCACCATGTAAATCTCCCGCATGGCCGCTGGTTGTTTGTAATACTGGAGGTGCAGCGTCCCATGGAGGGGCGCACAACCCCCGGCACATGGGACGTGCCGTTGAAGCCAAGCAATAACCCCTCCACCCCAAGAGGGGGGAGGAGGAAAGGTCGCCGCTCAGCTCCTGGAAGAGATGTGAGCCAAACAGGCTCCCAGGTCGCGTGGCACACCCAGTGCAGCCATTGGACGAAGGAATGCTGGTGCACGATAATTGGTTGGGGTTAAAGGGCAATTCCCCACTTATGTGTACAAAAACAATAAATAAACCAAATAACCAATATAGCAAAAAGTATTGATAAATGATGATAGTTACATAGTTAGTCAGGTTGAAAAAAGACACAAGTCCATCTAGTTCAACCAAAAAAAAAAAAATAATAATAAAAAAAACATTTATATATATATATATATATATATATATATATATATATATATATATATATATATATAAAACCAAATAATCCCATATACAATCCTTCACCCACAGTTGATCCAGAGGAAGGCAAAAAAACCCCAGCAAAGCCAATGATCCAATTTGCTATAGCGGGGGAGAAAATTCCTTCCTGATTCCCCGAGAGCCAATCGGATTCACCCTGGATCAACTTTACCTAAAAATTTTAGTACCCAGTTATATTCTTTACATTAAGGAAAGGATCCAGGCCTGTTTTAAAGCAATCAACCGTGCCAAAACCACCTCTGGAGGGAGTCTATTCCGCATTTTCACAGCTCTTACCGTGAAGAAACCTTTCCGTATTTGTAGATGAAATATTTTTTCCTCTAGACATATAGAGTGCCCCCTTGTCCTTTGTGATGACCTTAAAGTAAATAACTCAACACCAAGTTCTCTATATGGACCACTTATATACTTGTACATGTTGATTATATCCCCCCTTAATCTCCTCTTCTCAAGAGAGAATAAATTCAGTTCCTCTAATCTTTCCTCATAGCTGAGTTTCTCCATGCCTCTTATTAGTTTGGTTGCCCTTCTCTGCACTTTCTCCAGTTCCCCGATATCCTTTTTGGGAACTGGTGCCCAAAACTGAACTGCATATTCCAGATGAGGTCTTACTAATGATTTGTGCAGGGGCAAAATAATGTCTCTATCTCTGGAGTCCATACCTCTCTTAATACAAGAAAGGATTTTGCTTTCTTTGGAAACCGCAGCTTGGCATTGAATGCCATTATTAAGCTTATGATCTACCAAACCCCCAGATCCTTCTCCACTATGGATCCCCCCAGTTGTACTCCCCTAGTATGTACGATGCATGCATATTCTTAGCCCCCAAGTGCATAACTTTACATTTATCAACATTAAACCTCATTTGCCACACAGTCGTCCAATTAGACAGTGCATTGAGGTCGGCTTGTAAGTTGGAGACATCCTGCAAGGACGTTATTCCACTGTATAGCTTGGTGTCATCTGCAAACACTGAAATGGTACTTTTAATCCCAAACCCGATATCATTTATAAATATATTGAAAAGTAAGGGTCCCAACACTGAACCTTGGGGTACACCGCTGATAACCTTAGACCATTCAGAATAAAAATCATTAACCACTACTCTCTGAATTCTGTCTTTTAGCCAGTTTTCTATCCATTTACAAATTGATCTTTCCAATCCTGTAGACTTTACCTTACACATTAGCCGTGTGTGGGGAACGGTGTCAAACGCTTTCGTGTTTTGATGATGATATTCTGCAAAAAGCATAATAGGGGAAAATGAAGAAAATAAAGATAAATTTTGACCTGTGTGCTTCCATCCCTAATTTGTTTTATAGAGAGAGGAACAAAGGAAAAAAATGGGACTTTAAATGAGGTCATGTGGGTTATATGCCTCCATCCCTAATTAGGAATGGAAGCATATGTAAACCTATGTAACTATGTATAATATATCCATACCTGGAATGAATCTTTAAAGCCGTAGTTTGCCTTTACAAAAAAACTGCCTATGCAAATAAGGGACCGCTGTAGATAAAATCAAATTGTGCAGCTTTGACCAAAATTTAATAATGCCCTTGCTTTCGGTGTTGGCCTTTTACATACCTCATGAAGCCTGACTGGAATACTCCCAGGACGTTGCTAAGAGAAGCATGGCCTTTACTGTTCACCATCACAGGAGTGAGCTCTTTTTCTGATTCAAACCCTCTCACATGCGCTTTCTCTCTCCTGATGATGAAGCTCTGAACTCTGCGATGGTTGAGGTGAACAGCTAGGCATCTCTTAGCCAGGGACCCATTGAAAATTTCGGAATATCTACAGTATATAGATACCGTGAAATGTGAATGCACATATCTACAGCATGGGTCCCCAAACTTTCTAAACAAAGGGACAGTTTACTGTCCTTCAGATTTTAGGAGGGCCAGACTGTGGCCTCTTGGAGAATAAATTGTCCTGGCATCATTAGTAGAAATCATGCCCCATCATTGGTGTCGGTTTGAGAAAAAGTGCCCCATAATTGGTTTCAGTGGGGGAAATCATGCCCCATCATTGTTGTCAGTGAGATGAATAATGCCCCATCATTGGTGTCAGTGGGAGGAATAATGCCCCATCATTAGTATCAGTGGGAGAAATGTGCCCCATCATTGGTGTCAGTGGGAGGATTAGTGCCCCATCATTGGTATCAGTGGGAGGAATAGTGCCCCATCATTGGTGTCAGTGGGAGGAATAGTGCCCCATCATTGGTATCAGTGGGAGAAATGTGCCCCAACATTGGTGTCAGTGGGAGGAATAGTGCCCTATTGTTGGTGTCAGTGGGAGGGATAGTGCCCCATCATTGGTGTCAGTGGGAGGAATAGTGCCCCATCATTGGTGTCAGTGGGAGGAATAATGCCCCATCATTGGTATCAGTGGGAGTAATAGTGTCCCATCATTGGTGTCAGTGGGAGGGATAGTGCCCCATCATTGGTGTCAGTGGGAGGGATAGTGCCCCATCATTGGTGTCAGTGGGAAGAATAGTGCCTCATATCAGTGGGGGGAAAAGTTCCCCAGGGGCTCGATGAAGCCGAAAAAAGGGTCGTATCCGGCCCACAGTAGTTTGGCCATTGCAGTAGGACAGGGGTTGCCAAATTATGAGGTATAGATGCAGGAAAGCACAGAGGGTCACTGAGCAGGAGGACAGGGATAGGGAGGTGGTGGAAGTGAAATATAGAGAAATGGATGCCCTCCATTTCCCTCTTGCAGCTGCTGAATATCTGTGGGAGAGAGAGGAGGGGAAGTGGGCATTCAGCGGCTACATGGAGGAATTGGTTCCTCTACATGGCGCCGCCCTAGCCGCCCTCCTATCCAGGTGTACGCACGGGCCCCCTAGAACATGGGGCTGAAGCCAATGGCGACCCCTATGACCCATTTACGTAAGCCTCTGAACAAATTTTTCTTACTATTTTCTTACCTGCACCAGAAAAATCATGATCGTTATAATGTTGTTGGTTTCCAGAAGAATTTTATTTTTCCAGGTTTAGGAATGAGGCAGAAAATCTCATTAATCGGCCTTACTAGAGGTGAAATAGTGATAGTCAGTGGAAGTAAAAAAAAAATACTTAGAAACGTCTAGTCAGTAGGAGGCAGAAGGAGTATTCCATCCTCAATGTCAGTGGGAGGAATAGTGCCCCATGATTGGTGTCAGTGGGAGGACTAGTGCCCCATCATTGGTGTCAGTGGGAGGAATAGTGCCCGATCATTGGTGTCAGTGGGAGTAATAGTGTCCCATCATTGGTATCAGTGGGAGTAATAGTACCCCATCATTGTGTCAGCGGAAGGAATAGTGCCTCATCATTGGTGTCAGTGGGAGGAATAGTGTCCCATCGTTGGTGTCAGTGGAAGGAATAGTGCCCCATCATTGGTGTCAGTGGGAGGAATAGTGCCCCATCATTGGTATCAGTGGAAGGAATAGTGCCTCATCATTGGTGTCAGTGGGAGGAATAGTGCCTCATATCAGTGGGGGGAAAAGTTCCCCAGGGGCTCGATGAAGCAGAAAAAAGGGTCATATCCGGCCCACAGTAGTTTGGCCATTGCAGTAGGACAGGGGTTGCCAAATTATGAGGTATAGGGGCCCTCAACGGTGGCCTCTGACATCACTAAAGGTGACCCATCTATTGCTTATGTCTCTGATCACCATAACTGTCTTGTTGGATCCCAAGGGCTACTGCACAGGAGTCATGGCTTCCATACCCTGCACTGATGATGGCCAAATAACCTGAAACATCTGTAAGTGTGGAATAAATGGCTCTGTAGCATTAGATTACATTTCCCGGCCTATACTGGGAAAAAAGACGAAGTAGCTCGGGGACCCCTTGAAAAGGGGGGTGACTATACTCCGTGATAAGGAGGGTGACTGTGGTTACTACTCCGTGATAAGGAAG